>JAVLUX010000042.1:15955000-16400000 GCA_032164185.1 Moxostoma hubbsi
ACTTATCGCAAGGGAACACAAAACTTATTGCAAGGGCACACAAAACTTAATGTGAGGAAACATAAACTACTGCGGGGGCAAGCAAAACTAATTGCAAGGGCATGCAAAACTTATTGCGAGAGAATGCAAACTATTGCAAGGGAACGCAAAACTTATTGCGAGGGCACGCAAAATTTATTGTGAGGGCACGCAAAACTTATTACGAGGGAACACAAACTATAGCGAATAAATTCAAACTATTAAATGGGCACGCAAAAATAATTGCGAGGTCACGCAAAACTTATTGCGAGGGGATGCAAACTACTGTGAGGACACACAAAACTATTGTGAGGAAAAGCAAAACTTATTGAGAGGGAAGCAAACTATTGTGAGGATATGCAAAACTTATTGCGAGGGAATCCAAAACTTATTGAGAGGGCACACAAAACTTATTGGGAGGGAACTCAAACTAATGCAAGGGTACGCAAAACTTATTGCGAGGGCACGCAAAACTTAATGTGAGGGAATGCAAAACTTATTGAGAGGGCACACAAAACTTATTGGGAGGGAACTCAAACTAATGCGAGGGTACGCAAAACTAACTACGAGGGAACACAAACTATTTTGAGGGCAAATCAAAACTAATTGCAAGGAAACACAAAAATAATTGCAAGGGCATGCTAAACTTATTGCGAGGGAACACAAACTATTGCGAGGGAATGTGATCTATTGTGAGGGCATGCAAAAATTATTGTGAGAACATGCAAAACTTATTGCGGGGGAATGCAAACTATTGCGAGAGCATGCAAAAATTATTACGAGGCCAAGCAAAACTTATTGCAAGGGAATGGCAACTATTGCGAGGGCATGCAAAACTAATTGCGAGGGCATGCAAAACTAATTGTGAGGGCATGCTAAACTTATTGTGAGGGAATGCAAACTATTGTAAGGACACGCAAAACTATTGCAAAGGAATTCAAAACTTAAAGAGAGGGCACACAAAACTAATTAGGAAGGAACTCAAACTAATGTGAGGGCACACAAAACTAACTGCAATGGAACGCAAAACTTATTGTGAGGGCACGCAAAACTTATTGCAAGGGAAACAAACTATTGCAAGGGCACGCAAAACTTTTTTGGAGGGAACACAAACTATTGCAAGGGAAGCAACCTATTGCGAGGGAACGCAAAACTTATTGTGAGGGAACACAAAAGGGATTATGATGGCACTAAAAACTAATTGCGAGGGAACGCAAAACTTATTGTGAAGCCATGCCAAACTTATTGCGAGGGAACTCAAACTATTGCGAGGGAATGCAAACTATTGCGAGGGAATGCAAAAAATATTGAGAGGGATCACAAAACTTATTGCGAGGGCACTCAAAAAGTATTACGAGGACCATCAACTATTTCAGTATAACATTCCCTCCCTGTCCTCTAAGGGGCTCCATGTTCCAGAGACCTTTGTTGCCCCCCCCCCCCCCCCCCCCCCCCCCGCAATAAACACTAAATGTACACTTAAACCAAGTATTTTTAATTTCCTTTGTAGGACACTGTAGACATATATTCTTCTCATGCCATCCATGTAAAATTCAATATGGCGCCTATACTATTGTCCATTCGACAGATGCTCTAGATTCTGTAAGACCTCGAAGTCAGGAGGGGGCAGACTCACCTGTCACTCCAGGGTCCACTCCACTCTTTCTCCCCCCAGGGATTCCTCATTCGGATCATGTGTAGCTTCTCTGACTTGAAGAATGATAACAGGCCATGTCCAAGGCGGACCTTGCAAACATCTGTCACTGCGTAGGCATGACCTTTCACTAACCCACATTCTAGCCTAGTCTCCATGTCCTCCACTGTAGTTGCCTGGTCAACAATGGACAAACTTCAGTTAATTGCAGATGAACATCAATTTGAGAATCCATCCAAAACATAATCAAGCACCAATTTCCCTGATTAGAATGCAAGCACATGAGCTGTTTGTAAATTATTGATTTTAAAAAGCATGGTACGTTATTTTATGTTACAGTGAAATATGGTGACTTTAATCGGAATGAGACAAATCACGGCCATTTTTCACACTCCAATGAGCTTTGCAAATGAAGCTGACAATATGTACAGACTTGTAAACTATGTGACATGAATAATTTCGTCAACATAATCACTACAAGTTTGGAAGGAGGGACAGATAGCGATTGGACTTGAATCTGTAAGCGATTTAGCTGTCAACTTATATGGGTGCCTACACACTGAAGTTTATGCTGCATCAGAGAATGCTGCAAATTCATTAATGTCAATGGGGATTGTGCTTTGCAATCATAGAATTTATAATGCAAAAAAAATAAAATAAAGCTTTTATGATATCCAGACAATTTGCTTAAATAAAAACTCATAATACTCTCTCTCTCTCTCTCTGCTCTATTGTTTAAATGGATTCTATTGTTGAACAATTGAGTTCTTTATGTATTCAGAGGCAATTTGTTTGATATTCCAGTGAAGCCATATAACCTCTCAGCTATAAAGATACCAATTTTTTTTAGTTTTTTTCTCTATGGATGAAAGCACTCATAGTCCATTAATAAGCAAGTCACAAAATGAAAGATTTCTCAGAGTCTGGAAAAATATACTTTTATGAAAAATGAATAATCAAAGGCATAGAAAAATAGATAGATAGATGGATGGATGGAGGATATCCAGGATTATGATATTGAATAGAAAAAGAAATGTAGCTAATGTCAGATTTGTGCAAATCGTTTAATTTTGCATTGCATCTCACCCTGATAGAGCAGCTGATAAGGCCATCTCGGTTGTGGACTTTTAGAACTCTCTCAAACAGCTGGTTTCTGGCTACTTCATCCTGCGCAAACTGGCCCTCCAAAAGGTCCATGGGTTCTGACACCCCGCCAGTAAAGTCCACCAGGGCATCGGCTGTGTTTCCACCATCCAGGGCTTCATAGCAACCATATACTCTTCATTGGTTTTGAGAGAGAAAGAACATCACTTTGATGTTTATAGCACTAAATTGCTTTTAACTGACTTTTTAAGAGCCTTTATTCCCACAACAGATGGAAGTGCTTACTTGGCATAGGCTTTTTCTACCAGGGCACTCCAGAACTCATTGCTGTCATTTGAATGGCAATACACAAGCTGGTTATCCACTGTGGGGAGACGGTCATCTATCACCACGTCCACCCATTCCCCAAACCGCCAGAAGCGGAAATGGAATATTCCGGCATAAGAGTCTATTTTCTCTGGATCCCATTCCTGCTCTTTCCAGTCTGGGATAACCTAAGAAGTAAGTAAAAAAGAAAGAAAACATGTAGTGGCTACTTGTGACGAACATTTAAGTCCTCTGTAAAAGAACTAAACGCAAACCCCTATAAGTGGACCAAAATGTGAACTTTGTTCTCTTTGCACATACGCTGTTCCTGGGCTTAAAAGTCGACTCTTTTTCAAATTTGTACTATTTTAGTTGTGAAAGGGTCAAATACTGCTTATATATATATATATATATATATATATATATATATATATATATATATATATAATTTTTTTTTTTTCATTTTTTATTTAGTTTATTTAGTATATTTACAACTTGAATATTGAATTAATTTTAATATGAATTAATCTTATATGCATTACTATTCTAACTAGTATTGGTAATAATAAATTCAATATTAGAATAGGCTATTATCATACTATTATATGCGAATGTGAAAACATGAACCTGGCACAATGCACATTATAAGCGAAAGGAATTAAAGCAAGCCCATTTCAGATAAGTGAAAAAGAGTAAAGGACAGAAGTCACAGCCTGATGCATCACATGTGATTATATTTAATTTAAATTAAACATTGTTCATGCTATTCTGCAATGAAAATAATTAAAAACATTATATAAAAACAATTATAATGAATATCTTCCAGTTTATTACTACAAATGTAAACTTTTTTTTTTAAGGTGCAGCTAATATCTGATGTTTTCCTCTTTCAATTTTATGTAAATTATTATCATTAGATTTTATGCTTTTGTTTTGTAAATAAACATAAATAAAATAAATTGATAATACTATTCAGAGTAATTTCTACACTGGTCAGGTTTAGTTCAGAACTTTATATAATTTAAAATGTTCACAAATGCAGGTTAAAAAAGCTAAACCATGCATTTCTACACAATGCAGAACCTTTGCTAAAAATAATAAAAAAAATTTTAAAAAAGAGTTAAAGACTGCTTTTGGTAGGACATCAAAGTGATTTGGAAGCTGTGTAGGAGGACTACAGCTTTTTCATCCTGGCCGAGTCCTCTGGGACAGAACAGTGATTAGATCTCAAGTGCACCTCTGTGGTAATTGTTCCAAGAGGAGCAGGTTCATTATCTATCAGATACACATTGTGATACTGACTGCAGGTGAAATGCTGCCCAACAGTTCTGTTCACCTTTAATCAGAGATGGAAAATTCAGTCTGATAATTAAGGACTCACTCACGCCATACTTTAATGACTAGTTCAGCCAAAAATCCTCTGTGGAACACAAAGCAGATGTTAGGCATAATGCTAGCGTGACCACTGTCACTGTATGGTCAAGTGACCATACAGTTTCATTGCAGGCCCTATTTAAAGAGCACTAGAGCTTAGCGCAGTGCTATGCTTTATAATCAAAGTCAGTGGGCAAGTAAGTGGGCAAAGTCAGTGGGAATGGCCATGAAATTTTTGTATTTTTGTGCAAACATGTGCTAAGTCTAGGCACAAGTGGGTTTCACAAAGTGCTAATGGGCTGGGTCAAGTGCAATTTAATTCTGAGGTTCTTCACCAGCACGGTCTGCGTCCAATTATATAGTGCATTCCCTGACATGCACCAGCTATATAAGCAAAGACAGCACATTCATTATAAGTTGACAGTGTAAATGGACTTTATGCAATGAACAGAAAAATAGAAATATGTATTTATCTCTTTTGTGCGTTTAATGCCAGGCATATTTCTATATTAGTGAAATGCATCTTTTACACACATGGAAAATTTGATTATAGAGAATGTAAGTATTATGAATTATTTTTTATCTACTGATACACAAATCATGGCTAGAATTAACAGTGATTGTATTGGAACACACTTCACTTCTACTGGTTGATTTTGAAAAAATTTAATCTGAAACACGAAAAAATGTAACCAAAAATATTTCTAAATTCAAATTACACTTCAAATGAAATGAAAATATAATCAATATATATATATATATATATATATATATATATATATATATATTTATATATACCAAATCCCAAAATTTTACTCTTTCCATCTTCTTCCACCAGCCCCTTTTGCAGTGACTTCAAAAAAACACACTGTGACAACAGATGGAAAATTAAAATACAACTTAGATCATAAATACAATTGTAAATATAAACATAACGATAATAATTATTGAAAAATAAACCATGAGCAAATTGCACTTTGCGCCACTTTATTACCATCCAATACACCCACAGACAAACACTCCCACCCTCGCCAACTTGTGCATTGCGCTGGAATGAAAATTGGATAAGATATTGTGCACGGATTTAGCATGTAGCTCTGTGTATTGCGCGCTCATGAAAATAGTGCCCTGCATCTTTTTTCCATACAATGGATGTAAATAGTGACAGAGGTTAACATTCTGCCTAGCATTTCCTTTTGTGTTCCCCAGATGACTGAAAGTCATACGGGTTTGAGACGACCAAATTTCCATTTTTGGGTGAGCTATCCCTTTAAAAGAACCACTTTTTGTTGCCACACACGAAAGGTGAATGTGAAACAAACACACATGTAGCAACAGACAGATGTCTCAAATTCCCTCTTGGGGAACCCTGCCTTGCAGCACAAACCATCATCTTAGCATTGATGTTGCTAAGAGCAACAAGTCTAAACATCTCAACAGAAATCCCCACTGCGAAATAGGATGCTTTCAGAGTGTGAGGGCTCATTGTAGCATTCATATAGCAAAAGACATCAGCACAGAAACAGGTGAGGACAGGTGAGGACTGTGGATAACTCAGTCAGACAGTGGAGTGGACAGTGGAGAAGACGAGAATTAGCAAAGGAATCTGTGTAAAAAGGAAACAGCAGTCAGGTTCCAAAGCATGTCTCTTGAGTTGACATTTAACCCTGATATACAGTTGATGGAGGTGATGCGTCTGCGCGTTCAGTCTCTGCAGCAGCGGGGACAGAAACGACAGGATGGAGAACGTCTACTGAGGTCCAACGAGCACGTCTACCGCTTGGACTTCTCCGAGCAGGCATTACATTTCACCCGTTGGAACATTCGCATGTCTAGACCTGGCCGACTGAACATCATAGGCACGTCCCAGCTCTGGACGCCCGACCTCACCCACCTTATGACACGCCAGCTACTAGAACCTACCGGATTCTTCTGGAGAAGCGCAGGGGACAACTCTGACACGCCCATCCAATGCTACGAGGCTGATGCCCAGGAGTTTGGAGAGAGGATAGCTGAGCTAGCCAAGGTGCGCAAGGTGATGTATTTTCTGTTCGCCTTCGAAGACGGCTGTAGTCCAGAGAGCATTGAGTGCTCCATAGAGTTCGAGACATCTAAGTGAGAAAGCCTATGGGGTATGAGTGACCTGAGTGGATGTGGAAAGATGCCTTTTCTGGTCATTCTGCTTAACAACCTCTCACATTAATTCTGAGACACTTTTGTGTTGTACTTGTGTGGTATGTTTTTTCTTAAGTTAAGTTTTAGTTATCACTTTAAACCAGGGGTTTTCAAACTGGGGGGCAAGGTGGTGCTAGGGTGTCCCTAGTACATATAGCCTAAACACAAATAAATTGCAATAAAGTTCAATTTAATAAAAATTCTATTTAATGAAAAGTTAGGATGTTTCTTTTTTAAGTTGTATGTATTTGTTTGTGTGTATTAATTAATCTTTGTTTTCAATCTACAATTGTTAGCTTTTTAGTGATGATATAGACTCTGATTCAGCTGTAATAAAGTTAACTCACCATTAGAAACACATTTAAAAAAATAATAATATATATATTAATAAATAAAATAAACTTGTGATTTTAGTCATCCTAGTCATTAATCTTTTCATCAATTTCAATATCTACACAGTATCAATGGGTTGCTATGGCAGTGACCTTGAGTAGGCAAACATGCTAAGATGTGAGTGCTGGGATGTTATTGGGTGGGATAAAAGGATGCTGCAAAGACATGGGGCATAGAAGGCAGCACACACCCTCATTTATCAACGCCCGACCCTGTCAGGAAAACAAACAACAGGCTGGGGGAGAGGAGTCACATGGGAAAGCCCCATGAGCAAGTCCCTTCACAATGATGTGTGTTTCTAGGATAGAGGAAATATATCCCTGGGCAGTAAAACACCTCATGCCCGAGGGAGGATGCAGTGAGACAGAATCTTTACCTTTTTGACTAAATAACAGCTTAGAATAAACAGATGACTCAAGATTACAGCTTTTTGGGAGACCCAGCTCTTAGTTAGTCTCAGCATCTCACTTTGATCAAATTTATAACAAGTATGATTAGGACATGAATAGCTCTTGTAGTTCAACTTGTACAGCATGGTGCCTTCAATGCCATACTAATGTAATATATATCTTGATTGCACAATATGTTGTTTTGGATCAAATTGTTTGGGGGGAATTCAAAATATGCATGCCGTTGGTTTATGAAGCCATAGGCAAGAACATTTCTCCTCTGTTGAACCTTCATCATGTCATGTTTGCTAATAGAGCACACAGCTCCTATGGCAGCCTGCCACTTATAACCACTAATAGAGCTCAGAGAGAGTGTTTAGCTCATCCTCAAGGTGTCACGATACACCGAGGACCCAGTGAGGACCCAAACAGAGGTGGCAAGTCAAATGGTCTTTATTGCAAAATACATGAAAATAAAAACAAAACTGTCCCAAGTGAGAAAAACAACTATAACAAGAAAAACCAAACATAAATGGATACCAGACCGATGAAGTTTTCGAGGTATAAAAACACATCACTGGCCAGATAAGGAAAATGATCAATGTCTCACACTGGCCCCAGGCCAGAAAACTACTCTTATTGTTGACACCTTATAATCAAACATTGAAATTAAGATATAGATATAAGATATACGGACGCAGCTTTTAGTCCCATAATGCAGATCTAATAGAAGAATTAGACAAAGACTAAGACAGAGCAAGTCTGCAGCATTAAGAGAAAATGTATACATATACGACACACACACACACAAACGTAAGGTGCACTCACTTACTTTCTGCCACAGTGACTCTCGGGAGGCCAAACTGGAGCAAGCCGCCACAAACCAGCAGTTTCCCAGCTGCCCTTGGTGCAGGTCATGGGCACTGATTCCATCCACAAACAAGTGAGGGTCATCACACAGCTCCTGGTAGAGAGAGAGAGAGAGAGAGAGAGAGAGAGAGAGAGAGAGAGAGAGAGAGAGAGAGAAATAAGAATGAAAAATGGGTGAGAATCAATAAGACGGTAGTGTAAATAGAAATACTTCTAGACTAAATTCCTGGGACATCTTTTAAGAAAAAACAACTTAAAGGTGTCCCAATCTGGATAAAAGTGTGGTCAGATATGGAGGGCAGCAAAGACAATAAATAAATATATAATATATAACTCATAACTTGTAAGAAGGAAAAGAAGGAAAAGAATGCAAATCATAAAATGTCTAGTATACATAATCTATAATGTCCTGTTTTAACTCAAATTGGTTAAATGCTACATAGTTGCTATAACATCACTTGGTGAACATTTCATTCATACTATGGTAAGGGTCAGAAATGAGCAATTAGCCAGAAATTTTCAAATGCCACTGAAAGTGCCAAAATGCCACAGACATTTAAAATGTGTGGGCAAAAATGCTGCCACAGTGCATTCATCTTATTTTTGTGTTTAGTACCTTTGCGGTCACTATAGCTGTCAGATTCATTCTGTATTCACTGTCTCAGAGGCAAGTGTTGTTTAAATTACTGAAGCTTATATGGAAAAAAAGAAAAAAAAACTAAATTCAGCTCATTAAATACTCCCAGAAACTCCAAATAAGCTATTATATCAAAATTGAATGTGACAATAGACAGAAGAAAGATATATTTTGTTACATAGAAAACGGGCAATTATTTTTAAGATTTTCAGATTCAGACTTGGTCATAACTCTGAAAATATAGTGGAACATCACATTTTTCTCCATGAGGATCACTGTTTTATTAAACAAATATTTATGAGATTTGTGTTAAACTATCTTTCGGTCATGGTTTATTTAAAGTTTTTTTTTCTTAAAGTTTATATTTATAGTTATATTTATAATTAATTTGTATTGATATTTTTTTACATGTTGTCTATAGTGATTTTTAAGTCACTACAAAAGGGGCCGGTGGAAGAATATATTGATTATATTTTCATTTAGTTTGAAGTTTAATTTGAATTTATAAATATGTGTGTTTAATTTTTTTGTCAATAATACTACATTCTCTATAATTTAATGGAGCGTAAATCCAAATTCTGACGAGAACAACATTTTCCATGCATATAAAAGGAGCATGTCACTGTCAGAAATATACTGAACAATCAACAAGAAAGCAATTACTGCACAAAAGAACGTAAATCTGTGTTTTTATTCTTCTAATTCATTGTATACCATTTAGTATTTGAACGTATTTGAATGAACTCCTAGTGGCCCAAATCTCGGCTTGTTTATTAAGGACCACCCAAAACTCAGCCCTCCATGTTCCCCGAACAACACTTTGTACCATGGGTGATCAAGCTTTCTCACTGTATGGTCCACTTATTTGGAATTCTCTGCCTCCCCATCTTCACACTTTAGACTCTGTGGAGGTCTTCATAAGAGATTTAGAAATCCATCTCTTCAAACAGGCTTTTCCTATCCCTTATTTTTTATTTTTTTTGTTGCTTAGCTTGTTGTAAAGTACTTTAAGATTAACTATAAAGCACCTCATAAATGCAATATATTATTATTATTTACACTGCCAACTTCTTATGAATGTGCAGTCTTTGTTTATATTGCTTGACAGGGAATGGACTATATAATAGGATGTAGACGGTGCTGGAGAAAAACCTCAGAATTAAATTGCACTTGACCCAGCCCATTAGCACTTTTCGCGCAATTTTGCCAAAGGAGTTACATTTTGTTCTGTTCTCCTCTAAAGCCAAATGGATAGCTTCAGAAGACATTGATTAATTAATTGGAGTCTGATGGATTATGTTAATGATGACTTTATCTGCTTTTTAAAGCTTCAAAGGCCTGGTCACCATTCACTTGCATTATTTGGACCTACAGAGCCAAGATTTTCATCTAAAAATCTTTGTTTTTGTTCTGCAGAAGAAACAAAATCATACACCTTCGGGATGGCATAAGTGTGAGTAAATGATGAGAGAATTTTCATTTTTGGGTGAACTAACACTTTTACTTGAAATGGCTATTTTCTAATTGCAGTGCTCATAAATCAGTGTGGTCACATCACAATGGTCAAAATAGCACGTTTACAAAAAAAAAAAAAAAAGCTATTGAAAAACAACATGGATGGACACAAGAAAGCATCCTGTGATAATCCCTCCTCAAAAAGAGGCTTTGAAAGATCCCCGGGGCGAGGTCCTCACTGGCCTGGTCCATAAGCCAGCCCTCTCCTGATGTTAAAAATGCAGACACATAGAATTAGTGTGCTCTTACAGTTCAAGTTTACTCTTGTAACACTCATTTGTCTTTCACATTCTGCTATCCAAAACCATTTCTACAGCTCAGCAGGTAGGGACTCTCCCTTCTGCTTGAAAATAGTTGGAACACAAACAGCCCTGCACTCACACCAGCAACATCTCTGTCTTTCAGCACTGGCTGTCTCGCTCTCTCTCTCAAACCACTGGAGATTAAATATTTCATCGTGTCCCCACAGTGTTTAAGAAAGAATTGCAATGACGTCAGACTTATGCGAAACACACAAGTATACATATATTACCATATCAAAAATACATGTACATGAGTGTATACCTCTAAAATAGAAGTATTTTCCCCTCTAAAAGAGTATATTTTAACTCACAAAAGAGCAATACACAGCAGGCGTTGAATGTCCTTTTCAGGATGCGTCTTTTTAAAGATGCCCTTCCGCCCCTGTTTAGTTCCTGGATGCGGTTGATATCTCTCCAAGTCTGACAGTCACAGACGCTGCCTCGTGTGCCTGGGTAGAGATCACACTGAGGCAGCGTTTGTGGATGGTTCATGTACTCCACTGGTTCCTATGACCCCCTTTAGGGACCAGGTCGTGAAGCTGCAAGTGCTGCCCCGGGAGGAGGCAGACCCAGCCTTTTCGTTGCTGTGTCCGGTACGTGCTTTGCATATCTATTTGAACTGCACACAGAGCTTTAGATGTTCTGAGCAGCTCTTTGTCTGCTTCGGCAGAAGGCGGAAAGGGAACACCATCTACAAACAGAGGTTAGCTCACTGGGTCGTTGACGCTATCTCCCTGGTCTACCAGACCCAGGCCATGCCCGCCACCTTGCGGGTTCATGCACACTCGACAAGAAGTGTAGCATCCTCGTGGGCACTGGCCAACGGCACCTCCCTAGCAGACATCTGCAGAACAGCGGGCTTGACAATAATACCTTTGTGAAATTCTACAATCTCAGGGTTGAGTTGGTCTCGTCCCGTGTTTTGTCAGGTCCGAGCCGGAACAGCCGACCGGGTGTTCCGCTTGCACCTAGCACTCTTCACCAAAGTGATCCAGTGCGCTCTCTCCCCCAGGTTAGCCACTAAGCTCTCGCTTCCTGGATGTTCTTCCTCCCTAGCCTTCTGGTCTTTGAATTCAGCAGAGGAATTTGCGGCCAGACCCACTACAAGCCTCAAGTGATCTGTACAGGGGTAGGGCTCCACAGGCCTAATTCCCTCTTCAGGCAACTCCCTGTGATGCATTTTTTGCGGTACGGTCCCCCTGTCGGCAGACCTGCATCTCCCTTGGGCAGTCCCTCTGCCCCTGGTCGCTGTGTTTGTAGAGCTCCTCCCTCACCAGGTAGGACCTACCACCACACCACTTCCACGTGTGGCTTGACAACCCATGTGGCGTATTGGTCACATGTTACCTCCCCCCAGTCTGGGCAGGATGTGGTCTCCCCGCAGAGTCTTTTCACCCGGAAAGAATAGGAAAGGAAAAGATCGCCTTCCCCGACACATTTCATAGCATTAAGATAGCCCCAGCCGCTTTATGCTCTATGATGAGAAACATAGAGAGAAAAAAGGCCACGGCTGGCTGGCTTGCTCACACGACAGTCATGTCGCCTGTTCCCACCTTAGGGTGCGATGTTGAGATCAGAGCACTGTAGGGGCAATGCCATCTGTTACAGGACTCCATGTTCTACTTCTATTCTATTCTATTTGCAAAAGGAATGTTTGGAAATCGAAAATTCATATTTTCACTTGACTCACTGATGCAGAAGTTAAAATAACCATCTTAAGACAAATGTTTTTGTGAAATATCCAATGTGTCTAAGACTTGACTTTTGCTTTTGTTGCCTCTCTCAAAAAACAAACACACAAACAAAAAAAAAAATACAAATAAAATACAAAATAAAGCAGGTCCTTGATGCCCCTACAAACAAACATGCACACACTGTTATTCTTGTTTGCAGTTCACTCATATTGTGAGTCATAATGAGTCTGTTGCCCAGCCAGCACAGATAAGACAGATCAAGCTGCCAGACCAATCAAAAAAGCATTGAACACAGACTCTGCTGGGAACCTACTGAGCCCACAGTATGGATAAATGATGGTCTATCTCCCATTCCACTAGTTCTAACTCATAAAACACTGTCTTTCTTCACCCTGGAGCTGAGAGTAGAGGTGACATAAAATGGCAGTAGAGGCAGGGAGAGAAGGAAGTGGGCAGAGATCTGGGTGGAGTGTGGGAGTGAGAAATGATAAGTGGTTAAACAAAACAAGACCAAGGGTCCAGGGGGAGGAAAACAAAGAAATATGAAGCAGCTGTGTTGAACTGCTCAGTCAGCATGATTTGTGGCAATGACTTAATTTACATCAAACATGGATGGAGTCAGAAGCATTTCATATATACAGTTCAGGGTCAACAAACTTCATGTCTAGGTGCCCTAGCATTACTCTCCTCCTTAATGTTGGTCGATACAGCTGCTTCTAGCATGCAGTAGCTTGCTTGCACTTGTGTCAGCAGTTCATGTAACACAGTCTAGTGCATGGTGTTTTTAAATAGGACACCTTGTGTCACTACATTCGACACAACGTTGAGTGAGCGATAGAAGGGGAACGTCATGGTTACTGTTGTAACCTCCGTTCCCTGATGGTGACTCCTTGACACGACACTAGACCTACCACTGTAAACGGCCGAACCTTACTCTGGGCTCCTCAGTGAAAAACCTGACTGACAGACACACATCCGCTTCCCTTTATACCCGTATGTCTGGGGGTGCAATACATGCAAATTCTGTCTGCCAATTTCTTATTGGCCTTTTCTCAAATCCAGAGGTACTCGAGGCTCTCAAGAAAAACCCCTTGTGTCACTACATTCGACACATGTTCATTACAAGAATTTCACCTACTGTTGCACTCGTGTACACAGTAGTGTGACAATAAAGTGATTTGATTTGATTTGATTTGATGTCTCGTTCCCTCCATCAGGGAATGGAGGTTACAACAGTTACCACGTTATGAGGTTTTTGTATGGAAAAGAGTGTGTCAAGATTCATCTGGGGAAAAAAAGCCACAACGAGAGTGAAAAACTTGAGGGTGAGTAAATATTTTTTTTTGCTAGCCAGCTAACACAGTCGTGTAATTTACATCTTCAATTCAAATTATAATAATAATAATAATAATAATAATAATAATAATAATAATAAAAAAAAGGTAAGCAGGCTGAAACAGTCAAATTGCTAGCAGACACAGTGGTAGCTTTGTACTTTGTGAATAAAAAAAATAAAATCTTTTAAAACAAACATTTTTAACATTTTGGGCCTTTATCACATTAAAGGCCTTTATTCAGAAATGTATTGCATTCAGCGCCTTTACTATTTTTAAGGACCAAAGAGGACCATTATATTTGAAACCTCAACACCCATGACCCCTTATCCCCAAAATTGTTTGGTCCCCCCCAGTATTCAAGACATGGTTATGGCCTTGTACAGTATATGTACAGTATATACAAGTATTAACCAAGATTTTTAGGAGAATATTTCAGATCTGTAGGTCCATACAATGTAAGTGAATGTGTACCAACATTTTAATGGTCCAAAAAGCACAAAGGCAGCGTAAAAGTAATTCATAAGACACCAGTGGTAAAATCTCCTTAAAGTCCTTTTTTTCAATCTCTACTTTCACTTTCACATTCTTCTTTTGTTTTTGGCAATTTACATTCTTTGTGCATATTGTCACCTACTGGGCATGACAGAATTTATAGTAAAAAGGACTTAATTTTGTATCTGTTTCCTCACCCACACCTATCATATCGCTTCTAAAGACAACCACTGGAGTCTTATGGGTTACTTTTATACTTTGATTTTTGGAGCATTAAATGTTCAGTACCAATTCACTCTCATTGTGAGGATTTACAGATCTGAAAAAAAAAATCACAAAAAAATCTTCTAAAAATTGTTTGTGCTCTGTAGAAGAGAGAAAGTCATCTAGGATGGCATGAGGTTGTGGAAATTATGAAAGAATTTTCATTTTGTGTGAACTATCCCTTTAAAACAGCACTAATTCTCCTTGTGCAGTTTTTCAGTGTTGTTGGCAGAAAGGTTGTTTCAATCATCTTGAAGAAATGGCTGTCTCAGTTGTTTCTGTCTCTTCATGTAATCCCAGCTCAACTGAATCGATGTTGAGATCAGAGCACTGTAGGGGCAATGCCATCTGTTACAGGACTCCATGTTCTACTTCTATTCTATTCTATTTGCAAAAGGAATGTTTGGAAATCGAAAATTCATATTTTCACTTGACTCACTGATGCAGAAGTTAAAATAACCATCTTAAGACAAATGTTTTTGTGAAATATCCAATGTGTCTAAGACTTGACTTTTGCTTTTGTTGCCTCTCTCAAAAAACAAACACACAAACAAAAAAAAAATACAAATAAAATACAAAATAAAGCAGGTCCTTGATGCCCCTACAAACAAACATGCACACACTGTTATTCTTGTTTGCAGTTCACTCATATTGTGAGTCATAATGAGTCTGTTGCCCAGCCAGCACAGATAAGACAGATCAAGCTGCCAGACCAATCAAAAAAGCATTGAACACAGACTCTGCTGGGTCCAGAACCTACTGAGCCCACAGTATGGATAAATGATGGTCTATCTCCCATTCCACTAGTTCTACCTCATAAAACACTGTCTTTCTTCACCCTGGAGCTGAGAGTAGAGGTGACATAAAATGGCAGTAGAGGCAGGGAGAGAAGGAAGTGGGCAGAGATCTGGGTGGAGTGTGGGAGTGAGAAATGATAAGTGGTTAAACAAAACAAGACCAAGGGTCCAGGGGGAGGAAAACAAAGAAATATGAAGCAGCTGTGTTGAACTGCTCAGTCAGCATGATTTGTGGCAATGACTTAATTTACATCAAACATGGATGGAGTCAGAAGCATTTCATATATACAGTTCAGGGTCAACAAACTTCATGTCTAGGTGCCCTAGCATTACTCTCCTCCTTAATGTTGAGTGATTTAGGGTAAGGAGTTAGGGATATCGTAGTGTTGTACAGTATACTGGTGCCTCAATACTATTGCTGTAATCAAGCTTCAAAATACAGGCTTGTCACAGTATTTTTCAAACGGTAGTATTATAGTAATAACATAATTACCGCTGTGTATATGGTAGTCCATATTTCCAGACAGTATGTAGAACTCAAACTGAACTCAGCTGTGGAGCGGCACTGCTCAGACTCAGCATCAGCATGACATTATTTTATCATAGTACTGCACATTATATCACATTCACAACTTGCATGTCAGAATAAATGTGCAAAGAACCACAAGTGATTTATCTGCACTTTCCCCCTTCATCGCAGTGAAATGAAGCCGTGTCACTTGAAAGATACATTTGTATTTAAAGAAAATGAAATTTTGGGTCTGGAAATTAAACAGCAGTATCCACATTTTCAAGATTTATTTTCACAGCACACTGAAGGTAAATGGAATTTTAGTCACAAAAATGGTGGTGCGGTCATGCAGTGATGTCACATGAAACAGGTCATATGAAGGTCAAATTAAAACAGACTTGGAAACTTTTCACCATGCCCTTTATCATTGATTTTTGATCATTTTAAAATGCCTCTTATTTACAGATTTTAATATTTTATGCAATGTCCCAGACTCTGATATTATGAAAATCCATTATAATACAAATTACAACAGGTTTAAAACTATTTTAATCTAAACAAACAGTGAATTAAACATAAACCATAACAATATTTATTGTGTGAAATTATTTCTATCAATTAACCAAAAAATTATGACTGTCCCACATTTGTGGTTTAATTTCCATCATACCAAATAATTTTGCCCCTAAATATTATTATTATTTTTTAATTAGTGTATTTATTAACCAAGTTGACAAATGTGTCATGCTTGAGATGAAATATGAGGTACAGTAAGTGATATTGAAGAAAACAAACTAAATTCAAGGTACAAATGACTTGTGGATAGAATATTTTTATTGGGGCGTCATTTTCCATCAAGTGTAAAAATATTAATACATTTTTGGGTATTTATGATACATAAAATGTTAGATATAAAACTAATTTAGCATGACAAATGAGTCTGATATTTTATAAAAACATGTAATTATTTATGTAAAAACAATCAAAATGTAATTTTCATTTTGACCATAACATTGTATTAAACACAATAAAGAGTTTGAGACATGGTTGAAATGACACTGGTGAGAATACCATGACTTTTCAGAAGAAGAAAAAATTACATCAATTACATAAAATAACACTGTTGGGCATTATTAGTAGACAAATAAACATAAAAAAGTTAGAGTGAGAACATTTATTTTTCTAGAAGTCCACAAATTCAAAGATGAATAAATATCCTACAATGGAATTGTGACAACCCTAACTTAAAGTTCAACGATGGGACAGTCAGCCAATTTAAGGGTCAAAGTGGTTTACCTAAAAGCTCTGGCACTTTGAATCATGCATGTAGGAGATGTAAGTTTGAATCTGGCTTGCAACATTCCCCTTCGTCTCGTCATACTCAAAACTGGGAACATAGCCCCTGTCTATGCGGTGAGGGCCTATATGCATCTTTCACTGTTGAGTTTATAGGTATGGGCCCATCCATAAAAATTTTGACCGGATCCTGTGATTTCAAGTGATGACCCTGAATATACTATGAATAAAAATGGCAAAAAGGCTAAAGAGAAACATAAAAAAGTCATAAAATGAATGGAGAAATGTGGCTATGTTGTGATGGAGAGTGGCAAGACAGACGTGTCTTGATGAGAACTGAAAGGGATGAAAGCAATCAAATGAAAATAACCTCATCAAATCTCAAAAGCCCGGCCCTTTCTTCACAATCACTTGAAGCATTCTAATAAAGCAAACACTCAGATACAGAAATAGTCTGTGCATGATAATTCGGTCTCTGTGGTCTTGATTACTGCTAGGACACATAAATGAGATATTAGCAATGTCTGCACTTGATCCCTACATTCCCACATTCCCTGTGTCTTCTCTGAGCCATACTGCTGTATGATCATTATGAGGTTGGAGATTTTAGCTTAGCAATGCTGAAATGTGGTGCAGGCAGAAACAATTGTAGAGTCCACCTCAATTGTCAGGGTGCGAATTAAACAATGACCTTATGCACAGTATATGTAGAAATTAACAAAGATGAATAAATACTGAAAAAGTATTGTTCATTGTTAGCTCATGTGAACTTTTGTGCAAACTGATGTAAACATACTGTATACAACCTTACTGCAGTGTTACTAATTTATTTAATAAACTGCATTCTTTCAATACTTCCAAGGATAGACTACCCTGGAAGTAAATATTATCATGTACTTTCTCAAATAGTCTATCCCTAAACTAACTTTTCTTTACCGAATAGTAAAAAACTGCTCTCTGTCTGTTCTATTTCTCTGGTTCATGGTGACTTCCCTGGTGAATAATTTTTTTTTATACATTTTTAAAAAAAAATCATTTTAGGGCCTAATTTAGCTTAACTTTTTCATAGATCAAACATAGTGCATTTGTGCATAAGGGGGTTGTTACTTGAAACACTACCTTCAGAATATTTAACAGAAACCTGAATTGATTAGTTTTATTTCTTTATTATTGTTAATATTTTCATTTATTTCTACAGAAAATGTTATAACACACCTCTACACTACCTAAGAACTTTATTGTGTACACCTGTACACCTTCTTATTCATGTGATTATCTAATCAGCCAATCATATGGCAGCAGTACAATGCGTAAAATCAAGCATACACAGGTCAGGAGCTTCTGTTAATGTTAATGAACCATCAGAATGCGAAAAAATTTTATCTCAGTGATTTTGAGCATGGCATGATTGTTGGTGCCAGATGGGCTGGTTTGAGTATTTCTGTAACTGCTGATCTCCTGGGATTTTCACGCACAAAAGTCTCTGAATTGGTGCCAAAAACAAAAAACATCCAGCGAGTGACAGTTCTGTGGATGGAAATGGCTTGTTAATGAGAGAGGTCAATGGAGAATGACCAGACTGGTTCAAGCAGACACAAAGGCTACGGTAACTCAGATAACCACTCTGTACAATTGTAGTGAGCAGAATAGCATCTCAGAATGCAAAAACACATCGAACCTAGAGGCAGATGGGCCACAACAGCAGAAAACCACGTCAGGCACTTTATTAGGATCATAGTGTTCCAAATAAAGTGCTCAGTAAGTGTATGTGAAAAGTGAGAATCCTTATTTACATTGTAAACAAAACATAATTTTTTTGTCATACAATATCTCAGAATTTAGAACTTTTTCTTTCAACACACCAATGATGATTCTGAGTGAAAATGCACCCACAGTCTACTTTAGCAATAGTAATAAACAAAACTTCCATGTACTTTTAAATTAGATCAAATGTGGGCTCGTATTTCAGCTTTTTTTTTTTTAGCAGACAGGTTGCTTTATACATTCGGTTCAACAGCATTCAACACCATTAAAATAAGCAGGACAAACTTTATAATTCAACTATACACATTTTTAGAGATTTATGTTCAGTGCTGGATAGTAATGGATTACATGTAACCTTAATTACGTTATAAAATTACAAAAATAAAGTTCTTGCAATTTGATTAAATTACATTTTAAAATACTCATAATCAGAATACAGTTACTTTTGTATGGATTATGTGATTACAAATTAATCAGGCAATGGCAGTAAATTATTCATAATTTATTGATTCCCCTAATTATAATTTTTTCCCATTCTAAATAAGCCTACTGCTGATCTACTTTTGGTAAGTCTTTGAGTATTTTCATAAGAGAGAGAGAGGGGGAGGGTTACGGAATTGCACAAACAAACCTGATAATATTCACTAGCCATGTGACTATATTTACACTGAAGATGGTGCAATCTCACTCTGTGTTTGACCACTGGATTAATAAAAAGTAGCATCAAAATAACTGATTAACACTTTTAAGGAGACACAGGGCAGAAACGTTGCTGTGCAATGTAAACTGCTTTTCTAAAAGTTAATATTCTGTCCACGGCAAAGAATTCCATGACAGATCTAAAAAAAAAAAAAGCATTTCTCAACATTGCATATCTAACCAACTCCTGATGAACACATTTTAATTATTATTTGAATTATTACTTTGTGTGTCATATATGTGTCAATATGTCTCAGAAAAGGTTTTGTTTAACAAACTCATCAAAATGTCCAAATAAATGTAATTTTGTAGTCACAATCTAATCCACACATAAATGACAAACCCATTGCATTAGCATGGCAAAGTAAATTAGTTTTTGTTTTGCAAATTGCTTTTGTACTGGCTTCACTCATTCACTCCACTCATTAACAGAGAAATAGTGAGTTAAAAACAAAAAAAATAATCATATCAATTCTCATATTTTGATTCCTTAACTAAGTTTTCTTAAATTACATTTAATTTGTGTGACACAAATTTGGTAATCAGCACAGTTTGCACAAATTGTCCACGCATGGCCCAGATTTTCTTGACATGTGCACAGTCCTTGTCTGTGTGCATCATTGGTGCATGTGCCAGCCGTTTACTGTATTTAAAAGTATCACAAAGCAGTCGTAGTGTGCATGTATTGAACACGTTTGATTCGTTTGCGGTCAAAAGAGTATATTTTACAAGGAAACGCGACCAACCTGGAAATTATCTGATCCGAATCACAGAAAAACTATACCTAGCCCTTTAGGTCTGAGGTAATCCAAAAGTAATCAGATTAGATTACCCAAAACCAATTACAGTTTTAATCAGTACCACATTACAATTTGAATGTAATCTACCATCTTCTCAGGCAATGTAAATGGTATGAATAATTTTAGGGGTGGCCGAAATTGAGGCAGAGAGTGAGTGAGAGAAGGGGATAATTGACTCGGACAGGCTTGACACTTAGAATGACCTATAGGTGAGACACAGGCACAGGGGAGAAGTATCTCATTCTCAGCATCGTCACTTTTTGAACCATGGGATTCTAAATGTTACATATTCTTGTGTTTTAGCAAGCTGTAATGTATTATTAACTTAGAAAAGTGTTTCATGCATAAACCACTAACAGAGCTGAAACAAATATTCACTACATGGCCAAAAGTATCTGGCCACCCTTTTCTAATTGACAAGTTTGTCTATTTCAGTAACTAGAGTGAAGACTACACGGCATACAAGGAAATTCTAGAGAATTTTGTAATTTCAATTTTGTAGCAAGATTTTGGGTTTGGCCATTTTATGTACCAGCATTACAAGCCCCATACACAAAGCGAGGTCAGTAGAGAAACATTTTACAGAGGTTTGGAAGAACTTGACTGGCCTCCACAAACCTCAAACCTGAACACCACTGAACACCCTTGGAATGAAATGGAATGACAATGGCAAGCCAGAACTCATGAGCCAGATGATCTTGTGTCTGAATGATAGCAAATCCAATTCTAATGGAAAGCCTTCCCAGAAAAGTGGAAGCTAGGACCAACTCCCAATGCCAATGGTTTTGCATGTGCTCAAAAAGCACATGTATTGTACAGTAGTTGTGGTGTTTGGGTTTCCACATAGTTTGGGCCATATTAAATATCAACATGATTCCAGAAGTCTGTTGATTTCCAATTCTTCTAAGCAAAAAGTTGGGGTTGGTGTTGGAGCATTGGCAGTTTCCATTTTATGTACTTTGAAATTGTGAGGCTGACTCACAGACGCTCTTTTATAATCACAGTGTCGAATGATGGATGTCAGACCTTAACAGCCGAGAAATGCCTTAGGCTAACATTTTCTTTTGCCTCTGCTTGACAGCAACACCAATAATTGATTAGGCTAATGATGAATGACCAACAATATCAATCGATAAGTAGCCGAATCCTAATTTTAGCACATATATGCAGTAGATGGAGAGTTCTAAAATTCCTTGCAGTACATCCTGAGCATCTAGACCAGGGTTTCTAGAATTTTTTTAACCAAGGACACCTTTCACAACCCATCAATCCAAAAAGTTACATAGCTGCCCATTTCCATGATGCATTGCAAATTATATAATCAAATCAGTAAACTTTGTAATCCTATGTTCTCAATAAGACATTCTGTATATTTGAATATTTTGTAAAAAAAAAAAAAAAAAAAAAAACTTTATTTAGTTCATTGACTATACTGGATTATAATTCTGGTCAGTCATTGTACTTATTATATACTTACATGGAATGATTTTATATTGTTTCATCATTTCTGAAAAGTGGATTGTCATGTTATGATCTATCATAATGCTTATCATTTTTTTTCTTCCCAATTAAGGAAATTTTGCTCTCTGCCGATTTGAGACGGACCCCCATGATCTGCAGACCCCAGTTTGAGAAATTATAGAAAATTTAAATAATAAAAAGACATGAAATATGATCCTATTTTCACTACTCTGACAGCTATAGTACATGTGATTGCATATGATTGCATTTAAACAATAAAAGTTCTATGTACTGACCCCAGGTCTTTTCCAGTGCACACGGCCGATCCTGTTCCCCAGGTAGAAGAGGGAGTTGTCTACAGCTGGGAACAGTGGGTCCTCAAACAGTGTTCCATTCTGTAGACAATGCCTCTTGAGGGTGGGGTAATGCTGCCCCTCAAAGGCCTTCACAGAGGAGAACATCCTTCAGCCAGCAGCTATGACACAGGGAGACAGCAGAAAGAGAGTGAGAATTGGCAATGCAGGTAGTTCAGTGCAGACCCAGTGTAAGCCACTCTTACTCCTGTCAGCTCAGGTGATGCTCTTATCACCTTCTGGTACAGTAATGTCTGTGTGTGTGTGTGTGTGTGCGTGGATTATTTTTGAACTAGGTATTAGCTAACACCAAGACTCAGCCTCAGACCACACATCCACCTCTCTCGATTTGACAGGTTGATACAACAAGTACTTTTGAGGATAAAATAATCACTGTATTTGTCAAGCTTTACAAGCTTTCAAGAAATATTGGGATCAAATCTTTGAAAGATATTCAGAGATCTGTTTGAGGCACTTAGTAACAAGGAGTGTTGGGTAAGTTACTTAAAAATAGGAATCCACTATAAATGACGAATTATTTATTTAAAAAATTGTAATAATATTACTTTACTAATTACTTTATTGAAAAAGTAATCACATTACTAATTAATTTATTTTTAAGCTCCTTTCTAAAACAATAAAAATAATCTCAACAAATAAAAAGTAATGTCTACATTTCTTTCTTGTTTTTTGTTACACTCAAGTCATACACTCAGCACCTCACATTTTTCCTACTCAGTGACTCGTTACATGATCATAATTCATGCATTCTACATAATATAGTAAATTAGAAATAAACATAACGTAATGTTCTTCAAATTATGTACTAATTAAATTTATAAAAAGTCAGTAACTGTAATATTATTACAAGAATTTAAAATGCAATGCATTACAGTACTTGTTTTGTCTAAATAGTAGTCTTTGTATTTCGATTACACACAACACTGGTTGCATGTCAACAAATCCATGAGCAAAACTATATATTCCACTATTTTCTGTGCTAGGACTGTGAAAACGTTGTTACTTCTTAGGTCGGGCAGAGATTCTGAACACACATTTTCTTCTATTTTTCTAGTGTTGTCTGTACAACCATTTCTGGAGACTTTTGATGCATTATTTAAATACTTTTTTCTCCTCACAGGTCAACATAGTCTCATTACAATGTAATATGTACATGTAAAACTGCATTGGCTCAAACAAAAAGTTACGACTTTTAGACTAACCAATCAACAAAAAAAAACTTCAAATCAATACAATACAGGCATCAAATTTTAGCTAGCATCCAGTTCAAACTTTTATTTTAGGAAAGGAAATGTCTGTGAACAAATTTGGTTACTCATTCCATATTTATTTATGCAAAATAAATAACTGATGTACTGTATGTCAGTCACCTGAAATATGCTTCCCTCATCTTGTTCCAAACAGCATGTTTTCTTTCTTCCATGGTACACAAAAGCTAATCATGGTTTGGTTAAGGGGATGTTATTAGGTTTTGGTTTGATTTTAAACTTACAAAACATCTTAATAACTTTGTTCGTTGGCTAGTTTATTTTTTCTCTATATGGGAGTAAATTTGAAATTATTTTAATTATTGCAGCTTTTTATAAGGCCGAGATGCACAGGTCTATTATTGTGATGTGATCTATTTACGAAAAAAATGCTTATAAACAGCAAGTAAAAATAAAAATGCTCACTCTGAAGGTCTCTTCCTGTCTAAGTGGGAGGTTCTTGGCCAGAATAAGCTGCATAGTCATAGGACTGGCTACGTAAACCTAGCTAACACTTTATCCCTGGAGCAAGGACTCCAAAAATATCCAATCAAAACTATACAAATCTCAATGTTTTTTTATTGGGCATTCAAGGGATTAAGAGCCAACTAGTTTTAGTAATCTTCAGTAACCTACACTTTTTCTTCCTGGCAGGAGGAGATGAGGTCACACGGTAGGGACTGTGCCTGCAGAACAAGAGCAATGTCAGTGTGACTTGGCACTGCTCTTATACTTTGCACTCTTATACTTTGCTTTAAATCTAGGTTGAACTGGAATGTATCATTAGAGCTTTATTAATCTCAGAGGCTGGTTCAGCAAGCGCATACTGGGATAAGTGTGTTGGACCCGCACCCTCTTCCATTAACTGGGGAACACATTTTTTTTTTTTGTCTATACCTGCCATTCAAGAATTTAAAAGTAGCTCACATGAGGGAAACTTGAGAACAGCTTGGTGCAACTTACAACACACAGTATCTGCTCAATTCTACAGAAATCAGATGAAAATATATATTTTTGTACATTTCTCTGTACATTTCCAGTGTGCTGTCTGAAATATATGGGCTGTCTGTCAATCACAGCTCTCTCAGTGGCTGGTTTTGAGTGCTTAGCTGAGCAGCAGTGAATTATTCATCTCCACTCCCAAACCTTCAGGAAGATTAATTATGTCTTAGAGGAGCTCCCTGTCCGTTCTTTTCGCACTAATGATATATACTTTTAGCTTATGTCATTACACAGGCATTTCCTCATAGACCAGCTCTGTAATGAAAATGTTAAGACTGCAAGGGATGGTTCAGCAAAAAATGTATTTCCATCATCATTTGCTCAAAGTCATGTCATTCCCCATAGGACTTTCTTTCTCCCATGGAAGACAAAAGTTGTTCACGCTGATCTCTTCCATACAATGAAAGTGAATAATAATTGATAGGGGCTGACAAGCTCCAAAAAAGCATTATAACAATCGTCCACCTGACTTATGCACTGTATTCCAAGTCTTCTGAAGCTGCATGAGCTTTGTTTGAGGAATATAATGAAATTTAAAGGGATAGTTCAGGCAAAATTTTAAATTCTGTCATAATGTTCCTCACCCTCGTGTTGTTCTAAACCTAGTCTTGTTCCAAACCAAAGGATATATTAGACAAAATGACAGCCTCACTGTTCTCTTTTATTATATGGAATAAGTTACAATGAAAGTGATTGGTGACTGAGGCTAACATCCGCCTAACAGCATCATTTTCCATGTAAAAAAATTCATACAGATTTGTAACAACATTAAGGGTGAGTAAAATACCCCTTTTAGATGTTATTCACAGACAATCTTGCTTGAAATCCATGCTCACCATTAACTTTCATTGGAAAAGAGCAGCTTGGAGAAACAGATCAATATTTAAATCCTTTTTTACTATCAATCTCCACCTTTGACCAGCAGTATGTGGCTGAAAATGAAAGTCACTTCCAGAATGTTGAAGCGAAAGTGTAGATTTACATAAAAAAAGGACTTAAATATGAATCTGTTTCACACCTACACCTATCATATCGCTTCTGAAGATATGGATTAAGCCACTGGAGTCTTATGGATTACTTTTATGCTGCCTTTATGTGCTTTTTGGACCTTCTGAGTTCTGGTCACTATTCACTTGCATTGTGAGGATTTACAGAGCTGAAATACTCTTCTAAAAATCTTTGTGTTCTGCAGAAGAAAGAAAGTCATACACAAGTGGGATGGCATGAGGGTGAGTAAATGAGGAGAGAATTTTCATTTCAACTATCTGTTTAATAGGCAAGCAATATGATTGCGTTTCAAGTTAGCAATGTGGGATGCACCCTTTTATTCTGGTGTCTACACCTCTTAATAATAGATATAATAACATTATATCCAATAATATTAGATAATAACATTATATTTGCATGTTACGAAGAATGGAAAACAACAAAATGACAAACCATTTAAACGTGATGCTTTATTTTATTTCAGTGTGTTGACTGTATACTTGTTGGACTGGCTTAGTTGCTGTTAACTGGACTGCACACTTGACTGGGGCACCTGGGGAAATGAAAACAGTGCAGGACAGATGGTGCCTAGCTTCATCTTGTGACTGACTCGTGACATCAGCGAGACCACCACACAGACAAATGCTCTCTCAACTCTACCTCCTGAGGTAAGGAAGCAAGTAGGTAGTGCTGATGCTTGCAAATGGAATTCACACTTCTCTGTATCAAAATGTAAAAGTGAGAGATCTGTAGATATTGTGTTAACAGCAAGCATATGAAGTGAACATATACATGTTCTTGAACAGCTTATTGCTGCTTGGACATGAATGTGCCATCTTAAAGGTATAGTAACCTCAAAGATTTTGTCATCATTTACTCACACCTCATGTGGTTCCAAACCAGTTTGACTTTATTCTGTGGAACATAAAAGTAGATGTTAGGAAGAATGTTTAGTCTCAGTCACCATTCACTTTCATTGTAAGGAAAAAAAATGCAATGTGAATGGTGACTGAGGTGATCATTCTTTTTCCACAAAAGACAGAAAGTCCTATGGGTTTGGAACAACATGAGGATGAGTAAATTATACTTTAAATTTGGGTGAACTATCTTTTTAAGAAGATGCAATATGGAATACATCTCACTGAGCCGGATGACAGATTTAATTTGAACATCAAATTGACAAATGCACTCACTGCACACTTTATCAGGAACAATATGGTCCTAATAAAGTGCCTGACATGGTCTTCCGCTGATGTAGCCCATCTGCCTCAATGTTTGACGTCTTGTTCATTCTGAGATGCTATTCTGCTCACTACAATTGTACAGTTACTATAGCCTTTCTGTCAGCTCGAACCAATCTGGCCATTCTCCACTGACCTCTCTCATCAACAATGTCTGCAGAACTGCCACTCAATGGATGTTTTTGTTTTTGGCACCATTCTGAGTAAACTCTAGAAACTGTTGTGCATGAAAATCCCAGGAGATCAGCAGTTACAGAAATACTCAAACCAGCTCATCCGGCACCAACAATCTTGCAATGGTTGACATCACAGAGATCACATTTGTCCCCTATTCTAATAGTTGATGTCAACATTAACTGAAGCTCCTGACCCCTATCTGCATAATTTTCCACAATGCTTTGCTTACATATGATTGGTTGATTAGGTATCTGCAATTATATGAATATGAATCATGTAGGTGTTTTGCTAATGGAGTCCTCAGTGAGTGAGACAGACAGAGGTCTTCCGACTTTCTCTCACACTCAACTTATTGACTGCTAGCTCAAACTTCACAAGCGGGTTAATGGAATGATGTGGTTTATGGTCTCAGATCTATTTAGCATTACGCTTAATGTGCGTGGAATGGCAAAAAGAAAAAAGAAAAAAAGAAGAAGAAGAGCGAAATCCAGAGAGTTGAACTGTTTCTTTTTTGCAGAAAATGCACTGTATGAATCCCACAGGACGGTAGTGCCCCAACGTGGTGCACCACCGACAGAAACTCCTATTCTGGTTGTAAAAAAGGGCAGGTGGGGGAAAGAACAAGAGAGCTAGAGGGAGAGAAAGAGGGAGTTGCACCGGATAGCTGGCAGAGAAATGGAGTGCACAAAAGGGCTTGATAAAACCCCCCCTCCCTTCTCCCACAATAACCATTTCTGGGTATCCCAGCCATGTCACTGCAGCCACCTCATGAATATATGTAGTATGTCATCATGTCACTAACCATATATACCTGCAGTAGCAGTACCCTTAACCCAGTCTCCATGCCTTAGAATAGAAACTCATATTTAGCCTAAACCAGCTCCTTCTCCACGCATTGTTCAATCCGTTTTAAAATAGGTTCGATTCCATATATATTATCGCACTATACAACACCATAAGGTTTTGCAATTTAAATATAAACATGTCATCAGCTGATGCTGTTGAATATACCAAACCGTTTTGGGGTAAAACACGTTGTAAACGTTTTCCGTTCAAGATTGACTGTCCACTCTGGTCAGAACGGTGGTCAAACTTATTATAAGAAACGCAAGGCGCGTGAACAACTAATTAACTTGCAAAATCGGCTGATAAAGAATAATTCCGCTATATTTTTTGTCTGAATGCACCAAAGAGATGCTGTAGGGTTTCACTGGACAAGCGTGCTTTAAATCGAGTCTGCAATGGTCACTAATGTTAACAAAATATGAGCACGTTATTATATCTCAGATCTGCACGGCCACCGTCAGGTAGCAAGATTTACCTCACGCGCTCGGTAAACATGAATCAGGCGCAAACAAGATTGGCTCTCGCTCATCCCATTTGTTTAGATAATTCTAGTCTTGCATTTCAAAACGTGTTAAACTCGATTGAATTTAGCATATCCTCAAATAATATATGCGTCTCATGCCTGGTCTGGCTGCCTGTGAAATAAACCAATACCTGAGCACAACTCCAGTCCCACGGTATCGTCTCTCTCTCCGGTCCTCCCGTGATCCAACGACGTTCTTGCGGTCCCGTGCTGAGGCTCTTCTCGGAGCAGCGCGGATCGGCTCTCAGTTCTCCACTCTTACGCGTGTCTGGGAGGGGCCTACGAGCGGAGGGGGGACACCTAGTCTGAGCATGTGCGGCGGGGTAGACACCAATGTATATCCACACACGCACTGACCCTGCGTAGCGATAGTAACTGGTGTATCATGTCACTTTTGTTGCCATTAATCAAGAACATCAGGGGCTGTTCACACCAACACGTCCTTTGCGCTTTAAAAACTAGACACAGCCCCAAGAGTAGAACATTTGAACAGCTGAAGACGCGACAGTCAAACTCGTCATTCTGGCACATGTTTACATATGAAAACAACAAAACAGCTAAACGTTTTCGGTGTGAACGCTACCTGAAAAATCACACTGCGCATTCTACTGAATCTTGCGCCAATTTCATCAGCACCATGGATAGCGCCAGTGTACATTCCTTAGTTGCCACTAGGGAGACAAACAGGGACATGCACACTAAAAACAGAGATTGTAAACTGATGGGTACAACTACTGAGGAAAAAATTCCCTGTAAATCAAATTCTTATCTCATTCAGTGCTGTGAATCAAAAGGATAATTTAATCACTAACAAGAGAAATTAAATTGCCCTAAACTATAAATGTGAATTCATTTTGTTGTTTACGTTTCTGATGTTTAGAGCTAGATTAATTTGATAAACTGGCTATGAAGCCAATATTAACACAGTAGGATGGCCTTTTCAAAATATAAAATACCATTTGTGCTGTGGGCATTGGTGTTGAAGGCAATAAAACTTAAATAACATACAGTTAAGCCACCCAAGATTAAACTGCTGGCATGCATCTGAACTATTCCCATAAGTGTTGGGTAAATTACTCAAAATAAGTAATCCAATACAAAACACTAATTACTTTTCTTAAAATGTAATACGATTACTACGTATTATACCTTTAAGTTAGTTTCTAAATCACTTTTCCAAGAAGTTTTTGTTTTTATAAATTCAAAATGTCTATATTTCCACTTCATTCTGTCGCACACCCCTTAGCTGTCACAGAAATGCTAACAAACATTAACAGATTCATACATATGTATTCATATTTTAAAAGTATTACAATATACAGTACATATTACTTTAGTGCAAGTAATGTGCATTACTTAAAAGCAATTACTTTAAAGTCAGTAACTGTAATCTGATTACAAGAATTTAAAATGTAATGCATTGCATTACCTTTTCCCAACTAAAATGTAATTAGATGACAGTAACTAATTACTTTTTAATCAGATACACCCAGCACTGATTTCCATGCATTCCAGTGATACATGAGCAAACTAAAATTCTGCTCACATTACTCTATTTCTTCCAAAGTTCATTTATATTCATTTAATATACCTATGAAGTAAGGTGAAGTATTTGTCAGCAATTCTCAGCATGATTTGTCTTGTGATAAATCTAGCCAGTCACCCAGCAGGTCAGGCTGGGCAATCAGCTGAAATCAGACAAGAAATTCTCCAAAGGAGAGCTAGTGTCTAAAAAAAGTCCCAGAGTGTACTGGGCATGGTCGGCTACGCCATGTAGATAAATGTGTTAATGTCCATCTCATCTCGTTTGATGTACTTGTGTTCTATCAGCCACTCTATCTGCTCTTTGATCATTTTCTTCTGGGGCAGAAACATGTTCTTCAGGATTTCCACCAGCTCTGTCTGCAGCTGGGCATTGCTGATCCTCTTCCTCATCTTCATGATCTGAATGATAGCTTCCTGCACAGAGAGGAAGGGGAGAAATCAGGTTTGATGCAGTGTCAATACATCTGAGAAAAACATTAGTTACACACTTTCTACTTTTGTCTAAATCTACATCTGTTTTGAATAGCTACAGTATAGTATATATATGTCTCAATGTCACTGGATGAGATAAAAAAATATCAAAATAATTGGCATCTGCAAAATGGTGCTAATGGTGCTTAAATACTTTTAACCACACATTTTTAGTGGAAGTCAGTTCCCCTTATGTTCACACAAGTGTCCTAGCAGAGTAACCATAGGTATAGCACATTAACAATGTTCCACAAAACCAGAAAGTGTCAAAATATTTTGCTTTATATATATATATATATATATATATATATATATATAAATATAACATTACACGACCAGGTGGAGAATCAGTGATAATCTGGGGGTGCTTCAGAAAGTCTGGAATCAGGCAGATTTGTCTTTGTGAAGGATGCATCAATCAAGCCACGTACAAGGTTATCCTAAAAGAAAACTTGTTTCCTTCTGCTCTGACAATATTCCCCAACTCTGAGGATTAGTTTTGCCAGCAGGACAATACCCATACCACACAGCCAGGTCAATCAAGGTGTGGATGGAGGACCACCGGATCAAGACCCTGTCATGGCCAGCCAAATCTCCAGACCCAAACCCCATTGAAAACCTCTGGAATGTGATCAAATGGAAGCTGTATGGCCGCAAGCCATCAAACAAATCCGAGCTGCTTGAATTTTTGCACCAGGAGTGGCATAAAGTCACCCAACAGCAATGTGAAAGACTGGGTGAGAGCATGCCAAGATGCATGAAAGCTGTGATTGAAAATCAGGGTTATTCCACCAAATATTTATTTCTGAACTCTTCCTAAGTTAAAACATTAGTATTGTATTGTTTAAAAATGAATATGAACTTGTTTTTTTTTTTTTGCATTTTTCAAGTTCTGAAAACACTGCATCTTTTTTGTTATTTTGACCAGTTGTCATTTTCTGCAAATAAATGCTCTAAATGACTATATTTTTATTTGGAATTTGGGAGAAATGTTGTCAGTACTTTATAGAATAAAACAAAAATGTTCATTTTATTAAAACACATACATTATACAACTATAACCAGTAACTCCAGAGAAACTGATAATTTTGCAGTGGTCTCTTAATTTTTTCCAGTGCTGTATATAGTATATATAAAATATATATTGTTCTATTTTTAATTTAAAACCTGAAATTTGTTTGTGGTATATTTCTTTAAAAATAAATGCCACTTGATGTGATATTTGTTATATAATGGAAAGACAGTCATACATTTCAAACAAGTGTATCTTAAATGTCAAAATTCCTTTCAGGTCAGCTGTAAGTATAAATATGATTAATCTAAGATTGTGAGGCCAATGGTAGGTTCAATAACGTTATACCTGTGTGCGTAAAATCCTAAGTTGCACTATGCCCTCATTCTCTTCTTCACGCATTCTCTCTGTGGTGAGTTGTAATCGACCAATCAAATTAATCTTCCCTCTTTTCTGGACTTTTGAGTTTTTTCTGTGAAGAAGAAATAATTTAATTGGACTGAGGTCTGTTAAAACATGCAACAGAAAGAATAAGATAGAAATCCAACATTTTATGTATTAATAGATTCTCTTTTATGTATATGGGTTTTTGACATGACAGTTATGGGAAGTTGTCCTGCAGTATGAAATGCTTCATCTAAAATTTTATTAAACAGTATTAAATTAGAGACTACATTAAAATCATTCCCATGCAGGGCCATTTAAAATGAAATAGTCAAGACAAACGTTAATTAAAAATGGTACAAAAAATTATAACAATTAACATGACCAAAGACGATACATTTTAACCTAGAATCTTGATGTTGATTAAAACAAGTTCATGGACATGCTATGCATCAACTACCCATGGATAGAAAGTAGTTTCAGTTGAAAACTGTTTTCCTTGTCATCGGTTTAAATATGAGACATGTCATTTCTGCACCACTAGTGCCAATAAATGGAATGGCAAAAATAATCTTTGTTATGAATTCGTTGGGGGAAAAAATGCCATTCCACTGTGGATGAGGGGCATAAATGTAGGAAAATGTATGTTTTCAATTGAAAACATATTAGTGTGGATGTGACCTAAATGTTAAGAAAATATACTTTCAATTCAATACAACACATTTAACCAATTATCATTGTTAATCTAATGCAAACAATGATGAAGTGTACTTACATTAAAGAAAACTCTTGGTTGATGTAAAACAGAGTGCCTTCAGCAAAATCTTTTGGGGAAGACACCACAGGTTCATATGTAAGCACCTGACGTTTTAGCTTAGGAAAGGCTACGAGGGACTACGTATAAATTAAAACAGAACAAAAGAATAAGGCAGTATACAGTAATTATTAGTCAATGTCATATTACATTTTAGATTACTTTATTCTGACTTTGATCAGAGCACGTTCTTCCTAAAAAGGTAACCGTTATTTAAGATGCAGTGGTGTAACTTCACTCAGATAAAGATTCCAATACCCAGAGGGTCCGGCGCAGCTCAGCATCTGGAAGTTCTGTGGCTAGTTTCAGGTTCTCAAATGTGATCCTCTCTCTGGGCCTTTGGTTCCATGCAAACAGCACAGCTAACTGGAACGTTGTGACTTCTAAATCATATTGCCCAACTTCATTCTTGAATGTGATCTAGAGATAAAAAAGGTGACACAATGGGTGACACCAAGCATGACCTGTTCCCATGGCATGACAGACCCTGTATAAAAAGTTAAAATAGAGACTCAGTGTAGCAAGAATGCTGCTATATCAAAAAACTAATAAAAGTTTACAGCAATTCATTTAATTTCCCACAAATTCCCAGTAGTGGGGCTTGCATGCAAGCACGTTCATTGCTCTTTTTATTGGTGTCATTACAAAACACACAGAGGACAAATTAGTCTCAACGGAAGAGGCCGGTTTTTGGTTCTCCTTTTTTTCCCCACAGAAAAAGGAGCATGCTTTTATCCAAAGAATACATGCTGCCACTCACTATGCCATTGGACATCAGATGGTGCCAGTGTAATTTTCTGCCACTGTGGTTCTTTTTGTAAAACTCCTCAACTTCTGGAATGAGATCTTCTAGTTCGGTGGGTAGAGATACAAACACTTTCTCTGAACTCCGAGACCACGCTCCAGCATTCAGGATCTTAATGTTGACCGAGTCAGCTGTAGTGTCATGACATACATAAAATAAGAAAAACATACAAATTTACACATACAAAAAAAATCTTTTTTTTTTTTTTTTTTTTTTTAGATGTATCCAACTCAAATTATTTTTTTTTATTTTTTTTTCAAACAAACAAATTACATCTTGAAATCGGACGAAAATCTTATGAGTTTGAACAATCAGATCGGATTTCAAGTAGCATGTAGTCAAGTGGTATCGTATTTACACTTACATAATTCCTAACCCAACTGATGTGGATACCATATGTTGACTACGTTTACATGAACACCAGAAAGTGGCTTGTTGCAAGAAAGTGGCGTATTGCTTTAAAGATTTAATCACCAGCAAAATTACAGTGTGGATAGTCCATCCTAAAGATTGGATTTGAAATCAAATTTTGTGTATAAACAAACTCTATGACTATGCATTTCTGACCTGGTAATGCAAGTTTGTTGTGTTTGTGCATTTCTTTGAATGACTGATTTAAATCCTCTGAAACTTTGATGTCCTGGAACATTCTGGCCAGCTTGTTTACATAATCAGCAGGCATTCCAACCTCCTGCAAAAAGACAAAGTTGAAAAGATCTATGAACTAGATATTAACATCAACTATCCTGAGATGGTTTCATGTACTATCCTGAGTGTTTTTAAGCACACCTTACCCTGAGCCACTCTACCATGTTTTCTTCAATCTCACTGTCTGCAGAAATGTCAAGGATGAGTCTACGGGTCAAGTGTGCTTTATGGTACCTCATGAAGACGTCTTTATTCTGAACATACTTTAGAACCAAAAGCTGTAATCATTACATAAAAACAAATAATTAAAACAACATCTGATTTTGACCCCTGGATTTTTCCCAATAATATTTAATATATATCGCTCTCTCTTACCACTTCTTTCAGCTTAGCTTCTATCTCCTCTGAAGTGAGTTTCTTGCTTAATGGAGTCTTCCTAAGAAGCATGTCGCAGTAATTGGCCAGCAGCTCCGGACACTTGGACTCTGGCTGTGTTTTCAGTCCCACCCTGCATAAAAATTACAAATAATATAAACCAAGACATGGAGTGATCAAAATGTGACCAAAACAAGCGGGGCATATTTACAAGATACACCTACTGTATATAAGAGGTTCTTAAAGAGGAATCTTACCCTTTTTGTTTTAAAGGGAGCTCTAATTTAAAAATTGTAGCATCATTCACCACTGCTTTGTATGCCTGTGTAAATATAAAAATATGAATGATATAAATTTACAGTGTAGAAAGCCACCCTGTTGTATCAGAATTGCATTTATTTAATATAAAACCTTTCCCAAAGAAGAATTTGGTTTAAACTATAGGGGAGACTTACTTTGTCCCTGCCTGTTAGGAAGCGTGGGTCATCTTTGAAAGCATCTTTAACTAATTTACTAAAGCGGTTAAACAATTTGAGAAGCTGCTCAACATATTTTTCTGAGTCCTGCAAAAAAGGAAAACAAAATATAAAAGTCACACAGAGGCTAAATGCCACAATGTTTAAAAATGGCTCAGAATACTATGGTCAGTGAATAACAGACTTAAATTTTGCTCTGTTCCTCATACAAAGCTCCTGCAGGCGGCTTGCCTGAGGGGCCTCGCGAACACACGCAAAGTAAAAAGTTAATTTTAAGTCATAAAATTAAGAACATTAATTACTTTTATTTTGAAATTCTCCGCAGTTCAATGGTTCTCTCGTGCATTCACTGAGTAATCTGTGCAACACGCTTAGTCATTTAACATACAATTCACAATGACGGTGAACGCGCAGAACATCATATTAAAGTATAAAACAAGCTCTAAATAATCACAAAAAGACAAATAACTGAAAGTTACAACAAATAAAATAACAGCCGTGTATCTAAAATTGGCACAAAGTAAAGCTTAGCAGTACACACTAATCAGCATAATTAATTCATAACGTAAAGCATTGTTGGGAACTGGAGTGCAGCTTCTTATAACAGTATTATCAGAATCAGAATGAGCTTTATTGCCAAGTATGCTTAAACATACAATGAATATGTCTTGGTGACATAAGTTTCCAGCACACAAACAATACAACATATATACATATATACACACACGTATTTACAAATAAATCTGTTATATACAGATAGTGCAAGGCAATATAATGGTAGGATATGTTGGATAAATATAAATATACTAATCTGTGTAATGCACATAATTATTGCTCAATGAGGCAGTTTTAACTGTTCATGAGATGGATAGCCTGAGGGAAAAAACGGTTCCTGTGCCTGACGTTTCTGGTGCTCTGTAGAGCCAGCCAGAAGGCAACAGTTCAAAAAGGTATTGGGCTGGGTGAGTGGGATCCAGACTGATTTTTCCAGCCCTTTTACTCAATCTGGAAGTGTATAGTTCTTGAAGGGATGGTAGGGGGTATCGAATAATCCTCTCTGCAGTACAAACTGTCCTTTGTAGTCTTCTGATGTCCGAATTCATAGCTGAACCAAAACAGACAGTTGTTGAAGTGCAGAGGACAGACTCAATGACTGCTGAGTATAACTGGATCAGCAGCGCCTGTGGCAGGTTGAACTTCCTCAACTGGCAAAGGAAGTACAACCTCTGCTGGGCATTTTCCACAATGGAGTCAATGTGGGTCCTGTGAGAGGGTAGAGCCCAGGAACCTGAATGACTCCACTGCTGCCACAGTGCTATTCAGGATGGTGAGCAGCCAATGGTGAGTGTCTTATTTGACGTAGATCACATGCACACCTTGTTGAATAATGCGCAAGCCTGACAGGTAATAAGCTATGAAAAATATTGCTTTGTGGCTATTTGAGTCTTTGAGGGTTACTTTGTGTAAATGATAGCAGAAACAGTGCTTGTCAGATCATTAGGTGTTTTCACATTTTCTCAAGAATAGGCTAATCTGCCAGGGAAGGAATTCAGACACTGTCGATATAAAGATACAAAAAACTCACACGGAGTGAAAATATGAGCAACTAGTCTAGAAAATAACCAAACAATCCTATCTGCAAGATCTCTGTTCTCTAAGAGTTATGTGTTTATTCATTACATTTGTTTAAAAATATATATTTTGAGGTGTTGTGTTTATAGGTCTTATTTAAAATATGAAATTGTATTTATATTTAATTAAACCCACACCCCCACCCCACCACACATAGCTGAAGTTACCTTATTGAAGTTACCTTACCTTTACTTTTATTCACTTTTGCACACATTCTGGCCAACTTTTGGTTTTCATTGACTTTGTTGCTCTAAATACACATTTACACATAATTATGTGGGTAGTTGAAATGGAATTTCAAGCATTGTCAGCGGTGTCCTATACTATTAAATCTATCTAAAACTTTTTAAACATAATTTTCTTATTTTGTATCACTATAATGGGTAACACTTATGGTTGTATTTGTTAACATTAGTTAACTACATTAGTTAACATGAACTAGCAATACAAAATTGCATTTTTATAAATTGACATTAGCCAAGAATAATAAATGCAGGAAAACTGTATTACACATTGTTAATAATACCTATGCAAACCTTATTGTAAAATGTTACACAGTAATTATCATACTTGCAGTTTCCATTACCTCATTTTAACTGAGACACAAGTTTATTTGTACTTCTAGATAAAAGATGAATGGCGATTAAATGGTGACTTGTCAAAGCATCTAAAATACACATATTCCCATATGCATGCATGTACATTTTAACCTAACATCTTCATGTTGGGAAAAAAAGCTATTGGACACTTTTTCATCTACCGAGCTATATACAGTATAGTGCTTCTATTTTTGTGCTTTCTATTAAAAAGATCTGCTCTTCATGTTTGCAGTGTGTAATGAGTCAGGAGAGAATGGAGGATCTAAACGCAGCGTCTTTAATAAACAAAAGAAAACCAAGGAAATTCATAACATAACGAAACGCAACAAAACAAACACGGGGAACAAACATACAGATCACAGCATTAAACATGCGAAGACTGACAAACAACCAGGGGAAACAAGGGCTAAAATAGACAAGAGAAAACAAGGAACAACTGGGGAAACAATCAGGGAATGAACAACTGGGAAAACAATCAGGGAGAACCAATCATGAAATAAAGCTACAAAAGGACTACACAACAAACAGGAACCAGGAAAGTGGGAACTTAACAGGAATTTCAACATAAAAGCACAAAAACAGGAATATGACACAGTGGTTCTATGGATATTTTAAACTTCTGACAATTTTCACACTGGGGGGCCAATTGTCATGATTTCACCTAGGGCCCCACTAACCCACAGCCCAAGCACTTTATTAGGAACACTTTGGTCTAAAAAATGACCTGACGTGATCTGTTGTTACCTGATTAGATAATCGCATAAATAAGCAGGTGTTAAGGTGTTCCTAATAAAGTGCACAGTGAGAGTAGAATACAAGTTGAATGGACCACTTTCATGATACTTGGCTTTCGCATCCTTTTTTGAGGCTTGAAAATTGTAATTGTATGGAAAAATGCAATGTTCCACAGAAGAAACTCACACAAGTTTGGAACAACATGAAGGTGAGTAAATGATGACATCATTTTTATTTTTGGATTAACTAGTCCTTTAAGTAACAACATTTATCATAAATCCACAAGCATGTGTACACATTACACTTACTGTCTTGAGTTCACCACCTACTGAACAATCAACTGTCTGTACAGGATCCATAATATATCTGGCATAATAAATATGTCATATAAATGAAAGCATCTACTGTCTCTACTCACAGTGGTAATGGTCTCTGCTGAGGCCACCATGTCAGCCAGACCTGCGTTCATGATATGATCCTCCAGGTCCTTTAGCATAGGCTCAATGCCACTGGACACTTTGTCCATGAGCGAGAACATGAGGTGCAACTCTGTAGAACACACGCCAAGAGCAGACTATAATAAAATACTAAATTATAGAAAATATTGTAATCGCTATCCTAAAAAACTTTTTCTATGTAAAAAAGTTTGTATCTACAAAGTTCCTACACTTTTTGACCAGTGACTTCCATTACTTTTCCAGTCATTTGTGATTACTGGATAAAGATTTTTTTTAAAATAATTTTGATTCAGACTTTTGATTTGCCAATTCAATCATTCAAACCAATTTGTGATTCGACTGATTCATTGAAAAGATTGAATCATAAATCAAACATAAGCCAAAATGCTGCATTCTTTTCAAGTAAAACCGAGTAAACACACAACACACAAAAAAAGTGATTTCTCTCACATAACATGCAATATGGTTGTATGCTGTTGTGTTAATTACAGACTTCACATGTGAAATGGGTTTGTGGACTTAATGATGATTAGCACACAAAAACACAGATGGTTGGATGGGTGGGTGGGGAAGTGTTGGGAATTGTGATCCCATTGCCAACCTGAACTTGCTGAGCCTTTGGTGCCAGAGCTCCTGCCGTACTCACTCTCTGTCTCGTTCCGCTTGATCATTCCCGGACATTCGGCCAGGATTGTCTCTTTGAACGACGTCACCAGTGCATTCACACAACAATCCATTAGCTGAAAGAATGCCAAAGGTACAAACTAAGCACCCAATGATAGTATGCAAACACAAAGACAAACACACACTACATGCTGAGCATTATTTAATAAGGTGGAACCACAGGCTCTTGTTTTGATGTATTTGTGGCGCAAAGAACCAAGTATGCAAGTATTCAAAAGCTTTCAGGGGTTACTTATACTTACTGCCTGGACGGAGTTACATTCACATCTGGTTTCCAGATATCGAAGGGCACGTTTCTCCTCTTCTCTTAACTTTCCATCTGCCTGTCAATCAAATGCACCACCTGTGATGAACAACTCTTAAATATTGTAAAATATGGCACAAACAATTAAATATCATCCAGACACACTTTTCAAGTTTAGGAAGCCAGGGTAGCAATTCTAAATTCGAAACCCTCCATTGTTAATATAATATTAATCCTCCTATGGTATTTGGTCATTTTTAACCGAAATACATTTTCCTCATTTAATAAAAATTGCTTCCTTTATCTGAGCATTACAAGACTTGGCGACTTTTCCTCCATTTGCCATCTGAACACCCCCCCAAAATTGGGTTTTAATCAAAGTCTAAGTGGTCGTAAATTTTTTTTTTTATATTGACACCTTTGGTATTCGTGGTCAAAATTGACTGACCATTAAAATTAATGGGAAAGACAAAAAAAAAAAAGGAGCAATTATTTTTTTTTATCTGTTAAATACAAACAATAAATCATCCACAATGCAGAACAAAAACAGACAGAAATTACAGGGTGAGACTCTAAAACATCCTAAGGGCAAAACATAAACACCCACTTACAAACAAACACACTTACGCAAATATGAACTGGTGAGTCAATGACACAGAGCCTTTTTTACATTTGTCAAAACAGCCAATAAATCAGTCATAATGCTAAACACACACACTCTGCTGGCATAACATGCCTAATAAATCAATATTTTTCTTCCTTTAATTCTCAATGACCTTCTAAAAATGAATAGCAAAAAACAAACAAATTTATCCAATCAGAATTTATCCAATTTTGATGCTTACAAGCAAAGTGTGACAACTGTTTCACAAATCGCATGCCTGAAGCCATGCTCCTTAGCCGAAGCAGCGTGTGAGTCTGAGCTCCACCCCGTCAGGCCTTCAGAATTTCGGCAGAATCCCTCAACACTGCAGTGAATAGACATCTCAAGTCAGATTGTCTGATTCATCAGCCAATCAGATTTATTTATTTGTTCTTGTGGGTGTGGTCTTTAGGATATGTCCCAGTCCAGGCCTTCTAGCTGGCCTTGAGTATCATAATCACGCTTTACGAGAGTGAGATCTTGCTGACGAGTCGGCTGTCATCACTGCTGTTATTGCCGTTGAGAAAGAGATCCTTATGGATTTAACAAATGAATTTGTTCTGCGTGATCATACGATTAATTCATAAAACAGAAAAGGAGGATGGATTTTCACTTCAAGCTAATTGGTAAGTGCTATTTGCATTGTTATAGCAACATCAGGAGTTTAAATTTGTGTAAATTAGGCTGTTTGAGAACTCAGTGTCAGATCAAGTTTTGAAAAGTAACCATGTACCCTGAAAAAACAACATTTATTGCAAGCAAAATTTAAATCACATATATTATTAGGGAGCTTTTTCTTAGTATTAGAAATCCTTGGTTCTGGCTTTCATGCGTGGATGTGTTTTTAAATTTTCAATTGGTATTATTAGATGACTGCCATGTAATGCATGATAGTCATACTGTGTCTTATTCATTGTGAAACTGTATTTTTTTAATGACATAAATTGCACTGAAGTCCTAGACTTAAAATGCACGAGCCACGGCTACTCACAATGCAGAACACACATGCAGAACCAGGACATCAATAAGTGCTCGACAGCCATCTTTTGGTTACTGTTGGCATTACAAGTCATCTGTTATTTTCCAGCTGATGACAGCAATCTGACACTCTCTCTCTCTCTCTCTCTCTCTCTCACACACACACACACACACACACACACACGTTTGCAAAATAAATTTTTACTAAAGAAAGTTTGAAATATTTACTCTGATTCTTCTGTTTTATACTTGAATTGAATTTTCTGAATATTCATTTCATTTTTTTTTCTTCATTTCAGATCATTTCTGTTTCATTACTATTGAAACAGACATTACTATGCATTTACTTTGTTATTACATTTTTATGTTTTAAATAAATTATTGGTAGAAAAATGCTTATTCTATGTCATCTCTTTGTAACGCCATGGTCAGGTTTGATTGCAAGCGTAAAGACATTAACTGCAAAAACTGACACTTCAGATCAATTTAAAATACTAAACATTGACAAGTAATAGTTTGACAATGTCTAAATATATATCCAAATGCATATCTTGTGATAAAATATACAATTAGATTACAAAAAGCCATAAAACTACATAGTAGGTGGCTACAGCTATCTACTGGCATGACATGGTTTCCAAGTCATGTTGTTCAACAGATGGCAGCAATCTGCCTCCAATTAATGTCACATTCTCATATTTTCTTCCTGTTTCAACTTATAGTAGTTTTCCAAAGATTTGCTTAATTATATATGCAAATTAATGGTGCAATTTATACATTTACAAGTAAATAAGATAAAAAGGAAAAATGGTATCATAAACATCATCATAAAAAACAGGGTTACATATCTGAGCCTTCCGGTCAAAAATGACCACAAATATCAAAGGGAGGTGGCCTTTTTCAATACAATAGGAGGGTTAAAGAAGCACCACAACACACTCGCTGTTTCCCAAATGTAAATTAAAGGGCTAGTTCACCCAAAAATGAAAATTCTCTCATCATTTACTCACCCTCATGCCATCCAGGATGTGTATGGCTTTCTTTCTTCTGCTGAAAACAAACGAAGATTTTTAGAAGAATATTTCACCTCTGTAGGTCCATAAAATGCAAGTGAATGGTGACCAGAAATTTGAAGGCAGCATAAAAGTAATCCATACAACTCCAGTGGTTTAGTATTTGTCTTCTGAAGCTTTATGATATGTGTGGGTGAGAAACAGATAAATATTTAAGTCCTTTTTTTACTATAAATATCCACCTTCACATTCTGACAGTGAAAGTGGAGATTTATAGTAAAAAATTATAAAAATATTTATTTGTTTCTCACCCAAAGTGGAAGACAAATACTAAACCACTGGTGTCCTATGGATTACGTTAATGCTGCCTTCAAAGGTCTGGTCACCTACAGAGCTATATATATATATATATATATATATATATATATATCAATCTCTGTTTGTGTTCTGCAGAAGATAGAAAGCCATACACATTTGGGATGGCATTAAATTACAAGAGAATGGGGTGAACTATCCCTTTAAAGGAAAAACTAATGTCATTAAACCTACATCTTTCGTTGAACACAAAGCGAAAAAGTTACGTAGAGGTAGAAATAAATACATTTAGTTATTATTCACCCTATTTATAACTAATCTTAATCACTCTAATATCTCATTTGTACTTTGGATCCTGTGACACATTATCGTCAATGACAACTATAAATGACACACTGACACCAAATCAGATTTTCAGTGAATAACGACTTTTGGTCTGATCATCATGCAAATCTATAGTATGGCTTTAGAAGACTTAGAATATAGTGCTCAATACGAAGGTGAGTAAATGACAGAATTAAAATTTTTGGGTGAACGATTCCTTTAAAGAGCAAACATGGAAGAATATATTAATTCGAAACTTACTTACACTGCGATGGGACTCTTTCCAAGTGATATATAAAACACATCCTGTTATACAGTGACACTCACATATTTCATATAGTTTTGGACGCCGTTCTGTTGCAGATAAGAAGGTGCTTGTGTCTTGTAGAACCTCTCTGTGGAATCCAGATATGCCTTCTCAAAATTCTCTCTATAGATCTGAAGCTTGTCATCAGTGTTGGAACACAGGTTCACTGCAAGATAGAGCAGGAAACAGGCATGAACACCAGGAGAGGTTGATCTGGATGGCATTCAAGAAGCTTTATGGAACGCATTATGAACAGTAAAACGTCTCTCTAGCTCTCTTTTTTATTTACCATATGACTCCCGCACTCCGATAACAAGCTGGGAGTCAAAAGCTTCTCCTAATCTCTCTGCATGGACCAACTTCATGGCACTGTCCTGGAGCCGGTTCTTTATATTGCAGAATATAGTCTCATTCCATGTGTCTAGCATAAGCTACAAAATAAATAAATAAACAAATAATGAACCACCTAAATTTATGAATAAAGTGATATTATTCTCCCATTGCTGTAAAATAAAGCCTTTGAATTAAGTGTGGTATAATATCTAAAGTATACTTTTCAAATCAGCAATCACACATTTTTGTGTAAAGTGAAATATAAAGTAAATATGGAATTGAGTGGACACTATCACCTTTCTAACAATACTGTCTTCAACATTTGACTTTTTATTGCTCCCCTGGTTGCCCAGCAGGGTGATCTCCAACTTGCAAAAGGGCTTAGGCAGAATATCACACTGCGTGAAGAACTTCCTCCACTCCACAATGTAGGCTTTTAGCAAGGCGGTGTCATCCTGATGACTGAGTACTCGCTGAAACAGACCAGAAAAAGCTACAAGTCTAGAATTTAGAGAAAGGTCACCCTTAATAGGGAAGATTCAGGCTAACAGGAGGTAAAAGTTATTTATACATTACATCTCATCACCTTTTTAAACGCATCATACTTTTGTAAAGAAAAAGGCAAACATACTGCCTGTGCTTGCTTGATGAAATCTAAGATGTCTTCTTTCAGTGCCTGGTGAATTTTTGCAGGGCCTTTATCATCCCATAGACAAACTGCATGGATGTCTCTGCAAGTATAACACAGTAGTGTACATCCACAGGTCGCCAAATGAACTACTGATACAAATACTGGTTATAGCCTAAAATCTGACTGTACTCAGTGTATAACAATACAGCTTCCAGTCTATAACCTGTGAGTCCTAAACTCTATTACTGACCAACCAGCCGAGAAAGCTAAAAAAACTAAAACACATGAATCTCAGTTCAATAATGACCATACCACTTGGACGACAACTTACGAGAACAAATCAAACCACTGCTGCTTAGTAACTGACTCCTGACGGAGTAATTTCAAAACAATGGGACGCATCAAATCCCATTTGTCTTCAAACTGCAGGGAACCTTTATTCTGTGAAAGGAGGAAAAAACGTCAGAAATTAAAACATGTTATGGGTAATGGGCTTAAAGTATTCACAGAATAGAAACTCAAACGAAACAATTTAGACTTTATCGCATATTTATTGAAACAAGAGTAACAGTGGGTACTTTACAATTTCAAAGGCTCAAGAATGGGGAAATGTAGATTATATGACAGATTTGTAATAGTTTTAACATTAGAGAGACAACACCAGGTGACATTTACATCTTGACAGATGTGTACAAATGCAGGCTGTAATAGATGTACCATTGAGTTATCAACTTTTGTTTGTAAAAATAATAAATCTGCGTCATGCAGAACATTTTTCATACATTTTTTTTGAAAATTTTCATGATCAATATAATGCAGCCTGACGAAAGCAGCAGTAAGTTTCCTGATTGTGCAGTGAGGAGAGGCATCCTTGAATAGAGCTCCTAAACATTATAATAGCATAAACATCCCTAGCTACATTTAACAACAAGAACATTTTACATGAACGCTTGTTGTTTAGCGATGTAATTAGTTGTCCTGCCTGTGTTATAGCATCGCTGTCACTTGTCACAGCGTGAAGGGAGACGCAAACGATGTAAAATATTCTTACATTCACGGACCTCCTACCTTCAATAAATTAGACGTCGCCATGTTTCTTCAACTTATTCCCAGCGCAGTCTCGCGATGTTTGAGGAGGTTTGGTTGCTAGGGAGCATTGTGACAGACTGCATCAGCAGCACTTTCTGTAAATTGACTATAAAATTAAAGGAGCTTTTTATGCATGCACTTAAATAAATAAATAAGCACAGTATAAGCATATAATAGTCTGATAAGCTTTTATCAATTTGTTTTTCATACCGGATCACTCAGATTGTCCTGTCCTTGATGGTTTAGTTCACACTGTTCTCTACCATAATTCTAATAACAGCATGATTGCTGAACTGAACACCATATGCCTCTGACAGGCCATTATTGTGGAGACGATTTCTGAATCTTATTAACTGTAAAACAGTAATAAACTGGAGCTTACAAGCCTGATGACGTACGTGATTACTGATGGTGCGTTCTCTCCCATAACAACCTGGAGGCCTACTAGCTGCCCCTGAAAGAGTTGACTCATTTGTTTTTTATTGAAAAGTTGTCCAAAAGCCTGTATCATATGACATAATTTTCAATTCCCCTGTTACAATGTAATATATACCATATTAATGTGCTATGCTATGTTTGGTTCTATATGCTAATTAAAAAAAAAGTATTAAAAAAAAGCTACTAGCTGCCCCTCAAACTCGAAAACAAATTCTCATTCATTTCTAGAAATAAATGTAACATATTACAAAACTGTTTATCTGTATAATTATTTAAGTCAGTAACAGCAATATTGGTCAAACCAGCGTCCCAAAATACTTCGTACTGTGTGCGGTTGCGTACAACTACCGTCTTCATTTGCCAACAGCATGCGTCTCTGTCATTGGTCACATATTTTCATAAAGGGGAAGTGAATTTCAGCCGCCATTGGCTGTTTAAATAATGGGCGGAGTTTAAATTGACTGAAGGTTTTCTTCACGATTCCTCGTGGTAATTTAAAGATGGTACTATCTGTGTCTAGATGCCCACGCTAAAATGACTGTTTGTTGTTTCTAAGACTGTCCGTAAACAATGGATACGAGTATAACGGATCAATTCTATTCAGGTACTATTTGTCTAACCTTTCACTTATACTCTTGACCAATTGTATTTTTAGCTTCGCTGCTGAGGAGCCTGTTTGCTTTACACTATCAAACTACGAGGCTTATATTGACTAAAACCCCAACTATTTGATTCTTTTCAATCGATTAATTATAGGTTGATGTCTGTGATCAAGCAATTGTTTGGTGCGCTTTGTGTAAATTAGGTGTGTGTCTGACATGTCGCCACGTGGTACAGTCAAACGTCACTCTAGTACTGGACTGGTGCAACACTAAAAAAAGTCAATCAGCTTCTCAAATGTGCCACTGTCCGCAGAGTGATCCTATGTTTTTAAGAATTTATTGTTTTATGTAATAGGCACGTTGGCACATTTTGTAGCGTGTGTTATTTTTATACAAGGTAGTTATTAATTAATGAGAATAATTGCAATTGCCGCATACTTTTTATTTACAAGTAATTACATTTCGTGTTGTAGAGTCATTTATGAAATTATCAAATACGTATTTCTTTATAGAAAAATCTTATTATATTAGTCCTTAAAGGAATATTCAAACCAAATTGTGCCCAATTTACAGCATTTGTGGCACAATATTGATTACCACAAAAAAAAATTAAAATAAATCTAAGTTACACTGAGGTACTTACAATGGAAGTGAATGGAATTAAGAATTTTATAAAAGCACTTGCTAGATTAATCCTTCTGCTAAAGCTAGTGTATTATTTGAGGTGTAAATTTGTTTAAATCATAATTTATTTACAGTCGTTTTGGAGTTTGTTGATTTAATATTACATTGTCTGGGTAACAACGTTGTAAAATTGGCTATAACTTTACACTGAAAAGGATTTCATGACACTAAAATGACATTTTGTTGACATTCATATTGTTTCTATGCTTTTTAAATGGGATTGTCCCCATTCACTTCCATTGTAAGTGCCTCTGTGTAACTTATTGATTTCACTTTTTTTTTTTTTTTTTTTTAAAGAAAATGGGCAAATAAAATAACTTTTTGTGGTAATCAATATGATGCCACAAATGTTGAAAATTGAGTTTAACTTGTATTGAACCTGGAATATTCCTTTTAATTTGGTGCATTATTTTAAGTTCTTTGGTATGCGTTATTAAAAAAGGCAAAGTCCTTTTGGTTTTGCTATATTGTCCTTTAAATGACTGTAATAGCGTAACTGCATTTTTATTTGTATTTTTTTTTTAAACGCTGAAGAGATTATAATAGATTATTAACTGATTAAGGTCTTTGTTCAAGATTCTTGTATATGGAAAACCGTAAACAAGCATGGTGTCCATGGCGGGTCACCATGAAGGAAGCTGCTTTGCAACAAAACATTGACACGTGCCTGAAGTTTGCCAAAGACCACCTTGACACTCCACAACCCTACTGGGAAAATGTTTTGTGGACTGAATCTACGGTTCGGTTGTTTTTGGAAGAACACGCAGCACACGCACACCATGAAAACATCATCCCAACGGTGAAGTACGATGGAAGGAGCATCATGATTTGGGGCCTGGACCGCTTGCCATCATCGAGGGGGAAAAAATTGAATCCCATTTTTATCAAGATAACCATCAGAATGTCAGGGTAGCTGTGCACCAGCTGAAGCAGTACTATGAAGCTAAACATCAAAGTCCACTACAGATTGCCTTCAAAAAAGAAAATCCACCTGTTTGAGTGGCCCAGACCTTAAGAGAATAGAGATTCTGTAGAATGACATTGAGAGCCATTCACACATACATCCTAAGAATATGCTGAACTGAAGCAGTTCTGCAAGGGAGAATGGTCTAAAATTCCTTCTGAACGTTGTGCAGGTCTAATCCGCTGCTAACGGAAACATTTGGTAGAGGTTATTGCTGCCAAAGGAGGATCAACCAGTTATTAAATCCAAGGGTTCACTTACTTTTTACAAAACTTTGTGTATATTTAATGGAATTTATATAAAGACATACAATTTTAATTTGTGTGTGTGTGTGTGTGTGTGTTATTATCTTAAGAACATTGTTTGTCTATATTTTTACATTCCTGAAGAGATTAAGATTATTGTTAGTAATTACTAGATGCATTACCCAATATTTGTTCCTGTGCTTTCTATGCTTTCTTGGAATATTCCAGGTCTGTGTGTGTAAAATATGGATCGTGAAGCTGGAGAGGACACCTCTAAATGTGGAAGCTTGAGAGCTCTCAGCCGCTGCGGCAGATTCATTTGTGGTCCACAGAATCTCACATTGAAGGATGTGTTTACATGGTATGATGTTTAGGATACATCTTGGTTATTAAATTGTGTACCTGAAAGTGTTTAAATTTTTAAATTATATGATTTATGGGGGAAAAAATCCTTGGTTTATTAGACAAAGCTGCAAACATTTACTCAATGGTGATTTAGTTACTGTATTTTTTTAGTATTAGCAACCCACTTTGTGGTACAGCAGAGTACTTGAAGAATTCAGAGTAACTTGATAATTGTACTTCCAGGCAGTTCTTCAGAACTATTGCAATGGGTCAAGCCTTGTCAATGCTGATATGTGGGACAGCAGTCACATGCCAGTATCTGGCAGATGCTGTGGTAGATACACCAATGCTGCAAAGCTTCCTCAATTACACCTTGCTGCTGCTCACTTATACTTTAGCTTTGGCCTTCAGGAAAGGTATGATCTCTGCCCAACATGTAACATTATATTGTATTTATCACAAAATCTATCTTTTCCAATAACAATAGCTAGAAAAGGAGATCTGGCATAGCTCTGGATTAGTCTTGGGTGTGAACAGCAAAAGATGGGCCAGATCTAAACAATTTTTTTTCCCAATGTAGGGGAAAGCAATATTTTTCAAATTCTAAAAACAAAGTGGTGGAAGTATTTTCTGGTTGCTCTTACGGATGTGGAAGCCAACTACACCGTTGTGAAGGCATACCAGTTCACTACCCTTACAAGTATACAGGTGAGGATGGGTTTTAGTTTGTTTGTAGCTTTTATCTAATGTTTTCTGAAGCCTGCAATATCAAGAGTTATTGTTTCCTGTTTTAGTAGTGTTCATATATTGTTACGTTATTGTTAAATTCCATCCCTCCAAAAAAAAGCCTAATTTTGAAACTGTTGTGTTTTAGCTGTTGGACTGCTTTGTAATCCCAGTTCTGATGGTGCTCTCATGGATCTTCTTGAAGACCCACTATAGGCCATTGCATTTTGTAGCTGTGACTGTGTGCTTGCTTGGGGTTGGGGCAATGGTTGGAGCAGATCTTCTGGCCGGAAGAGATCAAGGCTCAAGTATATACTTTTCTTAATAAAATATTATACTTGTTTGTGGTGTTAGCTTATGCACATTGTTGTTTGTCTGTACTTTTTTCTTGACTCATTTGCCCCATAAAGGTATTTATTTTTTTACTCCTGTTTACAAAAGATCAAAGTGAAAAGTGTACATTGTTTAAATGTTATCATAGACCGTAGTTTGACTATTGCTTGAAAGATGTCATCCTATTGCACAAATATTTCTTGATTTGACTTGGATGTATCGCTCGCTCTTTCAATGCAGGTAGTCATGTATTGTTGGGGGATGGACTGGTGTTGGTCAGTGCTGCTCTGTATGCAGTGTCTAATCTCTGTCAGGAATACACAGTGAAAAATCTGAGCAGGGTTGAGTTCTTGGGCATGCTGGGATTGTTTGGCACCATCATCAGTGGTGTGCAGATGTAAGCCTCATACACCTCATTGTTCTTTCTGTTTCACAACTGCATGGATGTCTTGCAGTTTGGTAAGATGGACCTTGCTATTTTGGAAAGGACAGGGCATATGTTAAATCTATTGTATCTTCATCCTAGTTAATAATTAAGGAATTGTACAGCAATGATCCATTATATGCTAAAATGCAGTGTTTTAGAAATGGAAGCTATACAAGAGTTGTTGCTCTTACAATAATATCAGAAATGAAGAGTAAAGATCCTTTCATTGACTGTCATTTTATTTTTAAGGGCTATATTTGAATATAAAGCTATATCTGCCATCATTTGGGACCGGAGAATATGTGAGTAACTCTAGGTTGTGAATTTTCCTTTAAGTTTAATTTGTATTTATCATGCCATCATTTACTGTACCAATAAATGAAAAAAATGCTAAACATTGAATTTCAGTTAGTTGAATGCAAGAAAAAATAAAAAATAAGTTCGCAAGTCGCACATCTAGACAACAGTTCCAGGCCTTCTCCTTAATTGTAGAGTTAAATTTTGTTTTTTATTTTTCAGGTCTGTTCTTTGTTGCTTATACACTGTGCATGTATGGGCTATACAGTTTCATGCCTGTAGTGGTTAAGATGACGAGTGCCACAGCAGTAAACCTCTCCTTGCTGACTGCCGACCTCTTCAGCCTCTTTTGTGGGATGTTCCTTTTTCACTTTAGTGTAAGTAGAAAGATTACATTTCAGAGGATCCATAAAAATGCAAGGACAAAAATATATTTTAAAATATTCCAATGTCTTGTAAAATTGTAACTGTATAGGTGTGTTAGTGAAAGTGAATTCACCCAAAAATTGAAATTCTTCTTTTACTCACCCTTATGCCATCCCAGATGTGTATGACTTTCTTCTGCAGAATTCAAATGAAGATTAAGAATATTTCAGCTATGTATGGCCATACTATGCAAGTGAATGGTGGGCAGAACTTTTGAAGCTCGAATAAGTGTAGAGGCAGCATTAAGTAATCCGTATGACTCCAGTGGTTAAATCCATGTCTTCAGAAGTGATTAGGTGTGTTTGAGAAACGGATCAATAGCCCTTTTTTACTACAGTATAAACACTCTGCCCTAACTGGTATGTGGTGATATGCACAAAGAACGTGAATCATCAAAAACAAAAGAAGAATGTGAAAGTAAAGGTAGAGATTTATTGTAAAAAGGACTTGAATATTGATCTGTTTCTCATCCACACCTATCATATTTTGTAGCTTTAATGACACTGAGTAAACAACTGGAGTCATAGATTTCCTTTGTGCTGCCTTTTTAAATGCTTTTTGGAGATTCAATGTTCTGGCCGCCATTAATTTGCATTGTATAGACCTACCTAGCTATGGTTGCACGGTATACCGCGGTATAAAAAATGGACATATCATACCATGTACATTTGCTTATCTACGGTATTGGGGGAAAAAAAACGCAACCAGACGGAGAATCTTGCATGCGCGTGCACATCACCTTTCCATCTCTACTGCCTGTCAGACTGGTCAACTTGTCTCTCACAAACACATGCAACAGAGAAAATTTCAGAGAGGCAATGGGGTCTGACATAAGTGTGTGAGTTAAAGCAGTGTTTCTCAATTGGTCTATTCGGACTGGGTCGCAGACAGCAGGGAAAGAACAATGCCATGTTTCTCCCATTAAAGTTATTTCGGTGGCCGCCTAAGTATGGCCTATTTAGGACTGCCGAGACAGATTTAATGATAATCTCACAAACCACTAAAGGCTTCTCATCTGCACTTTCGCACGAATGTAACGAGCTCACGATCATGATCTGCTCTTCACTCTGGTGCGTGCAACAACTGGGCTTCCCTCTGTGTTGCGGAGCGCAGACATCAAAACTGATGTGACCAATTTAAATTCTAGTGAGACTTTTCTAGTATAAAGCGTTACGGAGGAAGGCAAGTCAAAACTCTCAAACATTAGGTAGCCCTGACAAGCCAAAGAGCAACGCTGTGCTTTGTGCCAAACTTACACCCCCCCCCCCCCCCCAAAAAAAAATACACCCCATCACGTTTACAAATTTGTTTCACGATTTTACATGAGTAAAAGTAATGTATATTTTGACAATGTTATATTTTCATATGAAATAATATAAAGGTAGAATGTATTAGACCTAATTTTATATCAAGAGTGGCAGTTAAAGTTTCAAGATGTTTCAGCTAGTATTTATTTTTTCATTAATACTATAAGTTGTTGTTACTACTGTCATTTAAGACTAGCTACACTGCATTAACCATGGTAATGAGAAGCCTTTCCTCCTGTGTAATATGCATTGTTCTGTTTGAATGAGGATGGAATTAGGAAACAAACGGGATAATGAGCTCATAAGTAAACATGCTCGTAAATTTTTAAAAGGGGGTAGAGATAACTTCCTGTAGATTTTGTTGTTGACATTAACAACAAAAATGTCACTTGATGCATGTCCTTGTACTGGAAAACCATGAACAAAACTACGCAACATAAAAAGAAATGCGACCCAGGATAAATTTAAATACAGGTTACGTTTTTAATATGGTGTGTTGCCACTTGATTTCCAATGTAAAATCTGTTCTGAAGCAAAACCAGTTGAGAGTTAAAAGGTACAGACAGGAGCCGTATATGTTCATTATTAATAATCATAGGACATTACTTTAAAAGCTCACACAGATGATGTTATTATTCATTTAGTAGTTAATTTAACATGCTATGCTAACATGTAAACTAAAATGCTTTAGTTATAACATGTTATAGTTACATGCTATTTTCTATCATGTTTATTATTCTGTTAGCTTTATTTATTTTCAAAAGGGAGACTTTTTACACACTTTATAATTGAAACTTTTTGAAAATTAAGTGTTTGCTCAAATAAATAAAATAACCCTTCTATTTTCACTGATAATAATAATGTAATACCGTGATATTTTCTGAGATGGTTATCATACAGTGAAAATCTCATACTGTTGCAACCCTATACCTAGCTGAGATATTAAAATTGTTTAATCTATGTTCTGCAGAAAACAGGAAGTCATACACATCTGAGTGAGGGTGACATGATGGCGAGTCAATAATGAGAATTTTAATTTTTGGGTGAACTGTCCCTTTAACATTTTGAATGGTTGCACAGTTTCTTGATGTGTGTGGATATTTTCTTTACATCATAACTTCTGTAATTAAATGATTTTACATTAAGAGAACGCTTGATCACATTATGGATTTTCAGTTTCTGAAGCGCTTTTTTTTTTTTTTTTTTTGTCCACTGTGCATTTGTACATTAGTTGCACTCTAGAAAATGCTAACCTAACTCTCCCTCATTTCTCACAGTTCTCAAGCCTGTATATTGTATCTTTTGTGCTGATCACCCTTGGTTTCATCACGTTCAACGTTGTACCGACCTACACAGCAGATCAGTCACATTCCACCATTGAGGGGGCGTACCATCTTGCTTCATCTGGGGATGCCCAACAAGATGAAGAGGTTGCAGTGCAGAGGCTGCAGAAGGAAGGACACTGGACAGAATGCAGTCCCACAGAACCTTGCAATGGACTCTGTACTCTGACATACCAAAGCTCTACGACATAGATTTTCTTATTTGTTTGCCAAAGTCAGTGTTTGATCTACATTTTGTTTTTTTATTTACGCATTTATGCTTGAATGATATGGAGGTGAAAATATTCTAATTGTTATAGTCATTTCTAGCTTTTATATGAATATTTTTTTTGTTTTTTTTGTTATTTCCACAATATAATGGGGCCACATAATAAAAAAACAAAACTGTTTTGAAAGTTAAAGGATTGTTTTTCCTTTTATTTAATTTTTTTTAGTCAAGTAAATTTTATTTGTATAGCGCCTTTCACAACACACATCGTTTCAAAGCAGCTTTACAGAAGATCAGGCATTAACAGATGATAAATCTGTAATGTCTAATGTCGATGAGTCATCATTGTGTAATTAGATAAAATACGATTGTTAATCATGTTTAAAAATAAGTAAAAAATGTATTAATAACCCCAGTGAGCAAGCTGAAAGCGACTGTGGCAAGGAACTCCATAAGATGATGTTTAATGGAGAAAAATAACCTTGGGTAAACCAGACTCTCTGTGGGGGCCAGTTTCCCTCTGGCTAACATCATGAATATAATGTAAAGATTACTTGTGTAAAGTCATGGTTTAAAATTATTACACTAAGTGTTAAGTGTCAGTGTTTAAACATAAATTTTGTATTAACTAAGATTAATGAGTAATGCCTTAGAAGTCCATCCTGGATTAACTGCACAAGTTCACATAGATGCAATTGTCCTTGTTAATTGGCTGATGAAGGGTTTTTTTTTTTTTTTTGGGCAATTGTTAGTCTATGCATTAATTTTAAGATCGTAGTCCATCAATAGACCGAGGTGATGTAGGCAAAGATCAGGGATGTGAAACGCAGTTCAACCTGGCCGGTAATTTCGGTGAGGTTCAGTTGGGTCCATCCTAAATACCAAGGTTCAGACAATAGCATATGAAGTATCTCATGTCTTATGGTTGGAGTTGACATCAGTTCATCCTCTGAAGTCCATCATAATAGACTGAAGTGATGTTTGGCTGGCACCGGCTGCATTTAGTCATCATCATTCAGCAACACGTAGCAGTGGAGTCCAACATGATGCAGGAAGGGTGCTGGATCCAGCCGGTTCTGGTGAACTCAGAATAGGAGTCCTGATTGTTGAGACAGGGAAACAAAATAATATAAGCATAGATGCCATTCAATTTATTGCAGAGTTATAAATCATGATAGATTTTTCTGGTTCCGGCAGACTAAACTAAAGCAGCCTAATTGTGGGTTGGGGGATAAATTCGGCATATGCCTAGCTAAATAGATGAGTCTTTAGTCTAGACTTAAACTGAGGAAGTGTGTCTGCGTCTCGAACAGGGTAGAGTTAGGGAGACTATTCCATAGTTTAGGAGCTAAATATGAAAAGGATCTACCTCCTTTTGTGGATTTTGATATTCTAGGAACCATTAACAGGCCAGAATTTTGCTATCGTAATAAATGTGATGGAATGTAGCGTAGTAGAAGGTCACGTAAGTACTGCAGAGCTAGACCATTCAAAGCTTTGTACATAGTTAACAGAATTTTTAAACGGATACAGAATTTAACAGGTAGCCAATGTAACGATGATAAAATGGGGATAATATGATCATATTTCTTGGTTCTCGTTAGCACTCTGGCTGCTGCATTTTGAACCATTTATTGATCTTGCTGGACATCCTCCCAGTAATGCATTACAATAATCTTGTCTTGAGGTCATGAACATGTCAATTAGTTTTTTGGCATAGGCAACAGAATGCATGTGACGTAATTTAGCAATATTACTTGGGTGGAAGAATGCTGTTCTACAAACATTGGTAATTTGATTTTCAAAGGACAGACTAACACAAGTTCTTCAATGTTGAATATTATGTAACAGTACATCCATGGAGAGTCAAATTATATTTTAGCAGCTTATTTTTAGAGTTTTTTGGTCCAATAATTAGTACCTCTGTTTTGCCAGAATTGAGTAGAAGGAAATTTCTGGCCATCCAATCATTTATTTCATTGATACACTCTGCTAATTTGGAGAATTGTGAAATCTCATCAGGTTTTGAAGAAATATAAAGTTGTGTATCGTCGGCATAGCAGTGGAAACTTATTCCACGATTCCTGATAATATCTCCCAGGGGAAGCATATACAAGGAGAAAAGCAGAGGCCCTAAAACTGATCCCTGTGGCACTCCATATTTTACTTTTGTTTGTTTTGACAGTTCCTCATTTACATAGACAAAGTGGTAGCGGTCTGCTAAAAATATGATCTCCACAAATGCCAACATAATTCTCTAGCCTATTCAAGAGAATGTCGTGATCTATCATGTCAAATGCTGCACTAAGATCTAAAAGCACTAGAAGAGAAATGCAGCCACGATCATATGATAACAGCAAGTCATTTGTAACTCTGATAAGTGCAGTCTCTGTACTGTGGTGAGGCCTAACTCTTGACTGAAATTCTTCGTATGTACTATTTCTCTGTAGAAATTAACATATTTGGGAGGATACTAAATTTTCTAGTATTTTTGACATAAACGGGAGATTTGAAATCAGTCTATAATTAGCCAGTTCTCCAGGATCAAGTTGTGGCTTCTTAATAAGTGGTTTGATAACTGTCATTTTAAAGTTTCTTGGGACATGTCCTAAGTATAGCAAGGAGTTAATAATATTAAGAAGAGGTTCTGAAATTACAGGAGATTTTAAGAGCTTAGTTGGTATAGGATCTAACAAACATGTTGTGGCTTTTGATGTTTTGATAGCTCTTCATGACCTATGACAGTGAAGGATTGATGTTGCACGTGAGGAAAATTATTAGACACTGTTTTCTGAGGTGCTATGACAGATGATTGCATAATTCCAATTTTATTTCTGATTATTTAAATTTTATCTGTAAAGAAATTTATGAAGTCATTACTCTTGTGCTGCAAAGTAATATCTGGTTCTGTTGAGGCTTTATTCCTAACCAATTTAGCCACAGTACTGATTATTACTGTTTTTATTTAGACAACAAAGACCAGAATTACATATTAGCCATAGAATCTGTCCCAAAAAAATGAAAGAAAGAAAATAAACCATGAGATTCCGGACAATTGTTCATCAAATCACTGGAACTTTCCTATTACTTTATTACTCTATTTGATTAATATACCGTACATTCATTTATGTGTTGTTGCCTAGCAAATTAACATACCTTTATCTTGCTGTTTTTTCCTCGTCCTCGGTTTGCATCTTTTTCCTTTTCTATGCACCAGAGGGATATGTCCTTTTTTGTGACATTGATGTTTTGCTGCAATGCTGATGCCTCTTCAATCAACTAACTGTCTGACTGTGCTTGCATCCTTCAGCCGTTTACACAATAATGGGTTTAATATTGCATTTTTGTACAATTGTCCATTGACATAATATATCACAAATGAAAAATAAATAAATAAATCAAGCTGTCATTTCATGTGAGCTTGGTGTGCCCCCTGGTGGCCACGGGACACTAAGCAGCCGCTTAGCTCATTTATGCCATGTCTCGGCTCTATGAGAGGTCTTCTGTGGTCTTTCCGCAGAACTGTCTCGCGATGATTCTGTAGCGCCCTCCGTCCAAACACAACCTAATTCTCATGCTCATCACAGAGGAACAACAGGTACCTACCTGCCTTACAGAGAGGAGGACAGGCGTAGTTCCAGCGACATTTTGTATGTTCCTGTCTTTTATTTATGTTATTTACCTGATTCTCAGTCGTAGGATAGGAAACGTCTTTCTCATACTTTCATCTGCACTGTGTAGTAGGAAAGATTAAAAACCGCTTTTGTAAAATGCAGTTGTCTCGTCGGTAAGGATTCACATTTTCAGTATTGTTACGTCCTAAGGGACGTATATTATATCATTGTGATGGTGATATATGTAATGTGGTTTATTGTGTGTTGTGTCTCCGTGTTTTTCCCTATCACTTTTGCTCTCCGTTTAAGCAGGATAATGAGGCCCACCTGTTAATCATCAACCATGATTGGCTCAGCACAGAAATGGAGGGTATAAGAGGCCCACAACTCTCTTCAACAGGGAGAGAGACACTGAGAATGTTTTCTCCTGCATTAATGATTCTAGCTCTTGGTCCCATTGCTTTTCAATTCTGTACAAAATGTGAGTAAGACAACAGTCTTGTCAGTTGTCTTTAAATAGAGTTGTCTTACAGAATTGTTGATTGTAGTTGTTTATATTGTGGGTCTATTTAGTAGGGAGGTGGATGCCGTTTACTTTAAAGTGTTTTCTCTTGGTTATTGTTTAGAGAGGGAGTTAGGGAAGTGATATTTGTATTTTCTTTTCTTTTTCCTTTTGGATGAGGTAAGTTACACTCTAAACCCTTTTAAGGAAAGATGTCCTTTGTTTGTTATTTTGGCCTGCTCCACTCCTGAAGTCTTCCGTTGATCCCACTGTTTTCTTTAATAAACTTGTTATTTTTACTATATCACATGTTGTGATCTGTGATTTACTCTGGGACCTGGAGACAGGATCACTTCTGCACTCTCTCCAAAACCTATGTTACACACCTTCCCATACCCCTAGACCAAAGAGTTGTGGAGGTGTGCCGTAACAATTGGGGGCTCGTCCGAGATCGTCTATTGAGACGTAAAGATTGTGGGCTCGTCTGTCCAAAACGAAAGCGCTTGTTCTTTTTGAAGCCTGTGACGTGATAACTGGGGGGGCTCTTTGTCCAAATCGGTGAGTACAATTTCTCTTTTCTCTCTTAAACGTCTGTTTTTCACTGTTTTCGCTCTTGTGAGGGGAGAGAAGTCTCTGTGGCGATAGAAATGGAGTTTGATTTGATAATGTTTACTCTTTCTCCCACCACAGAGGTTTTTAATAAGTGTCGCAAAAAGGATCTGCTCTTGATTGCGGATTTCTTTAATTTTGAGGTACCAAGAGAAGCGGCCAAGCGGGTAATTAAAGAGTCTCTTTACGAACAACTGGTGCGCACTGGCATTCTTCCAGGTGGTGAGGAAGTAGAGCGACCTGAAGAGGCAGCAGAGGCTGTGACTGAGGATGTTTTTCCTGGCATAAATGCTATTGAAAAAGCAAGGTTCGATCCTGCGTTAGCCATTCGTTTAAAAGAGATAGACCTCTCGATTAAACAGCAGGAGAATGAAAATTTGCGTTTAAAATTAAGAGTTGTGGAGGTAGAAGCAGATCGAGACATTAAACTCAGCAGTATAAAGTTGCGAGCTGAGGAGATGAGTAGAAAACCTGTTCCTGCTCCGCGCTCTAGACTCTCCTCTGTTGCTGTTTCTCCCTCCACACCTAGACTGGTTACTTCGAATGTAGAGAGAGAAAATCATGAATTCGATGTTAGTAAGTATATCAAGCTTGTGCCTCCCTTTCGAGAGTCAGAGGTTGATGCTTACTTCGTTGCTTTCGAGCGTGTGGCGGGTAAGCTTAGATGGCCGAGGGATATGTGGGCGTTGTTGCTGCAATGCAGTTTCACAGGTAAGGCTCAAGAAATTTGTGCGTCGTTACCAATTGAGCAGAGTCTCGATTATGATGCAGTCAAACCTGCTGTTCTCAGAGCATATGAACTGGTTCCTGAAGCGTACCGCCAAAGGTTTAGAGCACAGTCGAAATCAGTGAAACAGACGTATGTAGAGTTTGCACGAGAGAAAAGAGCATTGTTTGAAAAATGGTGTTTCTCCAGCAAAACCGCTACCTTTGAACAGTTACAGGAATTGCTCTTGCTGGAGGACTTCAAAAGTTGTCTGCCCGAAGGTGTCGTTGTTCATCTTAATGAAAAAAAAGTAAATTCACTGCTGGATGCTGCGGTGTTGGCAGATGAGTTTGTCTTGACACACCGAAATGTATTTCCATCTATCCGGCCATCGAATGCGTCATTTTCAAATAAAAATACTGTAACACGTGATGCGACGCATTTATTTTCACGTGTGTCAAAAGACAATGTTCATTCAGACAGTAAGTCTGCCTCAGGTGGAAGAGACAGACGTGTCTGTTTTTACTGCCTTGAACCGGATCATCTGATTGCTGAGTGTCAGGCTTGGAAACGGAAAGGTGCTGATGTGAAGTCTAAGAAAGTTGCACTTGTCCAGACTGTGCCTAGTTTATGTGGGGTAGAGGATGCATCAATGCAGCCTTTTCTCCTGTCTGGAACAGTTTCCTTATCTGACACTGATCATAGACCTGTCGTAATTCTTAGGGACACTGGTTCAGCTCAGTCCTTCATTTTAGAGGAACTGCTGCCCTTTTCTACCAAATCATACACTGGCACCAATGTTTTGATACGTGGAATTGAAATGGGATGTGATAGTGTACCACTTCATAACGTTTATCTAAATTCTGACCTTGTGACTGGTCCAGTTAAGCTTGGAGTGCGTTCACAGTTACCTATTAATGGTGTTGGCCTTCTATTAGGTAATGATCTTGCAGGTGGCAAGGTTTTCCCCCGACCAATAGTAACAAGTGAGCTTGTTACGGATGAATTGTACAAACATTTGCATCAGTTTCCTTTAAGTTTCCCTGCATGTGCAGTCACACGTGCAAAGTCTTTGAAGTTTGGTGATGTTGTTGACCTCTCTGACACGTTTTTAAGCATCCCTTCAGAACCTCTAGAGTGTAAGTTAACAATAGAACCTGAAGTGCTTACTGGCTCTGGTAAGTCACCAGAAGAAACAGAGTTGTTTCTTAAAGTCGGACGAGAGCAGCTGGCTGCTGCTCAGAAGGCAGACCCTTCCTTAGTCAGGTGCATCAATGCGGTGGTAGACATTACACATGTCCCTGAGGCTAGAGTAGCTTATTTCTGGGAAGACGGCATACTCCTGCGTAGATGGAAACCTCAGCTCTCTGACTCCGAGGGACGAGACATACAACAAATTGTCTTACCCTCTGGTTACCGTTCACAAGTCCTAAAATTAGCTCACGAGCATGTACTCTCTGGTCATTTGGGGGTCAGGAAAACATTTCGGCGTGTCTCTAAATATTTTTTCTGGCCTGGTTTCAAGTCATCGGTTTCAGAGTTCTGTAGAACTTGTACGGTATGCCAACTAGCAGGTAAACCAAATCAAAAGGTTCCAGTTGCCCCTTTACAACCTATACCTGTAATGAATGAACCATTTGAAAGGTTAATTCTAGACTGTGTAGGACCGTTACCCAAGTCTAAAACAGGGTATCAATACATATTAACGATCATGTGCACCGCAACTAGGTTCCCTGAAGCAGTTCCATTACGAACAATTAAAGCTCCAGCTGTAATTAAAGAACTAGTAAAGTTTTGTACAATGTTTGGGTTGCCAAGAGAAATCCAAACAGACCAGGGTTCGAACTTCACTTCAAAAAAGTTCAAACAGACTTTGGAGGCATTTGGGGTATCGCATCGGTTGTCGAGTGCTTACCATCCTGAGTCGCAGGGTGCACTTGAGCGATTCCACCAAACCTTAAAGTCCATGCTTCGTGCTTATTGTGTTGAGACTGGAGGAGATTGGGATGTGGGTCTCCCATTACTCATGTTCGCTGCTCGAGAGTCTGTGCAGGATGCTGTGGGATTTAGTCCTGCCGAACTCGTGTTTGGTCACACAGTTCGAGGACCCTTGAAAATGTTGAGTGAACATATGCTGGCTAAAAACTCCTCGCCCGTGTCTATTTTAGACTACGTTAGCTCCTTCCGAGAACGACTTCATAAGGCCTGGGAGGTTGCTAAGATACATTTAACTAGTTCCCAATCCAAGATGAAAATTCGTTTTGATCGAAAGAGTGTTGAACGAGAATTTAAACCCGGTGATCTTGTTGTTGTTGTTCTTCTGCCTGTACCTGGTTCAGTGTTTCAAGCTAAGTTTTCTGGACCTTATAAAGTCAAGCGAAGACTTAGTGACACTGATTATGTGATCTGTACTCCTGATCGCCGACGAAAAACACGAGTGTGTCACATAAACATGCTAAAGCGATATCTGGTGCGTGCTGACAAGCCTCTTCCTGTAGCTATAGTTTCTGCTGCTACACCCTCTTCTGTTAGCGATTGTCTAGATGATGATGGGTTAACTGACAAAGACCCTCAAAATTCTGATAAACATTTACAAAATTCGGTGATATTGAAAGATTTGCCTAAATATCTTTCTCACTTGTCTGACAGTCAACGAGAGGAGGTGATTAGTTTAATGCACACGTATCCCTCTCTGTTTTCGGATGTGCCAGGTAGGACCAATGTGGTGTTTCATGATATTGTGGTAGGTGAGTGTACTCCAATAAAACAGCACCCATACAGAGTGAATCCCAGAAAAAGAGACGTTATGAAGGAAGAAGTTGAATACATGTTGCGTCATGACCTTGCGGTGCCCAGCCAAAGCCCATGGAGTTCCCCCTGTCTGCTTGTTCCCAAACCAGATGCCTCTTTTCGTTTCTGTACTGATTACCGTAAGGTAAATAAAATAACTAAGGCAGATTCGTTTCCCTTGCCACGGATGGAGGATTGTGTTGATAGGGTAGGAACCTCAAGGTTTGTTACCAAGCTTGACCTTCTTAAAGGATATTGGCAAGTGCCTCTTACCTGCCGTGCTTCCGAGATTTCTGCCTTTGTAACACAGGATCACTTCATGCAGTATAAGGTACTCGCATTCGGCATGCGTAACGCACCAGCAACGTTTCAGAGACTTATGCAGAAAGTCCTGGCTGAGGTGCAAAATTGTGAAATTTATTTAGATGATGTAGTCGTCTATTCAAAAAAGTGGAAAGAGCATGTGCAAACTCTTAGGTTAGTATTTAGCCGCTTGGCGGAAGCCTCGCTAACTCTGAATCTCTCTAAGTGTGAGTTCGGTAAGGCTGTAGTCACATATCTGGGCAAGCAAGTTGGTCAGGGGTGTGTGAAACCTGTTGCTGCCAAGGTAGAAGCCATCCTTATGTTCCCAACCCCACGTAACAAGCGTGAGTTACGGCGATTCCTGGGAATGACTGGGTACTACAGAGGTTTTTGCAAAAACTTCTCTGTGGTAGTCTCTCCCCTTACTGACCTACTAAGTTCAAATAAAATTTTCACATGGAGTGAGGAATGTACCAAGGCATTTGAAGCTTCAAAAGATCTGCTTTGTAATGCTCCTGTGCTTTCTGCTCCTAATTATGAATTGCCGTTTAAACTGCATATTGATGCAAGCGCTACCGGTGCTGGGGCCGTGTTGTTGCAAGAGGGCTGTCAAAGTGTTGATCATCCAATCTCCTACTTCTCTAAGAAGTTCACTAAATGTCAACAGCGCTATAGTACCATCGAAAAAGAGGCTCTTGCTCTTCTGTTGGCGTTGCAGCATTTTGATGTGTATGTGGGAGGTAGCTCTGTTCCCGTTGTGATCTATACAGACCATAACCCCTTAATATTTTTGTCTCAGATGTCTAACTCAAACCAACGGTTGATGCGTTGGGCGCTCATTGTTCAGGAGTATAACCTTGACATCCGTCATATTAAAGGTACTGAAAATGTGATTGCTGATGCGCTTTCCAGAATAGACCATGATGAAAGTTAAGGTAGTATCTATCTGCACATTTTCTTTTACTCTTTGTAGTACATTGGTACTAGTAGAATTTACAACCTATGGTTGTAAACTTAATAGTGGGGGTGTTACGTCCTAAGGGACGTATATTATATCATTGTGATGGTGATATATGTAATGTGGTTTATTGTGTGTTGTGTCTCCGTGTTTTTCCCTATCACTTTTGCTCTCCGTTTAAGCAGGATAATGAGGCCCACCTGTTAATCATCAACCATGATTGGCTCAGCACAGAAATGGAGGGTATAAGAGGCCCACAACTCTCTTCAACAGGGAGAGAGACACTGAGAATGTTTTCTCCTGCATTAATGATTCTAGCTCTTGGTCCCATTGCTTTTCAATTCTGTACAAAATGTGAGTAAGACAACAGTCTTGTCAGTTGTCTTTAAATAGAGTTGTCTTACAGAATTGTTGATTGTAGTTGTTTATATTGTGGGTCTATTTAGTAGGGAGGTGGATGCCGTTTACTTTAAAGTGTTTTCTCTTGGTTATTGTTTAGAGAGGGAGTTAGGGAAGTGATATTTGTATTTTCTTTTCTTTTTCCTTTTGGATGAGGTAAGTTACACTCTAAACCCTTTTAAGGAAAGATGTCCTTTGTTTGTTATTTTGGCCTGCTCCACTCCTGAAGTCTTCCGTTGATCCCACTGTTTTCTTTAATAAACTTGTTATTTTTACTATATCACATGTTGTGATCTGTGATTTACTCTGGGACCTGGAGACAGGATCACTTCTGCACTCTCTCCAAAACCTATGTTACACACCTTCCCATACCCCTAGACCAAGGAGGGTGTGCCGTAACAGTATTGACCAGTAAAAAGCTCAAACTGCTCGTGTGTAATGAACATAACGTCGCAGACATAAAATGTGTAACTTAATGAGACCTCTAATATTGTTTGCATGAGCAGAAACATAATTTTGAATTGCTTTGTGCAGGTGGTCAGACCATCCGCGAATGTAGGCCTACTTTGTAGTGTTGTTACAAAGCAGACAATCGGGTATAGCACACTCAAACGTAAATAATATTAATTTTATTAATAAATGTTATAAAAATATATATATATATATATATATATATATATGTGTGTGTGTGTGTGTGTGTGTGTGTGTGTGTGTGTATATATATATATATATATATACACACACACACATATATATATATATATATATATATACACACACACACACACACACATATATATATATATTTAAATTGCATTATGTAATTATTACAGTATATACTAATGTTTGTTATTTAATTCCCTTTAGTTTTAATTATAAAATTATATTTTGTATTTATATTTAATTATTATTAAAGATTTTGAAACATTGAAATGTGCATTTAAACCTCAATCAACAGCATTTGTGTTATAATTACCACAAAAAATAATTTCGACTTGTCCATTCTTTTCTTTAAAATAAAAAATCGAGGTTTCAGTGAGGCACTTACAATGCAAATGAATAGGGCCAATATTTTGAGTGTTTAAAGGCAGAAAAGGTTAGAAAGTGAATCTGTAAACAATAAATTTTGAAAAGGTATAGCCACAAGACATAAACAATATGTTAACGTGATTTCTAGTGTAATAAAATCGATTTCTAACCTTTTCTGTGTAAAGTCATTCACTTCCAATGTAAGTGCCTTACTGTAACCCAGATTTTTCCTTGTTTTAAAGAAAATGAGGGACGAGTCGAAATAAATGTTTGTGTTAATCAACATTGATACAAATACTGTTGATTGAACTTAACTTGTATTTAACCTGAAATATTCCTTTAAATCCAGAGAGTGTGATAAGTAAAATACAACTCCCCTCCTCACTGAAAACTATACAATCAATAATCTTTCGGAAACTGAATATTTATATATCAATGCTGCATATTAAAGATTCAATCTGAAATCTTACATTACATTTAAACTTCACATGCCAGGGGCTTTTTAATATGTTAACAGTGGTAGTTAGAAACGACTCTTAAAATGTATAAATTCACAGTGCTTTTTAATTAACAGTCCTTTGAGTCGTCCCTTGCCTTTCGTTTTTTGTGGTTTCTTATCAGCCACTCTAATATAAATGATTAACAATTAATGGTGTTGAAAGCCAATAAACCAAGTAATTTGGATGTTGGACATTTGTATTTCACCTTGACCTTTTGCTTTGGAGGCCCAGATCAGAACTGCTTTTTAATGTGTTTTAATACGGTACACTGGAAAATTAATTTAGCTTTGGATGCAAGTCATTTCATTGAAGAGCTTTGATAGATAGAAAATTTGTTGGATGCTAGTGTGGATTCGAGTCTATCTTGTGTGCAGAAACTTTCCATATAATCAGCAGCTGGACTCAAACAGGTTTATTATAGGGTTTCTATTGTTAATTTACAGCAAATATATCCATATCGTCACGTGTTGTATGGATGAGGCGAGAGAGCGGGATCAAAGTGCAGCTATACTTTAATTAACAATGACAAGAAGGCGAGGATACACAGAAGACGATGACTAAGGTTACAAAACAAGACAGTTGTTGGGGTTAACAAACTGCTACAACTTACAATGAACATGTACTGACAATCAAGGAACTAAACTAGAGGGTATATGCACACACACACAAAAGGGCTGATGATAGAATCGGGAACAGGTGACAATGATGGGGAACACATGGCAGTGATGAGGGCAGTGCATTCTGGGAAACTTTGTCCATGAAACAGAAGACTCAAAATAAGAGTCCTTTGGAAACAGGGTGACTGTGACATTACTACTTTTTCCACATAAAATGTTAGAACATGAACCTGAAGCCTGTTTTAAGAATAATAGTTTCACAATCATATACACTCTTTTATCACGCACAGCTTCGCAGAACATTGACCCATTTAATCATCATGGCCCACATATCTCTGTATCTCAAAAAACAGATGTGCTCTTTAAAATGTGTTTTAGCTTTTGTAGACATCAGAACATTAGAAGAGAATAATTATGTTTTTATGTTTTGTATTTCTCTTGAAACATCTCTGGCAGTGTTTATATGAAATGCACAGCTGATGATAGTATGGTTCAGGTTTAAACTACTCAGATATAGTGAGCTTTCGAAGTTCCTGTGTGTGTACTCTATTCTGAGAAAGAATACACAGGTATATTAGACCTTTTAGAATTGGACTTGTGTCCATTTATTCAGACCTATTTATTTTTCTTTGATTTTCTAGGTTACTGAACCAGTTCCTAGTGGTCTTTTATTGTAAGTGTTTGTGGCGGGGCCTGAAATTTGTAATCAGGAAGGTGACAGGACGATGTGAGCTTCAACGCATCTGTTACAGTAACAAATCTGGTGCTCGAAGGATGCTCAAGATTAGTAAATACTATTAATGATCTTTAGTGGGAATCACTATACGATAAATCTATAAGGCACTATGTCTTTAGGCTATTATAATGGGATGTTTTTAACATTGTTATTTTATGTTTCTTGTAACCTCACAGTATCCTCACTCAAATGTTCTAAACATGAGGTGAGTCAAAGAGGTTGTAGGGTTATAAAGTAAAAACCACATTATACATACACACTATAACATAATATAATAATATTGTAAGAAAATGTATTATAATATGCTGAATCAAAATCCATCACAAACTACAGTATAAGCAGCTTATAGGGATAGTTAATACAAATGATCTCATTCTCTTCACCCTCATGGCATCCCAGATGCATCATCGTCCCCTGTCTGTCTTGTGTTTTGTGTACATTAGTTGTGTGAGCGCACAGGTCAGGTTGTTAGTGACCACCGTGCGCGAGTTACTGCTGTGTGCTCTCCAGTGATTTCACAGTCCTGTCACCTTTCAGGTTGGGTTTTTGTCTGACGAGGACCATGGCATCATCGTCTACTGTCTGTCTTTTGTTTTGTGTCTGGGGCAGAGGATCGTGGAGCAGAAGCGGGCCTGGACCATGGAGCAGAGGCTTGCTTATGACATGGCATGGAGCATTCTGGGGCTTGGCTGTGACATGGCATGGAGAAGTCTGGGGCTTGGCTGTGACATGGCATGGCATGGAGCAGGCTGAGGCGTGACTGTGACATGGCATGGAGCAGATTCTGGTGTGGCTTTGACATGGCCTGGATTAGACTCTGGCACAGACAGAGACTCTGGAATGACCTCTGTGGTCGGGGACAAGGACTGAGACTTGGAAACGACCTCCGTGGTCGTGAACATTGGCAGAGACTTGGAAACGATCTCCAGGGTTGTGAACATGGGCAGAGAGTTGGAAACGATCTCCAATGTCATAAACATGGGCAGAAACTTGGAAACGACCTCCGTGGTCATGAACATGGGCAGAGACTTGGAAATGACCTCTGTGGTCGTGGGCATGAACAGAGTCTTGGGAACGACCAATGTAGTCATGAACACAGGCTGAGACTCAGAGACGAAATCCCTTCTCCTCCTCCTCTTCTGTGAGGCCGAAGTTGGCGGTGCAGGCTGTGGGACAGAAGAGGCTGGCAACGTTGGCTCATTGGCTGTGGCAGACATGGGTGTTGGCTATGGAAGGCATGGGCTCATTGGCAATGACGTGGAAAGCTGGCTTAGCGGCCATGATGTGAAACTCTGGATTGGCGGCCATGATGTGAAACTCTGGCTTGGCGGCCATGACGTAAAACTCTGGCTCACCGGAGGCCAAATCGAGGAACACTGGTTTGGCAGTGGCCATGTCGTGGAACTCTGGCTCGGTATCCGCCTCCCCCACAGTGAACATAGTATCAATAATCTGCAGGGCGAGGTCGATATATTGGGCCATATTGAGGGAATTGTGACCACCAGGCATCAAGGAGGAGATGGGCTCAGTAAGTCAGACTCGAAAAATTTCCTTGAGGGCAAGCTCATTAAAAGCCACCTGACAGACTAGGGCACGAAAGTCCTCAACATAATCATCCAGGGGACGACTCCCCTGACAGAGGCTCAGAAGCTGAACTGCTGGGCCCATTGTGAGGTCTAGTGTTCTGTAACGATGCTGGCTAGGACAATAATGAAGACGATGACAAAGACATGAAGATGAACCCAAGTGCAGTTTATTTAAACAAATCATGAAATCCAAAAACCCTAACTATAAACATGAACTAAACATAAACATGAACTTGACATAAACTTGGCATAGACTAGATTTTTACTTGAATTGACTTGACTTGACTTGACTTGGCATGGAATGGCATAGCATGAACAAAAGAACAAAGTTACATTCACATACAATACTAGACCAAGGACAATGGTATACATGAGGGCTTATATACATGACATGTGGGAACATAAACCAATGATTAAACAGAACTAATAACAAAGTAATCAAACAATGAACCAATGAAAATAATACACATGAACATGGAGGGAAACATGAAATCACATGACAAGAACCAGGATCTAGACTTTACAAAAAAAAAGACATGAAAACATGAACCAACAGAATAAACATGAACACACATCTAAACATGACACCGCTCACATTTATTGTAAATAAATACTTTGAACTGTTCCTCTGCATTTGGGTCTGCTTGTCTCGCTATTTCACGTTACACCCATTTACTTGAATTGTGAGGAGCTCAGAGCTGAAATATTCTTCCAAAAACTCTTAGTTTTTTGTACAGCAGAAGAAAAAAAGTCGTTTACATCTGGGATGGCATGAGGTTGAGTAAATCATTTACCTCCATATCTTTTGCAGTCTGCTGTCAGTGTTCACCACGATTCTGTGGAAAAGACAATTGATGATATAATGCTCCTGCAAAAAATTAATCCAGACACAAACCCACAGTAAGAACCTACAGTATGATACTCACAACAGACCTATAATAGAACCATAATTTGACAATACAGTGTATACACCTACACCTACAATTAGGTCAAGTTCCTACCAGTTAAAATTCTTGAGCCACTTTTTGAACACATCTTCATATAGTTATATTTCTCCCCAGACTTGGCATCTCTCTCCAGGCATGCCTGCTCCAGATTGTGAGTTACTGAAACCTAGTTGTGGAGGTGGAGAAGCTGTGTAGAGAGCCGTATGACTGTCAAAACCCAGCACATGAGAGATGCTCATGAAGGTATTGTGATATTTTTCATAGTGATTTCCATCTTAAAAAAAGATCATATAAATTTATTATTACACAGATCTTTGTGATAATGGATTCTGATTGTAAAATGTCCACTAATCTGCATATTGACTGTTATCCCTGGCAAGCAAACTTTTACTATCTAGTAAATGTCTTGTAGCACTCCACCGACTCTTTCTTTCTTACATAATTGAATGCTTTCAGCTCAAATTAGTATTTGATGATCTTCTAATTTCTTATTTGGTAATTAGCTGTGTAATAAGAGTTATAATGTACAGTCAGCTGGTCTTTATTGCAAAATAAACCCTGCCTCGCATCAGGTTTACTGCTAAGTGCTTAATAAGAAAATGTAGGCCATAACTATCCTTGATGATGATGCCTTTCTCAAATATTTTTGTACTCAACAGCTGTGGAAGGAACTCCGCCCTGATTCTCCCCTCTCGGGACGTATCTCAAAGCAATGGTGTGAAATTGGTTTCACCAATTTTCAGGAAATGACCCCAAGACTGATTTCAGGGGCATGGGCCTTCTGGGCTTGCACAACCTACTGTGATTATTTGAGCCTGCTGAAGTGAAATCAACACAACATATATTTGATTTTAATAGTTAATTAAACAAATGCAATTGAAATCAGTCTAGTTTAATCACTTTAAACGAATTATATGACTGTTGTTTAATTTACCTCTTTATTTGCAGGTATTTTGCAGTACATGATAAAGCCACTGCTCTCAAGTCCTTCATGACTCATTGCAGCCCAAACACAGGTTTAGATTTTTCAAACAATTATGTGTATATGTTTTTGTCCTATTTACAGTGTATATAGATATATAGATATATAGTATAGATGTATATGGTGTTGTCTTTTACTCCATTAATCTGATCATATTTTATAATCAGTTATGGAATATATATATATATTAAAAAACGGTAGACAGAGTGCAGTGGAAAGGAATAGAACGCCGGAATCTTGAGACATGTTTATAATACTTGAACTGGTTTAACTTGAAACGGCATCTTAAAAATTTGTCACTAATGGTATAAGACGCTGAAAAACAATATAATTTGTTGCAGTGCACAAACATGTTTGTCCAGCTCATGTTTACATAATGAACATTTAAAAACAAACAGGCCCACAATATGTTCAGTGTGAACAGCTTCTTAAAGGGATAGTTCAACCAGAAATGAAAATTCTCTCATCATTTACTCTCTTTCATGCTATCCTAGATGTGTATGACTTTTTCCTCTACTGAACACAAATGAAGATTTTTAGAAGAATGGTGACTATACCTTTCAAGCTCCTATAATCACAGAAAGGCAGCATAAAAGTAATTCATACTACTCCAATGGTTTAATATACAGTACAGTATGTCTTCTGAAGAGATGCAATCACTTTGGGTGAGAAACATACATATTTCAATAATTTTTACTATAAATCTCCACTTTCACTTTAAGAATGTGAAAGTGAAAGTGGTGAATTATAATAAAAAATGACTTACATATTTATTTGTTTCTCATCCACACATATCATATAACTTCTGAAGAAAGATTTAGCCACAGGAGTCTTTTATGCTGCCTGAATGTGACAACCGGACCTGCCTTAAAGTTCTGGTCACAATTCAATTGCATTGTATGGACCTACAGAGCTGAACTATTCCTCTAAAAATATTTGTTTGTTTTAAGCAGAAGACAGAAAGTCATACACATCTGTGATGGCATGAAAGAGTAAATGATGGAGGGAACGAGACGTTGTGTCGAAGAAGCGACACTAGGGGTCTCTCTTGAGCGGTGAATATGCCTCTGATCTATGAAAAAAGATCAGAGGCATATTCTCATCTCAAGAGAGACCCCTAGTGTCGCTTCTTCGACACAACGTCGAAGTGAGGGACAGACGGGGAAATGAGGGTTAGTAAATGATGGCAGAATTTTACTTTTTTGGATGAACTGTTTGTGCATACCATGTTTACTTTAACAAATCATATGAATGCATTTGTCAAGTTGTGCAATCGATCACAACTTCAGCATGTTCTGTCACCATGCATCATGCACATTATATTTTTTTTTTTCCTTTTCCTTCTTTTTTATTCCCATCACTTTGTCACGTACAGGAATGTTTCCAAAGGGAAGCCAGGTACTCCATCTTTTCTCACTGAGTAAGAAATTAATTTGATAATTTTGCCTTAAATTTAATGGCTGTATTTTGCTGTTTTTTTTTTTTTTTTTTGTAAATTTTATCTCGAAATATCCAAACTCACCTCACTCTAAACAAGGTATTTTGCATTATTGTAACATTGGTTAGTAACTGTGAATGCTTTCTTTTTTCGCCAGTCTCATGTGTTTAATTGTATTTTATTGCTGACTGCATTCTATTCCCTTTTTTAAAGGCTGGAGTAGACACACTCTGATATTTTGTTTTTTTACACAGCAAGATGAGCAAAGCTGAGTGGGATTAGAGAGTGTTTGACATAGCAATTGGGTGAGTTCAGAATGTTGCAAGCAATTCTAAGTATCATTAATAATTAATGTTAGACTTGCTATTTTTGCCTGCCAGATTACAAAACAACATAAAAAAATAAAAAACGTACTTTTGATTTACAATGATTAAGGTACCTGAGCCATATCTAGGGACCAGTATTTCATTGAGACTTTGGGCTCTTTTTATTTGGGCCAGTAAGTCCCCACCTAGCAAGACCATAGGCACCAGAACACTTAAGCAACTGCATCACAGTGCCCTGGCAAACACCCATAACACCATACCATCATGGTGGCAAATTTTGCATGGGCAAGAACTGTTCAGGAAATATCACAATAGCAGGCAATTTTCCTCTTTATTTTTAACTTTATATGATTTTTCTCACTATGTTGTGAAGTGGTCTTACCTAACAAATCCCAATTCCTAAATCTCTGAGTTCTAAAAAAAAATTCAGCTGGCTGTGCAGTAGTTATTAGTAGATCACGTTTGAACCCTGCTTGTGTGACATCATTGATGATTTGTGTGAGGATTTGTATAGGCACTCTTCAGCTTGTCATGAGCTTTCAGGACGCATTAGCTCTGATGTGCAGTGCAGAGCCTGTTCGCTTGCTTTTCAGCTGACATGTGCACACACAGACACAATTAAAACACAAATACAGATGTAATCAAACATAAACCATAAGTGAAAGCAAAAGTAAACATAGAGACACTTTAAGAAACTCTATGAACATTTTACAATGGTTATTTACACTGGAAAAAGGACCAGTACACTGTTCAAATAGAGAACTGAGATGTTTGGACCTCTCTTACATTGTGTTCTGTGATGACCCAAATCTTTTGTGGTGCAGATACTCCTTCTCCATTGTTGGCATAAACATCACAGACCTGGCATATTCCTTGCTGGTGAGTGGGGCTCTGAAGACTCATCTGTACAACGTGGCACCAGAGATGCCAAGTTGTTGTAATATTGTTGCACTCATGAAATCAGAGCAGGATATTTAATCTTTTAAATGGAATTAAAAGAAGAAATGGTATTATTATCATCATCATCAAAAAAAAAAAAAAAAAAAAGAAAGAAAAGAAGTTACACCTTTTCTCTTTCTGGTCAAGAATGACCGAGAAGACCAAAAGTAAGGCACATTTATGAACCCCATAGGAAGGTCAAATAAAAATTTTAGTTTTGGGAACTTTTAGTCTATCTTTGTTATCTTTAAGGCCATCTCCATGCTAGAGTAGTGGTTCCTGTGTCGGGGTGCCACAAAATCTCTGTGCAGTTCTCTATTTTATTAGCCACTATGTTATTGACATATCTTTTTGCATGTTTTGTCATTTTGCTTCTCAAGTATTTTTTTTTTCTTTGTTTAAGGATGTTTAGATATTTTTACTGGAAAGTAATACTAGAATTAGCAAGTGTACTGGCTAATTAAAAACACAGGATTATCATTTTGATACGTTCCACCCCAACTTCCTGTTTCATTAGGAAGTATGTTAACAAACGACAGAAAGGTGCACTCATCAAGCAATATCATGGGGTCTTTAAATCAATGTACACATGTGTTCTGTGTAATTTTTCTTGTTATTGTTCTATCTTGTTCATCTTTTTATTTTCTATCCTTACATTTATCAGTTTATCTGATGCAAGAGTTACACAGGTTCTGGATCGAGGAAGATCCATGTGACATCATGGAGTTCAATTGTGTGCGCACCAAGTTTTACAAGCGCATCTTGAAGCAGCTCAAGAACGCTGACATGGTGCTCTGACCTCACTTCACTGCCTCTGACCTCCACCTGGTCTTCTCATTCACCTCAATTCTCATGACCCCTTATACTTCACTTTTTCATCCTTATGGCTCATCACTCAACAACATCACATTACTGCCAACTGCTCAGTCAGTCTCATGAGTTTCACATTTATACGCCAATGCCTCAATGAATCTCCATCTCTGCCATCCAACCAGAAAACGTTGAAGATCGATAGTACTGTTGAAGACCACGTTGATTGTATGTGCGCATGGCAACAGTGCACAACCTTACAAATGAGTCACCTGATTGTGATATTTACAGCTATTGTATGGTATTGTATGTATGCTTCAGTCTTAAAGGAATAGTTCACCCAAAAATTTTAATTCTCTTTTACTATGTACTCACCCCCATGTTGTTCCAAACACTTATGTGATTATTTTATGAAATACAAAAGGTGAATTTTGAAGAATCTTCACACTGATCTTTTCCAAACAATGAAAGATCATAGTGACGACATCAAGCTCCATAAATTACAACAACAAAATATAACCATAAAAGTAGTCCATATGACTCATGAGCTATATTCCAAACCATTTGATAGCTTTATGTTAGGAATAGAGGTAATATATGTTGTTATTCACTGAAAATCTTAACAAAATGAGGGTAAGTAATATTGATATAATTTTTATTTTCTGGTGATCTGTTCCTTTAATCATGCACCAATCACCTGCATGTGAATGTGAAGAGGAGACAAATGTCTCCCAATAGGACAGGGCTACCTATCCACCAGTATGTAGAGATGTTGCATATTAGGTAAGACATTAAGCCTATAAGCACTTAGTGTTGTAAAAGAAAAAAAGGAATGTTTCATTTTTCTGTTGTAGCACCAAAGCAATAAATGACATTTAGAAAAGTTAGTTGTATTGTTTTATTTTGTACAAGTGGTGCCTCAATTGTTAATTCTGTTATTAACACACTAATTAGCATAATTATTGTACAACTCAAAAGTTTACCCCTCAGTGTCCAGTACCTTTTGGTCTCTCTAAGTTTCTTCAACTTTTACAACTTTGTGTAACATCACAAACGTATGCTCTCCATGTTGCACTTCTGTTTATTTATATATATAAACCCTTTCTGTAAACTTTATGAAGGGTCACAGGGTTTGCATAATAATGTGTGTGTGTGTGTATATATATATATATATATATATATATATATATATATATATATATATATATATATATATATATATATACCTTCAGATCTAAAGGTTTTTAAGATTATGAGAAACATTTCAGTCAAGTGACCCCAAACTTTTGAATGACAGTATATGTATTATATATATATATATATATATATATATATATATATATATATATATATATATATATATATATATATATATATATTTAATATATAAAATTCATCTGAATGTCACTTAATTTCAAGGTAAAGTTGTAAACTAGTGCAACGAATGTCTGACTGTTAAGCAGTTTTTAATAGCCACTGGTTTAACAAATTTTTAATCTGTAAAGTCTCAGAATTGTCTCATTGATTTTCCATTTCTGTACTTATATAAATAAAGCAGAAGCACTTGCTGTACATAATGTCTCAGAGGTGGAATACATCTAAACATTATTAAAGCTCATTATTTTGCATGGCTGAATTCTTCATGTAACTGTTCTGCTTTTTTGTGCCCGTCTCAAACATAAACAAGTTTGCACATAAACAGTGTTCTAATTATCAGGCTTTCATGCAAATGAAACTATTGCTCTGGGGAACTTAAAAAATACAAATTAAAAATCAAACCTTGAAAAAAAAAGGCAAAAGTTAGATATTTTACATTTGCATTATGTGAGAAATAAAACAAGTAGTTTACATCAAAGATTTAATATATATATATATATATTATGAAACGAATGAATCATTGCTCAGAATGACAAACTGATGAATCAGAACCCATAAGCAAGGCAAGCATTTTTTTTTATAGGCTATATATATATATATATATATATATATATATATATATATATATATATATATATATATATATATATATAAAACCTTGTAGTTCCCTATACGTACCACACAGCGGCAGTATTGTACAAGATATTTTTACGTTATTCTCACTTTATGGAAACTTGGTCAGCCTCATAGTCTTTATTCTACACTATTTGTTGTCCAACATACACTTCTTAATACTTCTCTTAAACCATATACTTATGTTAGGAAAACATTCTAGGAACGCTTGGAGAAAAACATCACCAATGTTGAGAAATATGGTACAGCATATGTGATCTTGTGCTTCAAATAAGGAAATCTAAATAACAAGTATCAATGTTTGTAACATTTATTATTTCTAATATACTGTACTCACTATCCACACTTTCTGACAATTTAAAACAATATGCCACTGAATGTTTAATTATTATACAGCCTTATTAAGCAAACGTTGAGCTGCTAAGACTATAATGCCTGCTGACGACATTACAAAGGAAGTTGTTGAGTCCTGCCATAAACACAGGTTATATATCAGACCTGCCCACTCATAACAGTCAAGTAATGCGACATGACAACCAATCTGACATTAGACACACTCTGTCACATGCAAGTTCCTGTTTCTCCAACACGTGCCTTATTGTGGAGTGGGCCAGTGACAGCGTTTAGCATAATGTCCAAACATCTCCTGACAGGGTTGTCGAGAGGCATTAGGAGCCCTTTTAGCATGATAACAACATATGAATAGCTGAAAGCGTGACGGGACATAACCATCAACCACACATATCCAAAACAAATTAATTAAGAGATTTTATAAAGAAGGATTTCATGTACATCTTTCATTCTGATGTTCATTTTACATGTTTGCACCTGGATCTTTCAATTAAAGCTGTTGGGGTGGTGCAAGACACTGGAGGTGTGCATATTTTTGACTTATTGCCATACTGGTCCATCCACGTATACAGTATACAGTTTACTGTATGTATAGTATGCATAAGGTAGTAGGCTACATCTATTCTGAACATAGCAACCATCAAAATATTAAGAGTAGTAGGTTAGTATACTTTCAGAAAATAGCCCAGATGTCTACAGAATAACATATTATTACCATAGGCTACCACTCCTACTAGATATACAATGCAGATTGAGTATATAATGTTTATGTTTACTCTAGTACGCGGTTAGCAGTACATTAACCTTCTATTCCAAACACAGCAACCATCTGAATCCAGAATTGACAAACTGTGTACAGATTACATAATAGATTCTGCACAAATAGTAAGCATAGTATGTTAGTATGCTTTTCCAAACATAGATAAATGTGTACAAAATGACATACTGCAGTACAATACTACTCCTACTAGATGACGCAAATGATAAATATGATAAATGCACTGCAGTATGCAGTATATGTTGTTTATGTCTAGTATGTAGTAGACAGTATTTTAGTATTCTATTCTGAACATAGTGACCATCTGAATCCAAAATTCACATAGCCTACTATGCACAGTATACATACTACATACTTCAGAAATAGTAAGAGTATGTAAGTATGCTATTTAGCACATAGCCTAAATTTGTACAGAATGACATACTACCATACTCCTATACTAAAGAAACATCTTTTCCATGAGCACTTGACCATGCAATCCCCCAGAAAAGGATATTCTTGTTGCACTATCTCTGTCTTGGATACTACTATTCTGATACAATCGAAACTTTATGATGCAGCACTTTTCGTACTGCTGTCTCCTTAAGATGAATCACTTATTATGTATATTATTCCTCTTTTGTAAGGTGCTTTGGATAAAAGCATCTGCCAAATTAATAAATGTAAATGTATTTATGCACTGCAGTTTGCAATATTTACAGTTTTTGTATAGTATGCAGTAGCAGTACATTAGTATTCTATTATGAACAGTGACCAGCTGAATCCAGAATTCACACATTGTGCACAGTATACATAATCCAGTAATTGTAAATTTAGAATGTCTGTGTGCTATTATGAAAATAGCCCATATGTGTACAGAATAACATACTACCATACTACTGCAAGGTATGAACTGTGGTATGTAGTATAGGCCTATAATGCTTATGTTTAGTATGCATTAGGCAGTATGTTAGTGTTCCATTCTGAAATAGTAAGAGAAATTGTAATTACAGACAGTAATTTTAAGGCAAAATATAATGATAGAATTAAACTGATTAAATGGCATTACACCATCGAAAGTCATTTTTATAGGGCAGATCAGTTAGAAATAGATCCTTAAATTTGCAACTGCAGATTTTCATTTTTTAAAGTGTAGTGGTCCTCTTATTTCATTCATAATAAAGGTACACGTGCACCATAGACGTAAATGTTATAGCAGCATGTCATAATGGAAGGTTTCTCAGCGTGTAATAATGCAGGGCGGTTTGGATTTATAAACACTTCATATTTAGGTGAGTTTCCTCACAGCTTCTCAGTCTCTATGACCTTGGAGGTTTGATAATGGTAGCTGGTGGTTGGTATATCAACATTATGTACACCTGCTGAGATGGCCAGCTGAATTTGTCCTACACTCAAAATCAGAACATAAACATAAAACATGTCAAATAAATTGGCCGTGTTGCTACTGTGAATTTTATATATATATATATATATATATATATATATATATATATATATATATATTATTTTTTTTTTTTTCAAGTAATCTAAATATGTCCTTTATGGCGTAATACCTATTCTTTTGTTTTATTCATGTAAAAAAAATATCATTTAATTTGACCAAATCAACCTGACTACATTATCTACACCAACTAAACACATATTTTAGGGTTAGATCAAGAACCTACATTACAATCGAAGGTTACTAGTTTTTACATTGAGGAAAAGACCAAAAAAAAAAAGAAAAAAAAGGAAGCTGTGACTGATTAAAGTAAACAAATGGATCAATGACAATACATATCTGGTCTGTGACATAATCTGAGAAGTACAACTAAAGATGATAAATAGGCATGAAATGTTGTGAGCTGAACACAGTGTGCTAGATAACATGTAAAATGATGAGCATCTTTAAGAGCTGCACATTTTAAGATTGTCAGGATGACATACTCCTGAAGGTCATTAGTGTTGCCGTGTGTTCTAACATATGTACTAACATCTGCTAGAGGAGGGTATTTTGGTTTTCAGCACCAACCGCTGTTTTTATGCAATATTTAGCTGGATTCCTATCATGCATTGCTTTGCTCTTTCTGCAAGGATTCTTGCAAGGCAAGAATTTTCCTACAATTTGCAGTAATGGTCTGTGCTTTGTGGTCTCTTTTCTGTAACCCCCTACTGCATGGTCACTTTTACCATATGCTCTGAAAAGACAATTTAACCTCAGGCAGTTGCATGAGTTCTAAGATGAATGCTCTGCAGTTCTCAAAAAAAATAAATAAATAAAAATAAAATAAACAAATAAATAAATAATTAGAAGGACATTTTAAGTATAATGTAATTGAGCTGCAGTGTGATTGAGTATATTTTTGTCATTCACAGGCACAATCATATGCATTGCGTTTCTAATGAATACTCTCTGTGTGGATATTGATGCGGACTACCTATAATAGCCCCCTATCCACTCTATAAGGCACAATTACTGTTATTAAGTACTTTAGACTAAAAAGGTTTTTACTCCCTGTCAAGATGTCCTTGTGTCTTGCTGGCATTTATTCCCTTGTCCCTGGTGACATGAAACAGAGAGAACAAGATGAAATCACATAGTTTCAGTTCTGTTCACCAGGAACTCTGGCATTGCTGAACTGGCTTTTTTATGGAATCTAGCCACTACTTTGAGATATTTCATTCTACTGATTTGGAGGTTGGGACATATTACATTAATTTCAAAATACATTTTAAAGGTGAAGTGTGAAACCTTTAAGTCTGTAACAGCACCCAATGTTCTTGCAAAAAAAAAAAAAAAAAATATATATATATATATATTTTATTTTTTATTTTACCTTTAAAATGTATTTTGAAATTAATGTAATATGTCCCAACCTCCAAATCAGTAGAATGAAATATCTCAAAGTGGTTAGATTCCATAAAAAAGCCAGTTCATATTTTATTTTTTTTCCCAACAGATTTCCCAACCACTCCCCTCATCTGCAATTGGTAGGTCAAAAAGTTAACCACGTCCCAAAATGACACCACTGGTAATTGGTCTGTTGGAATGCTAGAAACAGTGCTGGGTAGATTACTTTTAAAATGTAATCTGGTACAGATTATGAATGAAACATCTAAACTGTAGTCAGGAAAATCATATTTTAGATATTTTTTAGTAATTTGATTACTTTTGGATTACTTATTGAATGTTTTGATGAAAATCTGAATTAAAGGAATATTCCTGGTTCAGTACAATTTAAGATCAGTCAACAGCATTTGTAGCATTATGTTGATTACCACAAAAACAATTTTACTGGCTCCACCATTACTTAAAGAAAAAGCAAAAATTGAGATTACAATGAAGTTTATAATTTTAAAAAAGAACTTTCGTGAATTCTTCTGTTAAAACTAATGTATTATTTGAGCTGTAAGTTGTATTTCATTGTTTTAGGGTTTAGGGTTTACAGTGTTATGCCATCATTGCAAAAAAGTTTTAAGACAGCATATGACTTTACACTGAAAAGGTTCTTAAGCGATTTTATCATAATAAAATCATGTTAACGCTTATATTGTTTATGTCTTGTGGTTATCATTTTGAAGCAGTGAGTAATTTAACATTTACAGATTGGCCCAATTCACTTCCATTGAAAGTGCCTCACTGGAACCCAGATTTATTATTTGAAAAATTATTATTTTTTTTTTTTAAAGGATGGACAAGATTAACATAACACCACAAATGCTCTCAATTGAGCTAAAAGGTATAGTTCAACCAAAATTTTTAATTCTCTCATAATTTACTCCTTGTGCCATCCCAGAAGTATGACTTTCTTCTGCAGAACACAAACAAGCATTTTTAGAAGAATATCTCAGCTCTGTAGGCCCATACAATGCAAATTAATAGGTTCCAAATTTTTGAAGGTCCAAAAAGCTTATAAAGGCATCTTAAAATAATCCATAAATTCAAATCTTCAGAATATCTTCAGTGGATGAGAAACTGATCAATAGTTAAATCCTTTTTTACGATCACTTCCCCCTTTCAATTTCACATACTTCTTTTGTTTTTGGCAATTCACATTCTTTGTGCATATTGCCACCTACTGGGCAGGGAGTAAAAAAAAATACTTAAATATTGATCTGCTTCTTACACACACACATCATATCTCTTCTGAAGACATGGATTTAACCACTGAAGTCTTATGGATTACTTCTACACTGCCATAATTTGATTATTGGAGCTTCAAAATTTTGGTACTCATTCACTTGAATTGTATGACCTACAGAGCTGAGATATTCTTCTAAATATCTTTGTTTGTGTTCTGCAGAAGAAAGTCGTACACATCTGAGGGTGAGTAAATTATGAGAGACTTTTTTATTTTGTTGAACTATCCCTTTAATTTGTATTATACCTGGAACATTCCTTTAAATATATATTCCTTCTTTGTAAATCAAGACTGATAGAAAAAGTAATCTATTGTAAACTATTATGTAAACAATAAAAAATACCCATAATCTGATTACACACTGTTAAAAATATTACAAGTACTTGATTTTTGTTATATGATTGAATAATCCAGATTACATGTAGTCCATTACTATCCAACACTGGCTAAATCAAAGCAATGTTTTGAATGCACCACAGAAGCAGTGTTTACCATTTGTGGAAGTCAGACTACTTATAGTTGTCAGTGCACATTAAGATAAGAAATAAGAGAAAGTATTTTACCATTGGAAAAAAATACATACTTCATTAACTAATACAAGACACAAAGACACAATTTCATGTCCATTAATATTTTACTAAAAAAAGATCAAAATAAATATTTACAATTTCAACATTTTGACCAGTTTAGGACACCACTTTTCATCACAGCTTTAGAGAAAAGGGGGGGGGGGGGGTGTAATACTGTTCTCCAAACAAACTGATCTTCATTATGTGTCAGGGCCATTGTGTATCTCCAAATATGTTCATTCAGAGAGAATGAGAGTGAAAAGAGAAGAGGAAATACAAAGCTAGACAGACACATTGTGTGCTTTAGTGAAAGTGCAAATGTGTTTATCAAGACAAAGGGGTACTGGTAATTAGAACAGAAAGGACCATAAACTGCAATTTATCAGGTAAAATGCAAGTTTAACAGAACTGGGCAGTAAACAAATACAGATTGATCAGTATTCCATTATGGTGTCCTGAAGCTTCAAGATTGTCCATTTATTGTCCTTACGTCCAGTTGTCCAGCATAGGCCCATGTGGACAGATTCAGTCCCATTGCTACAGTTTCTGGAGAACATGCTGAAGGCCTAAATGAGGTTACACAGTGTTTTTCAGAAAAAAGGCCAAAGCTGAGCTCTAACCATGGCTCTCACAATACAACAGTTTCTTCAAAGGTGTTCAGTGTTTTCACCATTTTTGATTTGTAATTTCATTTGCACAATTAGACTTTAAAGAAAAGGTTGCGATTTAACTGGACAGCTCTTCCCGTCCAATTTATTTTAGTTTAAAAATTTTCTTAATATAATTAATAAAGACATGTGTTCTAAAATGAATGGACAAACATTTACATACGCTTCAATATTTTCTCAATACCTTTCAACAATTAATCACATAAATAAAAAATAAATCTGTTTCTCTGGAAATAAAACAGTCTATAGGGTACCATGGTCTACAACTGCACAGTGATTATGCAGGGAATGGCTTGGGAAAGAGCATTGGCTGAGATGCACTGAGAGTGTGTGCCACATTCCCGAGAATCATGGGCGCATAGTTCACTGGCACTGATAACATGCCCATGTTAATAAATTCACAGAAGTTCATTTACATCTTTTTAAATTTCTACCCATTATTGCGATTAATCCTTTTCTAAAGATGGTTTAAAAAAAGAATTACACTCTGTCCACTACAGAATCGGCTATTTACAACTTCTTTAAAAAGCAAGCGAGTTGTACAGTCTTCTATTTACAAAACCATGTAAATAATTTATTTAGGTATGATTTTATAGAATATATATTAACTCTTCTTCACAGTTTAATTCATAAGTATTCATTCATACCATATCTGTTATTGTCCATGTTAATAATACCCTCCAAGGCAAATGTATGCCCATTTTAGTGATGGATGTTGAGTTACTTGTATCCGGACCAGTGTTTTGGTTTGGCAAGGGTTATGGCAGAGTGTTAGAACAAGCAAATTTGCAAGAAGATTATTTTGCCAAACAACTAACAAGATTTAGTCCATATTTCAATTGGTTGTGATCCCTTCCTTCCCATTCATCTGCTTCAACAGAAAGGAAGCAGTTCTGAGCATGTTCTTTGAATGTAAATTACAAAATCACAGAAGTTTCACAGTCTGTGCTATAACCATCCTCCATATATCTTGTGTTGGCACCCCAGGGAGTCCAGTGTGTGGAGCTGCCAGGGGCCCTCAGTTCCTGTCTGTCTTTGAAATCTCAGATTTTTTAGTTCCTTGTCAGAACGATTGCTCAGCTTGTTGGCGTCATTGCTGTAGGGTTGGTTTTCTGATGTCTTGTTTGTGGTTTCTGTGAAGTTTAAGGCACTTGAACGCTTCTGGTTTTCATGGTAAGTCAGATGACACCAGAGCCAGTCCGGAGCTCTGTCGCAAGGAGGGGCCAGAGTGGACAGCCTTTGGGCAGTCGGGAGTCAGGACGCGGCCGTTCTCACCCACGCTCCCCGTAATAGACAGGCGCGCCTTATTCCGCATGGCTTCGGTGAAGGTGAGCTGTATTCAGAATGAGGCGCACCATGTGAAGAGGAGACATAGAAAAAGAAGAGCAAGGAGAGATAGAATAGGATGAAAGAAAGAGAAAAAAAAGAGTCAGCTGCACAGATTTAAAGAGAAAGAATCATCATAATAACATCAAAATTATTTGAATGAATGCACAGAATCATAAGCATATATACAAAATACCAGATTTTGACACAGTTCAGCGATTAAGCATTTCAAATGCACCTGGCATAGACCTTTGATTATTTAGGGCCAAAGATGGATGGCCCATACTGTAATTCATAACTAGGGAGTTTTTATGACTTTGAATTAGAGGTCTGCATGGGCTTAAAGTAATACCTGCATTTTATTTAAGCATTGTAGGTAATATTCTTAAGAGTATAATAAGAGTAAACATACACAGTGTTAACAAGGCATGGCATCCCCTTAGCATGCCAGACCAAAAGGCTTACTGTTTATCAAGTGCTAAAACTTTGCTGGGTGAAAAACAATCTGGAATCATGTGTAACAGACATGTGAATTCCTAAAAACAGTTTAGACACAAGACGTAAACATTACACATGTTCAAAGGACAGTTCACCCAAAAATGAAAATTCTCTTATCATTTACTTACCCTAATGCCATCCTAGATGTCTATGACATCCTTCCTTCTGCTGAACAAAAAATATGATATTTAGAAGAATATCTCAACTCTGTTGGTCCTCACAATGCAAGTGAATCTGTACCAAAATGTTGAAGCTTCAAAAGGACATAATGGCAGCATAAAAGTAATCCATAAAACTCCAGTGGTTTAATCAATATCTTCAGAAGCGATATGATAAGGGTGGGTGAGAAACAGATCAATATTTAAGTCCTTTTTTTACTATCAATCTTCACATTCACATTCACTTTCACATTCTGCTTTTGTACTTTTGCACTTTTGTACTTTTGGGCGGCTGTGGCTCAGTTGGTAGAGCGGGTCGGCAACCAATCACAGGGTTGGCGGTTCGATTCCCGGCCCACATGACTCCACATGCTGAAGTGTGCTTGGGCAAGACACTGAACCCCAAGTTGCTCGCACCTTGCATGGCAGCTCTGCCGCCATTGGTGTATGAATGTGTGTGTGTGAATGGGTGATTGGGACACAGTGTAAAGCACTTTGGTAACCTCTAAGTTTAAAAAAGTGCTATATAAGTGCAGACCATTTACCATTTTATTTTTGGTGATTCACATTCATAGTGCATATAGTCACCTACTGGGCAGAGAGGAAAATTTATATTAAAAAAGGACTTAAATATTTTCATATCCACACTTATTTTATTGTTAATGAAGATAAGCAATATCTTCACTGATGTCTTATGGATTACTTTTATGCTGCCTTTATGTGCATTTTGGAGCTTCAAAATTTTGGTACCCATTCACATGCATTGTGAGGATGTACAGAACTGAAATATTCTTCTAAAAATCTTAGTTTGAGTTCAGAAGAACAAAGAAAGTCATACACATCTTGGATGGCATGAGGGTGAGTAAATGATGAGAGAATTTTTATTTTGGGGTGAACTATCCCTTTAATACAATTTTAGTGTGATAAAATTGCTTACTAACCTTATCAGTGTAAAATATCCATTATTACATTATCTTAGACACAACAATGAAACCCTTCAATAACGGTAGTGGATATAACTTTACACAGATAATGTTAGAAAACGATTTTAACACAATAAAATCATGTGGCTATCCATTTGAAACATGCAAATGTTAGCATTTATGTTAAATTGTGTGTCTTGCTGTAACTGCTTTTTATATATATATATATATATATATATATATATATATATATATGTGGGATTATTTTATGTGGTAATCAACATTATTTCACAAATGCTGTTAGAGTTTAACTTGTATTGAAACCGGAATATTCCTATAATTTGACATGGTGTCTAAAAAATACGTCAGTCATACGCAAGATGATGGAAAAACAGCGAAATGCAGCACAACAGTCAAAGACATCAGTCCAACGCATGGTTACAAAGAAATACAATTTAAAAACAGTGCAGACGCACACAGACGTGAACAGCCGCTAACTCAAATTGACCCGAACACGGCCCAAAACCCGACGGTTTGTTGGGTCCCGTCGGGCTCAGGTCGGGTAGCAGACCTCTATTTTGCATATGGTGAAAGTACTTAAAAAGTCTCACTTTATCAAAAAAATTTTTTATCTATTCTTTTTCATTTTTTGTTGAAACACTATTTGTTTAGTTTTTTTAAGTATACTGCTAAGTGGAAACCGCTTGTAAGAGAGGTCGCTACACACAGACATTTGATTACAAACATGTGCAATCCAGGTGTCTCAGTCTTCAGCATGCACAAATACGTGAATGCACGTCTCCACTTGGAGTACACGGAGAGGAGACAGAACAAGGACATCACAAACACAAGAAGCTTTACCACGGGCTCACACGGTCAACACGGCAAGCTACTGCACCGAATACAGAGGAGCTCCACTTACTACTCCCGGGCACCTACGTACATCTGACCTCCTACATCTCTACTCCTTCAGTGGCGTAGACGTTGTAACCCTCTCTATATGTGGCTAAACTCTGAGTGCTGTGGGTGGGACTGGGCCCTGGCGAGGGACAGGGGCTGGGGAGGGGGACGGGACTGGGGAGAGGAGAGGAAGAGGGGCGACGTTCAGACTGTTCCACCTTCATTCTCTTGGCCTCGTTTCGGGACTTGTAGCAGAACTCGATGAGAGCCACCAGCATGGCCAGGCCCAGGCCACCGACCAGGATGTAGAAGACCCCAGCCACATTACTGAGGCTGAGGGCCTGTGAGCTCTTGTCCTGAATCCAAGAGGAGTAAAAGGGACAGAAAGAAAGAAAATTAATAGGGTGAGAGTGGAGATAGGACACATTTAACACTAACACACACACACACACGCACATGCATTCACTCGGACAAAGCACTTGCTATAGTCTAGTAATCTATGCACTACCAGCATTCAACCACAAACACACACATATGTACAAATTTAGATGCAGTAAATAAATGCAAATCTTCCCAATCAACCTTTGCTTTCAGGCTAATCTGAAAATGTCATCTTGCTGACCTTTTAGGATTACTTCTATGACGATTTCCCTCACTTTGATTTGCAAGACAGGCATCGATGCTTTGACAGCAATTTAAGGGGTGACAATTTGTATGTAATTACTGGAGATTAAGATTTTTTTCTTAACTCTGCAGTGGATTGCTAGCTCCTGTTATCATGTAATTACACACTGTAAGTTCTCTTAAAAAGATCAGACATGGGATTTAACTTCTCACTACGTTTTATCTTATCTCCATGTGTGAGGCTTCTCTCACTCTCTGAGGGATCCACAAAAGTCAGGATGCTTGGTTTGTCATGCAAAAAATCAATGGTACACTCAGCTAAATAAACTTGGAATACCTTCAAAGCCAAGTCACTTCCATTTCTATCAGGTTCTAGGTATAAAGGTGTACGACTACTAAAAAAACAGAAATCTAATAAGACATTGAAGATTTAGTGAAGAAATGCAGGGCATGCTGTAACTATCCAAAGAAGCTTAGAGCATATTATTGGTGAAAAATTGACAAATCTGCAATCTCCTACTCCCTACAAATGAGCATGTTCTAGATATCGTGGTTTTGATTTCTTTCTGTCTTAACTGACACAGCCTGCCATCATGTCTGCATGAGCATTAGACAACAGTGATGGTCCCAGACTTGGACTGACCTTACTTCCCGAGTCCTTGTGTCCACACTCGCCCTTATCGTACCACCATTTGTTTTTCAGCTTGTCTAAGATGCCTGATTCACTCAGTTTCAAAACGGCAAGGTTTACGGGGGTTCTTCAACCGCGCAGAGGAATGTAACACAAATAACATAAATAACATCATAGGACATGTTATTTTATGTTATTCACTCATAACAGCTGACACAGCAGTTGTAAAGTGACAGAGCAAAGTGTCCCATCGTAATACATGTCTCTGTGCTTCATTTAAGAGAAGAATAGGGGCCTGGCACTGGAGCCACAGACATATGAATGGGATCTCGCTCCATCGCTTTAGGTAATGGGCGCATACTGCCACGGCCTGTTTCTCTACTAACACTGGAAGCAATAACTGTTAAACCACAATTATTGGCATATAACATGGGCATCAACCTTTCTGTATCCCTCTACAGGGTTCCAACACTAATTGATCAGTGAAGTTCTAAGACTTTTCCGTGTTTATCATTTATAAGAGCAATTTCTGGCCGATTAAATATTTTAGAGATGAGCATGACAGAAATTTATGATAGAACTGTCATAGAAAAAAATGCTTGATAGAAAACATGATGAATGAAAGAAGATCAAAGAGGGACTCTGCACCCAGTATTCACAGCAAATATTTGTGCTCTGAAAGTAATTGCATTCCTCTTTCTCTTCCAACTAAATAGTCAGACTGAAGGTCAAATATTTGGGGACGGCCTGGCAGATGCTCCCGTTACAGAGGAAACTGTTTACCCACGTTGGTTGACATAGTGGCTAACCTTCTCACCACCTCCTCCGCTGCCACATTCTCCTTTGTCGTACCACCACTTGTTTTTCAATTTGTCCAACAGGCCTTGTTCATTCAGTTTTAAAACAGCCAGGTTAACTGCACTTCTTGAAACGATAAAACATAGTTTGTCAGTAGCAGCAGTGTGTCATATAGTTGAGCAGAATCCAATCAGGGTAATTGTAGAAAGAAAGGGCTGGAAAGCTCTATAGATTTGTCGGGCTCCGTTCCCACCCCTTTCCCTTATGAAACACTAAAAAACACTGAACACGGAGGACAAAACTCTCTTCTCACGTTTTCATGTTAATTCACACCAGCCGTATTTGTCTCTAGCCATTCTACACACCTCCAGATGGAGGAATGGAAAAATCAATATCTCCCCTCGCTTTTAACTCCCCACCACCCACCTTCCTTTATTTCCCGTCCCTCACTCTACCACTTTACTATGTACTCAATATTGCTGTGAGATGCACAGAGGGACCTCACAACATTGAATGGCTGTTACTTTCCCTATATGCTGCTTTCAGACTGTTTAAATGCGCACTGTGGATTTAAGCTCCTGAAAGTGCTGATTGAGTTTGATCCTATTTCCCAGACCCCTGCATTCCCACCCTCGTCTCTGCATAAGGGAGTTAGCAATGCAGTTCTTCTCCTAAACATCAGGCAGCACCTTTCCCTGCAAATTTTTAAATGTGTATAGTTGGGTAATGTTCTACAAGTAAACGCATAAATTCATGTTATTTTATACACACAAAAATAAATAAAAAACATAAGTAAAAAAAATAATAGGATAACTATACAGTGGGATCCAAAAATGAGGCAATCATAGAAAATGCTTCAATTTTGCTTTTGAAAGATATTTTCAGAACAAATTATGTTATCAGAATAAAAATTGGAGTGCAACGCTTGGATACATTTTTTATGTATAATTCAAAAATTTGAATATTTGGTATGCCCCCCTTTTGCTTTAATTCATGATTTCAGAATGCCCAAAAAGCATGTTGTATGCTTTTTACAAAGTAGTTAACATGACCAATGTAACAAATGTGCTTACATTTGATTAGTGACCTAGACTTAGTGCAGATCTTAAACATTTCTTTAAAGCAAAATAAAAAAACAAAACAAAACAAAACAAAAAGCAAAGCAAAAAGCAAAAAAAAAAAAAAAAAAGCAAAACAAAACAAAAAGCAAAGCAAAACAAAACAAAAAGCAAAAAAAAAAAAAGCAAAGCAAAACAAAAAGCAATACAAAAGACAAGACAAAACCTATATATATATTTTTTTTTTTTGCAGTCTCAGACTTTTGGACCCCACTGTCTTACATATCAATATGATCTGGTATATTTAAGGGTCAAATGTATTTCAATGATTCAAGATAGGTTTATCCTGAATGCAGTTTATCCTGAATGCAACACTGATAAAAAAAAAGCCCACAGGAACAAAGAACGGAACAGGGAAATAATGTAGTGAGACACATTTAAACTGAGGAGGGGAAGAGAAAGAAAAGCATTAAAGGACACTGTGCTGTACATCTGAAGCCATGCAAATCTCCTGCACTGGTCTGACATTAAGCTGCTATGCCATTGGATACTCTTCCCCTCAGGATCAAGAGGAGTGTCAGATAGACTGATGGTAACTCTACAACAAAATGGCTGATCCTGGGAGTGACCATTATCTCTAAGTGACTCTTCTCTGAATAAAGCAATGTTCCTTAATCCTGGGTCTGGGGACCCACAGCACTGCAAATTTTGGATTTCTTCCTTATCTAATACACCTGATTCAAAACATCAACTTGGTATTAGAAGCTCAGTGAACTGAACTGGGTGCATCATATTAGGGACACATCCAAAATACCCAGTGCTATGGGTCCCCAGGGCCAGGATTGAGAAACACTGCTATTAAATATTGGAAAATGCCTTTGCTTAAATTCTAAAATTTAAAATATTTGCAAAGACCCCATGAAACAGCATGGTTTTCTCTCCTGTGCTGACACATTTCCCTTTGAAACATGATGTTTGGGCAGAACATCCCGTATCAAAAGCATCATCTGTTTTTATAGCCAATTAGCTTCAGTTACGCAACAGCAGTGAGCTATGATTTGCTACTTGCTAGCTGCTGGCATATGATATTAGAGGGTGGTGATATTTTATTTCTAGAGAAAAAAAATCAATAGTGGAAGATGAGTTATCAATATTTCGGTCCATTTTCCTTAAAGAGAAAGACTATCATTTTTAAACGTGTATAGCTGCAAGCTGCTAAATGTTACTTTTGCTAACTTTTTAGAGTACACTAGTATATACTGTACTGTAGATGGCTTTAAAGCTAAAAGATATGGGGCCCTATTTTAAGAGTGCTAGCAATAAGCACAGCGCTATGCTTTACAGTAAGTCATAAGCGCAAAGTCAATGGGCATGGCTATGAAGTTTTGGGATTTTCGTGCAAAGCATGCCCTAAGTCTAGGCGAAAGTGGGTTTGGCATAATTAAGTGTGCAAAGCGCTAATGGGCTGGGTCAAGTGCAATTTAATTCTTTACCACGGGCATTCCCTGTCAAGCACCAGCGATATAAACAAAGACAGCAAATTCATAAGAAGTTGGTTTTGTAAATGGACTGTATGCAAGGAATTATAAGAATAGAAATATGGAATATTTATAGTTTTTTTTTGTGCATTCATTGCTTTCCTGTTGAATGTCAGGCATAGTTCTATGACAGTGATACGCTCCTATTATATGCATGAAAAATCTGATTCTCATTAGAATTTGGATTTATGCTCTGTTAAATTATAGAGAATGTAAGTATTATAAATTATTTTCATCTACTGACACACAAATCATGGCTAGTGGCCTATTAACAGTGATTGTATCGGAACGCAATTTACTACCGGTCGATTTTGATTTTGAAAATGTAATTAATTTTTTGAAACACATTTTTTTTTTAAATAAAAAATATTTCTAAATTCAAATTATACTTCAAATTAAACAAAAATATAATCAAAATAATGAAGTGGTCAAAATAATCATACCAAATACAAACATTTTGCTCTCTCCAACATCTTCGACCGGCCCTTTTTACTCTAAGACAACAAGTGAAAAAATACCATTACAAATAAACCATAAATACAATTGTTAACAATTAACATAATATTAAGAATTTAAAAATAATCCATGACTTAAAGATCTCATAAATATTTGTTTAATAAACCGGCTACAACAGTGATCGTCATGGACATAATTTGATGTTCCATTATATTTTCAGAGTAATGACATGGACTTTATTTACTACCACCTGCTTGTGGAATCTTACAAATGCAGGGACTGAGTTTAGATTTTGCACTGCAAACAGACTTGCTTTTGAAATGTCTTAGCTCAATGACCTGTTTCTAAGGAAAATAGCTAATTGCACTTAATTTACATACAATACCACCCACGGCCACTTGCGCTTTGCACTGGCATGAAAATTAGGCTTAGAATCAGCGCGCTCATGAAAATTGGTAAGATGTTGTGCATGGTCATATAATGTAGAACACTCATGAAAATAGAGCCCATGGACTAAAAGCCACAAAACAAAAATTTTGATTTCATGTGGTCTTTAATGGGCCTTCTTCCTACCCAGTCTATGTGGGAAAATGTTAAGTGGTGTCAGACCAGGCAGAATTTTCACAGGCTTGTCTGATCATTTACATTCATGACCATCACCTAAACATCCAAACATTACATTTCAAAACTTTAGTAGCATCGACATGCGTGCATCAATTTGCAATTACCTGCTTGTGGCTATATAAAAATAATAATAATAAAAAAAAAAAAAAACAGAATGAGAAAAAAAAAAAACATAGCACTATGTATACAAGACCCTTAACTGCATACAAGAACACATAAATGTGAGCAAAGCAAAAAGAAAGAAATAGAAGAAACAATAGAAATAGGCACGCCAGGGAAGGTGGAATACCATAACAACACATGACATATTGTTATACTACTCCACCCACCTTAACTGTGAGCCCTTAGGCGTGGCCACCCCGTAGCCTTTGGAGTCCAGGTTGCCTCCAACTTTCATGGTGTCGCAGGGTTTGCGCTGTTCCGTATACTCGTTCATAGTTGACTCTAGTAGGAAGGCGTACTTTCCTTTGGACTTTCTCACCCGTGCCACACCCTCTGCCGTGGTTTTAGTGAATACCGTGGGCTCGGCTGACTTCATGTAGCTCCACATTTTCTCATAAACGGCGATCTTTGACCTCTGAAAGTTGGGGTAAAGTTGGAGAGAATGCCAGTGAAGTGTGCAAAGGGAGAGCGCAGAAGCTTTGCTAGTCATTGAATAGCAGCGTCATTTATTATTAAAAGCATTATTCTTTTTATTTAAAGGAATAGTTCACTCCAAAATAAAATTCTGTCATCATTTATTTACCCTCATGATGGTCTAAACCTGTATGACTTAAGTCTAAAGATTTTCAAATTACACTTTAAAAAGGATCTATTTCTTCTTGATCTAACCTTCAAAAATTACTTCTGTTGGTGTAATCTAAGGTAGTCAGGTTGATTTAATCATATTCAATAATATTTTTGACTTCAGTGTACAATTAGTGGGGACTGAAGCGTTCAAGCTATTAAAAGGACAAAAAAGGTCCATCAAAGTATCACAAAAGTAGTCCATGGAAATTGCATTGAAAAGAGTGACCAGCACAGTCCTCGGAATTTCTCCTTTTGTGTTCCACAGAATAAAAGGTCATACAGGTTTGTAATGGCATGAAGGTGAGTAAATGATAGCAGAATTTTCATTTTTGGGTAAACTAACGCTTTAATCACCAATTTTCATAAAACATTTTTTGAAATGAAATTACCATTTGAAGTCTTCTCAACATTACCTCCCCCCTCAACCCATTAGCTTTGTTCACTCACCCTAAAGAACTCTTTGGTGGAGCCTGAGTCTAGAGTACCATACGCTATGTCTGTCTGCTTGGCCAGGTCCTCTGCGCTCTCAATGGGTGACACCATCCTCTCCACAGTGAGGAAGGCAGCCAGGTTGGCCGTGTAGGAGGAGATGATAATGAGGGTGAAAAACCACCACACTCCACCCACGATGCGTCCAGACAGAGACCTGCAGTGACAGTTGAGAGAGGAGAGTGGAAAGGAAAATGACCATGCAGGGAGGGTTTGAAGGATTGGTGAATGACACAGCAATGAAAGAAAAGGATAATAACATTGAAAAAAAACAAGGGCAAGTGGAGAAAAGGGGTATTGAGAAAAGCAGGAGAAAAAAAGGAAAGAGATGACCAGAAAAGAAACATCAATTGGAGTTTTAAAACAATTGAAAGTAATATCTTTCCTTTTGCAAATAGAATAGAAGAATGGCCCTTACAGAGCCCCCCCCCCCCCCCCCCCGAACTGTGGCAAATTCTCCAAGAAGCTTGGAACGTCCTGTCTGCCAACAACCAAGAAAAACTGTCATATTACGTGACTATGATAAATGATTACTGCAAGAGTAAAATTAAAATATAGATGCGAGGGACTTCAACATTTCTAAATTGTGTAAATAATAAATACATATTCATCTCTTGCTTGCTTTTGCTCGCATGTTAATGATTTCCCCTTTGCGTGTCAGTGACGCGCAAATGTTGAAGAGCTCTATGTTTATATCTGATTAAAGATAAATTGAGAAGGTTTGCCTGCAAACTTAGTAGCACCAAACAGCACAAGCTGCCTCAAGAATGGACACGGAGTGGCCATGTAACACTTTTACTTAAACAGAATATCGCCAGAGGTGGGTAGTAATGCGTTACATATACTCCGTTACATTTACTTGAATAACTTTTTGGGGAAAATTTTACCTTTAGTGTAGGTTTAAAAATGGGTACTTTTTACTCTCAATCAAGTACATTTCTAATGATTTTTTAAAAACTTTTACTTCTTTACAATGTGTGGCGTTACTGTCTTTACCTTACTGGGTTTAATTTGAATTAATGTGTAATTTATTGAGAGATTATTGAATGGGACTTTTACGAGAGTGGAAGTTCACAGCTGCGCGCATGAGACCGTCACTCAAGTCATCAATGCTGCAGCATCAAACTCTTCAAAGTGAAACACTCTTCGCTCCACACAGTGAAAAAAGAATATAGTTTCATCATGCAATGCCTTCATTTAACACCAAAACAAGTGGGTATTTCAAGATTAACTTCACAGCTTGGAGCTAAAATATTCTTTTAAAAATCTGAATTTGTGTTCTGCAGAAGAAAGGAAGTCATACACATCTGGGATGGCGTGAGGGAAAGAGTAAAATGATGAGAGAATTTTCATTTTTTCATTTTCATCTCTTTAAAGTGATAGCTCAGCCATAATGTAATATTCTGTCATAATTTCTCAACCCTCATGTTGTTCCAAACCAGTGTAAGGCTTTATATATATACAGACAGAAAATAGTGACTTAGGCAAACATTCTGTCTAATATCTCCTTATTGTGTTGCATGGAAGAAAGAAAGTCATACAGGTTTGGAACAACATGATTGTGAATGATGACAGAATTTCCATTAATAATAACACAAATTCTGTAGTACGTTAAATGTGTATTATGTAATGGAATATAGGGGAGTAAACCTCTATTATGTCATTTGTGAAAGTAACAATTTACTCACTACTTGAGAACTCTTTTAATTGGATACTTTCTTACTCTTACTCAAGTAATTATTTATGTTAGTACTTTTACTTCTCTTGAGTAATTATGTTTTTGAAGTAATTGTACTTTTACTTGAGTACGGTTTTTGGTTACTCTACCCACCTCTGAATATCGCACTAGAGATTGCTGTTTGTTCAAAGGGGAGAGCAAGAAAGAGCGCAATCCCATGCATGGTTGCCAGATTGCACAAAATAAATATAACATTAAGCAGAATATTTCAAATTTGCACAAGCATAAATCTCTAATTGGGAGGTTTCTTCTCCTTTTCATATCTTGCACTGTAAATATCTTGGGAGTATAATTTTTATCTCATTTTATTTTCGTCAATAGTATGCTTTAATAATATCATTTAATTGTCATCATGATGTGCCTTTTTCGTCTCGTTTTTTTTATCGTTGACAAAATAAAAAATAAAAACCTTTTTAAAAATATTATTAGCTTTTAATGCCACACAGTGGACATTTCACTTCTGAACTGCCGCGATACATTTAAGAAGCACATTCACATTTGCACATTGCAAATTGCACATTTTTTTTAATTTCCAAGTTGGCAGAAGAAGAAAACAAAAACCCAAACAGTCAAAATAGTCTATACAAAACTGCATTGGAGGCCCAGAGACAATCAATCAAGTGCAGTTGTAAATAAATGTTAAAGATCATCTGTTCGTTTTGAAGCATCATTTTTATATTCAAATTATTTTCATATTTCGTTACATTCAGATAGCAGGTATGGTCCTTCTGACTGAGGAATGATACTGCATGGGGGTTCAAGGGTAGCCACAGAGAAAATGTAGAAAATGTAAAAGTCTGAATGGACCATATTTACGTTTTATATCTGTCTTGTTGCTGGTTTGTATAGGTGTGCATTTGAAGCTCCTGTCAACAAGAACAATTTTACGAACAATGACCCCCGACGTTTGTGGACAGGCATCCATTATCTTACAAACTACAAACCAGCGAACAGCACCCCCAAAACACAACCAGTAATGCCACCCTCCCAGACAAACTGAACACCTTTTATGCTCGCTTTGATCGTGTAAACACAGAAAAGTTAATGCACGTATAGCGGCTAGCCCTGATGGCATCACAGCCGAGTGCTCAGGGCCTGTGCAGAACAGCTGGCTGACGTCTTCACCAACATTTTCAACCTCTCCTTGGCCCAGGCCATTGTCCCCACCTGCTTCAAAACAGCCAACATTGTACCAGTACCAAAACATGCTGCTGCAGTGGCCCTCAACGACTTCAGCCCCGTTGCTCTTACTCCCATCATAGCAAAGTGTTTTGAGAGGCTGGTCCTCTCCCACCTGAAAACATGTCTGCCCCCAACACTGGACCCATATCAGTTCGCCTACAAACCCAACAATTCAACTGAGGATGCTTTCACGTCAGCTCTTCACCCCGCCCTGACTCAATTGGACAGGATGCTTTGATTTCAGTTCTCCCTTCAATACTGTGATCCCATCCAAGCTGATCTCCAAGCTTACTGATCTTGGCATCAGCCCCTCCCTCTGCAACTGGACCTTGGACTTCCTCACTAACAGACCACAGTCAGTGGACTACCAGCAGACTAGGAAAGGACACACACACACACTCCCATCTACATTGATGGGGACGAAGTGGAGCGTGTAACAAGCTTCAAGTTCCTGGGTGTCCATATCTCTGAAGATCTTTCCTGGACCTACAACACCTCCACTGATCAAAAAGGTGCAACAGCGCCTTTACTTCCTTAGGAAGCTAAGGAAAGCTCACCTGTCCCCCCACATCCTGCTGAACTTTTACTGCTGCACTATTGAAAGTGTCTGAACAAAATGATTCACAGTGTGGTATGGCAACTGCACTGTCTCAGACCAGAAGGCACTCCAGCGGGTGGTGAAAACTGCCCGATACATCACTGGTGTCCAGCTACCCTCCATCAAAGACATTCACAATAAACGCTGCCGAAGGAGGGTGAGAAGCATTATCAAAGACACCTCTCACCCCAACCACGATCTGTTTACTCCTCTCCCATCTGGGAGACGCTAGAGGAGTCTTCGCTGTCGCACCAGCAGTCTCATGAACAGTTTCTTTCCCTCAGCTGTCAGCCTACTGAACTCTAAACTCAGGCACTGAACACTATATCCCACCCGAACTACATACTTGTATTTGTTTTTTAATTTATCTATATATTTTTTTGTCGCACATTCCCTTGCACATTTCTTGCACATAACATCTACCTCCTGATGCCACTTGCACTGTTCAGCCATCGGCCAGAGATGGTGACATCTAATTAATTTCACAAAATTAGAACAGCAATCTACTTTTATATTATTAAAGGCTCATGACATGCTGATTAATAAAGCTAGATTTAGAAGGAAACAACATTATGTTCTAAAGACGCTATGAAACCGCATCAACTTATGCAGCTCCTCATTTCTACTCACCAGGGTTGGGACAGTTAATTTTGAATACATGCTGTAAAATGTAATTTGTAACATATCCCATGAGATTACTCAAGATCAGTAATGTATTCTAAATATTTTGATTACTTCTTCAGCACTGGTAGATGTTTTCACTTGTTTTTACTAAAAACTCTGCCAGTACAGTAAGACAAAATACACATGTTAAAAATACATTCTCTGAAAAACCTACATATCTTATGTAATGTTGTTTCTAAAACAAGATAAATTAAATTGACCTTGTTTTAAGGATTTTTAGATATTTTTACAGGAAAAAAAAAATACAAAAATTATTATCAAGAATACAATTTTTACACTAATATCAAAGGTCTTACTAGAAAAAATTATGATCCAGCGTGAATTGCCTGGTAACATGTATGTAAAATGGCTAGAAATAGCATTTTAGCTTAGCGTAAAGCTGACAATTTACACAAGGTTTATTTCTATTTCTTCTTCCCCAAACTTCAAACTTATTCTCTGTCTGCTTTTATGAGTTCTCTGTCTGATCGCATAAAAATGAATTTATATGCATCAATTTTTCCATCTGAAAGGAATAAATATTAAATGAAACAAATGACAATAAAATTCAAAGTAATCTCTTCAGTAATAAAAATAATAATTGAATGTCCATGGGTCGGCAACCTATGGCACGCATGCCTGCATTGGCACGCGGAGGGGTAATCACTGGCACATCAGCAACGGCGAGAGAGGAATAGACTATTTTAATTATAAATTCCACACATGCATTCCGATCTACACGTTGATGTATCCTTCCTCATGATAACACAGCATGTTTTCATGTGGTGAATGGGAAGTTCAAATGTGACGAGACTGCAGTATATCCAACTTGTGCAGCGTGTGCAAGCCATTTGCGCATCACAAGCAGGTTGCGCTTCACTTTCTGTTAATCGCATGGATAAACATGCCTGCTTTGCTTGGGTCAGACTGCGTGGATGACAGCCTACATTCCGTGTTTCATTTGTTTCTTTTTGCTTTCAGGACAACACGTAATGCAATAAGAATAACACCACTATTAATTCTTTGATTTCCAACTCAGCATACAGGTACACCCTCCTTAAATCATGGACATTCAAAATTAAATTAAATGATTAAAAGAGAAAACATAAACACACATGGTGGAGTCTATTCAAAATAAAAATTAAAAATTTTGCATATTAGTTGACTAGTTGGCCAAATAGTTGATTGGCTTGTGATGCGCAAAAGGCTTGCAAGCGCAGCGTGAGTCTGTCTCATCACACTTTAATACGGCACAGCCATTGACCAGGAAACTAAAAAATGGCACTCAATGTCAAAAAGATGTCCCCTACTCTATTCTAATTACCAATTATTTAAATTGTAACTGTAGTGGAATACAGTTCCTTTGATTTTGTATTTTATTTACGTAATCCCCTTACATGTATTCCGTTACTCCCCAAACCTACTACTCACATGCGGAGAAAAGAGGCAACGCTTACACAGCGGGACAGGGCATAAACAAAGTGCGTTCGGTACTAGAGAAAAAAATTCAAGAAAACCGCGCAGAAAGATCAGATCTGGTGTACACAGCACTGTTGTTTTGTCATGCTGCTCACTAGAGATGTTGAAAGGGCGCAACCGTCATCATGATGTATTATTTATCCATATGTGTGATGGAATCAACTTGGGGTCCATTCCCGGACCTTGATGACTAGAGTAGCCTAATCTGCTAACGATTAGGCTACTCTAGTCATCAAGGTCCGGGAATGGACCCCAAGTTGACCCCAAGGCAGCTAATGTTAGCAACTTACAGTCTGAGAACTGCTTGCGTTTTTAGTTAAAAACATGATCGTCTAGATTTAGACCATACACTAAATATTTAAAATTGCACATAATTTTCATGAGATCAGACAAATTTTCTTTTTTTACAAAAAATGCAGGGTCAGTATTCATTTTGGACCCTACAAACAGCTGACATCTTAACATTCAATCTTAAGTAGTTTACAGTATGAAATGCAGCTCATCAAAACATGTATTTTAGTGCAGGGTTCTTTGTATCACGCAAACCCTTGAACTCTGTTGAGTCTCCACAGCATCAAGGGCTGTGTAGGTGAGGGTCTCTTCCACTAAGAGGGAGATCTCCGAAGAACACAGATTGGCTATTGAAAGAGTGGGCAGATGGGGATGTCAACCACAATGGGGGCGAAGTGATAAAGCCCAATACTGTTTAAATTCTCACCTCACCCTGATCATGAAAATCAGTTTACAGGATTGCTGTGCAAAATGGGCATCGTGAATTTATGCATGCCTTTCCTTTTTCGATATCATGAAAACGCTCCTTTGTCAAGGCACAAAATAATTTGCCTTCTGAAGGGACACTAAATAGACCTTATTTTTTAGTTGTCCTAATTTCAGTAGTTCGCAAGTTAATCCTGCAGTGAGGATGGCGTACACAAATGTGACTTGCTGTCCCTGGCGGAGGGCTTGAGGCTCAACTTGAACTGACCTTGAATGCCAACCACCCCCCAATATTTGATTAGTATTGATGGAATAGATAGGAGCTGGAAATGCTCAATGCTACGTAGAGATAAGCAGCTGTTTATATACTCTTACTATAGCTGTGTGATTGGTTGGATTAAATGAACTTGCTTCTATTGTGCACAAGAGCACCTTAACATGGGGGGCACCCCCGAGAAAGGGCAGGGTCACCCTGGATGGAGGTGTGAACCTTAAGTCTCTGTCCGTCTCCCTCCTGGCTTGGTTTGATGGAAGGGCTTGTGCGGCAAATGGTGCGAGCACCGTGGGCGATGTGTTTTCAAATTCTCCTACAATTGAGTGTTGCAAGACACCTGCAAATACACTTGAGAGAGCCGTGGTAAGTGTGGCATCTGTGGATGCTTTAGGATTAATTGTATGCTAGGTTAAGTGACTGGATGGAGACTTTCATGTGCATTTGCGATATGAATGGGTGGATCCTCGGCACGGGACCACACTGCATTCAAAGGGAGTGTACGATTCATGGAAATATTTTAGCTGTAGTATGACTGAGCTTGCTTGGTGCTGTGAGACGGCTGGGTCCTCAGGCGTGGTCCCGTACAGAATTCGACAGTAGAACAGTTGATTCTTGAATAAGGGAATAAATACTGAATTTAAAGAGCTCCCTATGCGAAATGAAACAGGCTGAATCCTAGAGCTCGGGACCACACAACATTTAACCAGAGGAGCCTCTGTTTTATGTGAAAAGTTTATGCTGCGTATATACAAGAATTCACTTCACAAAACGAATGGGTTGAGTCGTCAAGCACGGAATTTGATGTGAGGGCATATGGTAGGCTATGTTATACTGAAATTGATTGGTGAAGAGGTGTGGGCTTATGGTGAAATGTTTAGGATGACCTGAAATGGTCCGATTGTGTCAATCACTGGGTGGTAATGGTTCGTTTGGTATGCGTGGCACAATGTAGGTAACGGGGCCATGGATGCTTAGACGCATAGCTTAAAAGACATACCATGGTTGTGGCCTGCGAACGGCGCATTGCACTGTTTGCAGTAGTGATAGACCTTAGTTTGTGGACAATGGCAGGAGTTGAGGTGAGTATTTATTTTCTCACACACACACACACACACACACACACATGCACACATATATATGGATAAATAAAACAGGCTCTCAGTATTCCAAAGGAACTTAAACAAATACAGTCGTTTTATCTGTCACTCTCTCTCCACTCTTATGTTCTGGCATGCCTTATCAGGTCTCCCTCCGCCATGACTATAATAAGAGTTGTTAGAGTAATTACAACCCAGGTGACAAGCTTCCCTCTCCCGCAGAGAGACACATGACAACGCCCCCTATGCCAAAGCAGTGTGGTAGAATTTTGTCATGTGGCCCGAAAGAAGGCATTGTTGTGGCGCTTGGATGGTGCATTGCGCTGTTTGCAGTGTAGTTGTTGTCATGTAGAGTGCCAGTTTCATATCCTAAAAGAGGAAATGCTGCGGCAGTATTGAGCATGAGTGGGAGCTTTGGCAAATTATCAAGTGGAGCACTGCTAGGGCAGTACCAATTGGGGCACTGCTGTGTTGATATCAAATGGGGCACAAGTGGCTTATTACATTATACATGCCTGTAAGGAAAGCAAAAGGTGAAAGTCGATGTGAAGGATAACGGGAAATGCTAAGAGAGCTCATACTGCGTTTTGGAGGGTAGAACCCATGGAGTGAATGACGTGAATTTTCACACTGCATTCGAATGGGAGAGCCCACACTGCAAATTGAATGGGAGAACCTTCATTGTGTTCGAATGGGAGGGACCACGCTGCACTTCGAATGGGAAGCCTGCATAGCGTTTGAACAGAAAGGCCTACTCAAATGGGAGAACCTGAGACCAAATTGCGTAGGCTTACGCTGCGTTCAAACGGGAGAGCCCAAACTGCGTTTGAATGGTGGGTGGAGATGAGTAAGCTTGGACAGCTGTTTTGTAGTATAGTGGGAGGTTAAGTATAGGTTTAGATACATGGTCCAAAAAGACGGCTCAGTTGCGGCACCTGTACAGCACATTTGCACTTGAGTTTGTTACATGACTGAAAGTTACCACAGTTGCAGCGCTTGGATAGCACATTGCACTGTTTACGGTGTAGTGGGAGGTTTATCCGCATGGCCCGAAAGTCACCATGGTTGCTGCACCTGAACGGCATATTGTGCTTGTTTAGGGATGTATGCCAATAGTAAAAATGGTAACATGGTAAACGTAGCGTCTGCGGAAGGCAGAACATAACTCCTTGATAGATAAGTGTCGGGAACATTTGTGAAGCAATGTCGGGAAAAGAGCTTGTGTACATACAACGTAATTCAAGTTGTTTTGTCATTAAATTAGAAGGCACCAAAAAATACGCACCCAAATAAATACCATAGTCTGGAGTTTATTTAACTTAGACGTATGTTTGGAGTTTTGTCTATAGTTTTCCAACATAATGCGATTAATTTTGTTAACTCTGAAAAATCCCCCTCTTTTGGGGCAGAAATCGGATTGTGTCTGTTCGGACATAGGCTGTGTTTAGCTATAGTGAGCTCTAGAGTGGTCAGAGTGGGAGCTGCTAAGGTAGAAGGTGTTGTAATTAGAGTTATTGTAATTACAGAGACTATACTTCATAGAAACTAATTGAATGATGGCATAGACAAGTCATTAGAATAAAAGGGCTTTGGCTCTGCATTGGCTATGGAATGTGGGAGGAATGGACTTGTGATCAATCATTATTGAAGGATTCGCTTGTGGCCATTCATTCCTTAGGATTATTACTGCCGCCTGCTCTACGGTCTATGTCTTGCATATGTGAAGCATCGCATAGCAATAGTTCCCCGTCTGTCACTCACTTCAACGTCGTGTTGAAGAAGCGACACTAGGGGTCTCTCTTGAGCACCGAATATGCCTCTGATCTATGGAAAAAAAGGCCAGTGAGAAGTTGGCGTACAGTATTTGCATACCCCGCCCACGGACATACGGGTATAAAGGCAAGGATATACTACACGTTCATTCAGAAATTTTCTTCGGAGCCGATGGTTGTGTATGCCCCGTCTGCTCACCGAGGGCGTCCTCCTGCGGTTAGGAAACACCCTGCTCCGACTCAACCCGGGCCCAGCTCTCAGCCCCAGCGTTGAGCACTCCGCAGGAAGCAGACGCCCCGGTCTCACGGACCCCCTCGAGGACCCGTAAGGCTCCCAGGCGCTCCGGAGACGCTCGACCCAGGGACCAAGACGTTAGGCTCTGGAGATGGTAAGACCGCTCTTTTGTTGAATTCGTTTTCACATTCTCAGTAACAGAGCTATTTCCTTTCGTCTCTGGGTCACCTGGCCCGCAAATGCCGTTCTCACGGCACTCTGCCACCAGATCTCAACAGTCCCGGCATCCTGGACGCTGACCACCCGCCTCCAGCCCCCACGACTGTGCCCCGGCCGGCCAGTTCCGACGAGTCTAGAGGACGCCTACCCTGGACCTCCTCCTAACCCACCCCCTGCCAGGCGTGCGGAGCAAGGTATGCTTTGAGTCTTTTCTGAGCACCAGAGCCTCGGGACGCATCACTGCCTCCCGACGCCGCCTTACCTGCTCCGCCCCGCTGCGAAGCCCCACCGGGTATGTCAAAAATGCCCCTAGCGCGGAGTTTGGATGCGTGACTCTCGCTTCCCAACCCGTCTCGCTGGCTGGCCCGGACCATCCGACTCGGTTACGCAATTCAGTTTGCCAGGCTTCCGCCCCCCTTCACGGGCGTCCAAGTCCCTGCGCGTGGAAATCGCTACTCTCTTACTCAAAGATGCAATAGAGCCTGTCCCTCCAACTGAGATGAAGAAGGGTCTCTACAGCCCTTACGTCATCACACCCAAGAAAGGCAGCGGCTTACGACCGATCTTGGACTTGCGAGTTCTCAACCAAGCATTGCACAAACTCCCATTCAAAATGCTCATCCAGAAACACATTTTAATCTGCGTTCGACATCTAGATTAGTCCGCAGCGGTAGACCTGAAGGATGTGTAGTTCCATGTCTCAATTTTGCCTCGACACCGCCTCTTTCTGTGGTTTGCGTTTGATGGCCAGTCGTATCAGTACAAGTCCTCCCCTTCGGCATGTCTCTGTCCCCTCGCGTCTTCACGAAAGTCGCAGAGGCAGCTCTTGCCCCGCTCCAAGAAGCCGGCATCCGCATACTCAATTACCTTGACGACTGGCTCATTCTGGCCCACTCACGAGAGTTACTATGCACTCACAGAGACCAGGCACCTCAGCCGTTTGGGGCTTCAGGTCAACTAGGAAAAGAGCAAGCTTACTCCAGTTCAGAGCATCTCTTTTCTCAGCATGGAGTTTGACTCAGTCTCAATGTCAGCACGTCTCACCAACGAGCATGCGCAGTCAGTGTTGAGGTGCCTCGATGCTTTCAGGTCGGGCACAAAGGTCCCCTTAAAACTTTCCCAGAGGCTCCTGGGGCATATGGCATCCTTCTGCATATGAGGCCACTTCAGCACTAGCTTCAGACTCGAGTCCCAAGATGAGCATGGCACCGTGGCACGCACCGTGTGACGATCACCCCCGCCTGCCGCCAACACTCAATCGCTGGATAGACCTCTGTTTTCTACAGGCAGGTGTACCCTTGCAGCAGGTGTCCCGACACGTCTTCGTCATGACCAACGCCTCCAGACTGAGTTGGGGTGCCATATGTAACAGGCACGCAGTAACAGGCCATTGGAAAGGGGCCTCGCTGCGCTGGCACATCAACTGCCTAGCGTTGTTGACTGTTTTCTTTGCCCTGCGGAAGTTTCTTCCGTTAGTTCGAGACAAACATATCCTGATCAGGACAGACAGCACCACTGCGGTGGCGTACATAAATCGCCACGGTGGTGTACGCTCCCGCCACATGTCAAGACCCGCCCGTCATCTCCTCCTTTGGAACCAGCAGTGACTCAAGTTGCTGCGCACCACTCACATCCCCGGCAACCTCAAGGTGATAGCGGACTTGCTGTCACGACAATGCTTGGCCCGCGGAGAGTGGAGACCCCCAGCCGGTCCAGCTGATTTGGGAACAGTTCGGCAAGGCCCAGGTAGACCTCCCACTGCCCGCTCTGGTATGCCCAAACAGAGGCTCCCCTCGGGGGGAGACGCACTGGCACACAGCTGGCCTGCGGGGCTGCGCATTTCCCCCAGTGAGCCTTCTTGCACCGGTGCAGTGCAAGGTCAGGGAGGACGAGGAACAAGTCACCCTTGTGGCTCCTTATTGGCCCACCCGGGCCTGGTCCTTGGACCTCTTACTCCTCGCAACAGCCCCTCCCTGTGAATTCCCCTGAGGAAAGACCTTCTTTCTCAGGGACGGGGCACGCTCTGGCACCTACGGTCGTAGCCACGATCAACCAAGCCAGAGCCCCCTCTACAAGGCAACTTTACGCCCTAAAATGGCGTGTGTTCGCGAATTGGTGTTCTTCCCGGGCTGAAGACCCACAGAGGTGCGCAGTTAGGTCAGTGCACTTGTTCCTACAGGAGAAATTGGAAGGGAGGCTGTCCCCTTCCACCTTGAAGGTGTATGTTGCCGCTATCGCAGCTCACCACGACCTCTCTGGGTAAGCATGACTTAAATATCAGGTTCCTAATAGGCACCCGAGGTTAAATCTCTCCCGGCCAAGCCTGTTCCCCTCCTAGGATCTCTCGGTGGTCCTTGCCGGTCTTCAGAGATCCCCCTTCGAGCCGCTAGAATCAGTTGGCTCAGGGCACTCTCTCTAAAAGACGGCCCTGCTGATCGCGCTCGCTTCCATCAAGAGGGTCGGGAACCTGCAAGTGTTCTCTGTTAGCGACACTTGCCTGGAGTTCGGTCCGGCAGACACACATGTGATCCTAAGATCATGACTGGGCTACGTGCCCAAGGTCTCTCCACTCTTTTCAGAGACCAGGTAGTGAACCTGCAAGCGCTGCCCAGGGAGGAGGCAGACCCAGCCCCTTCATTGCTGTGTCCAGTACATGCCTTGCGTGCCTATTTGGACCACACTCAGAGCTTTAGGTGCTCTGAGCAGCTCTTTGTCTGATTTGGGAGACAGCGGAAAGGGAACGCTGTTTCCAAACAGAAGCTTTCCCACTGGGTGGTGGATGCCACCTTACTGGCCTATCGCACCCAGGCCGTGCCCCCCCCCCTTGCGGGTCCGAGCACGCTCAACAAGGAGTATTGCATCCTCGTGGGCACTGGCTACGGGCACCTCCCTAGCAGACATTTGTAGAGCAGCGGGTTCGGCAACACCTAACACCATTGCGAGATTTTACAATCTCAGGGTTGAGTCAGTCTCGTCCCGTATTTTCTCAGGTCCGTGCCGGTAGAACTCGGTACATGCTGACAGTCTGTTCGGGTGAATCGCTTGCGTCCAGCGCCCTTTCCCTCAGCCGAGGTAAAACAGTGTGCCTCTTTCCCAGGAGATCCCACCCACCCGGGTCCCTGGTCGATTCCTCCCTAGCCCTTTTGGGTCTGCAGTTCAGCGGAGGAACTTGCTGACCCAGTCCACTACGGGTACCCTAGACTACCCTGTACTGGAATAGGTGCTCCACAGGTCAGGCCTCCTACACGGACTCCTCCTGTGTGTATTTCCACGGTACGGTCACCTTACGAGCTGACCCGCGTCTCCCTCTGGTCGCCGTGTCATAGCACCCCCCCCCCACCCCTCGAGGCTGGATCTACCACTGCGCCATTCTTTCCCACATGTGACCTAAGAGGCCATGTGATGTATTTCACCACCTTACCTCCCCTTTCGGGCAGATGTGGCCTCCGCAGGGTCTTTTCCCCCTGAAAGAATAAGAAACTGGGAAAGACCCCCTTCCCACGATGCGGTAAGGGCCCTGGCTGCTCTTGCTCTATGCCGAGAAACATAGAGAGAAAAGAGGCCCAGCCAGGCTTGGCCCATTCCCACGTTGGCAAGCGTCACTTTGTTCCCCTCTGGGGTAACCAGAAGGATTCCGACGGCTTTTTTGGGGCATTGGGGAAGGGTACGTGCAGTCTGAAACACAGTTGGTCGCTTGTGCATGTGAAATGCTTGCCCGCTCCTGTGTCAGCAGTACACGTACACGGCTCAGCACATGGTGTGATTTAAAGTGGACATGACGTCGAAGTGAGCAACAGACGGGGTACGTCTCGATTAAGTATGTAACCTCCGTTCCCTGATGGAGGGAACGAGACGTTGTGTCCTCCCGGCCACGTCGCTGAGCCGAGCCGCAGAGGTGGCCAAACACTCCCAGCTCCTCAGGAAAATTCTGAATGAACGTGTAGTATTTCCTCGCCTTTATACCCATATGTCCGGGGGCGGGGTATGCAAATACTGTTCGCCAACTTCTCACTGGCCTTTTTTCATAGATCAGAGGCATATTCGGCGCTCAAGAGAGACCCGTAGTGTCTTCGACACGACATCTCATTCCCTCCATCAGGGAACGGAGGTTACATACATAACCGAGACGTTTTGTGAGGAGGGAATGCTCCACTAGACCCATGGAGAATTGAGACCAGGCTATGGCTGGCGCTGTGTGTTCAGCTCCTCCAGCTTTCACGCTGAGCTCCTCAAACTCCGGGGCATGAGGAGTTTTCTCAGACAAGCTCGGGTGCTGCTAGGAGGCAAAACGTATGTTAGAGCGGGTGCTGCTTTGGCAGCAAGCTCGCGCTACCCATATCTGTGTTGACTAAAAATGATGTTGTAATTAGAGTAGCATCATTTGGAAAGAGTTTTTTGTTGCACGATTGCCCCTGAGTTCTCCAAATAGAACTTTGAAGGGAGAAAAATCATGATATTTATATTGGAAGATGACTTCAAAATGGAATTGCTGAATGGATCATGCCCTAAATGACTGCGTGGTGGGGTTGTGAGGCTGACAGGAATCAGAAAATAGAAATAGAAGATAGTTTAGATAAGAGAACATATGAACAGCTGTAGAGAGCAGTTTCACATGTATGAGGCACCGAATTAGCCGGTTTGCTGAAGGAGCTTCACGTGAATGGACCACTCTGGGTGGAAAGAATAGATTAGGAGGAAAGACAGTAAAAGTAGCTGTGACAGGGCAGAAAAGGTGGGGCCGGGTCATGATTCTAATCACCGGCTCCTTATCAGGCTAATCAAGCCTCCGAGAGGGATAAAGACCGACTGCGGACGGTGGTTCAAGAGAGAGAGTGTGTTTACGGGCAGCTGTCCGACACCTGTGTGTGTGTGTGTGCCTTTTCGTTTAAGTTCTTAATTAAATATAATTTATATTGTCAAGCCGGATCTCCCCCTGGAAGCAGTTCTCACACTCCAGGCGGTTGGCCCCTCCCCACTCGCGGTCGGCAGTCCTCTCTTAACCCCACCGTGTTTATCGGCTGGTAGGGGTCTCCCCCAGCCCCTGGCAGCAACCCAGACCGCTCTTAATGGAAAGGAGGAGGCGAGAACCGGCTTGATAATATAAATTAGATTTAATATAGGACTTAAACGAAAAGACACAAACACACACAGATGTCGGACAGCTGCCCGTAAATGCTCTTTCTCTCTCGCACCACCATTCACAGTAGGCCTTTAGCAAGTGACAAGTGAGTCACTTGCATTGGTCTGTTCATGGGCAATGGTTGGGACCGAATGCCGGAAACTCTCAATGCTACGTAGAGGTAAATTTTTTTAATTAAAGTTAAGAATGGGTCACGGTGCTGTCACCCAACCACATTGCCAAGTCTTAATCTGAGTACATTTTGTAACTTGAGATGTTGAAATCCCAGATAAAATGTTTGACTGAATGTGTATCACAGTGACCAACATATTTTATCCAGGCACAGCAAGAGCATTAGCTGGCGCTAAACATTAACATGTATGCAGACACCATTCAGGCCTGGTGACGTCCAAAGATCAGATCATGGCTTGCGCTAACCGTGGCTAATTGATTTGACTTCATGAGACAAAGCCAATTTAATAAGAGCCTAAATTGAGTGGACACGAAACAATGAGTCACCCCTCGGGCCGCTCCACAGCCCTGCTGTTTGGCATACAGTGTCATTCATAAAGACATACGATCCGTGAACAAATAGGCATTCTCTCTTGTCCCTCATCATGTCATTTCTTGTAATACAGACCTTCTGATCACAGCTCAATGATGAGAGTCTATCTCTCTGGATTTCACACATCCAAACAATACAGGCAAACTATCACCAGCGCATCCTTCAAAGCAGCTCATTATCAAAGCAGTGCCATTAGAGCTGTGAAATGGGATGCGTTACTGTCAGTGAAACCCTGTGCATTACTCACAACAGAGCTTGATACATATCGCTAATCGCAAAAGACACATCAATGTGTGTGCTGGAGCGAGGGAAATTTTGGCAAATTGAAAATACATTCTAAAACGTTAGCAGAAGTGTAATTGAGTTAGATTTGTGGTGATTGGAGAGAGTACAAAACGAAAGTGAGAAAGAGAGAGAGAAAACGAGAGCAAGCAAAACACAGGGAGAGAAAGGAATAGAGTGACCTTGACATGCCGTAGATAAATGGAAAGGTCACTGCCTACAGCCGCAGTAAGCCTCCAGCATTTTATTTATTCATGGCTTCCTCTCTACTGCCCTGATTAAGATTTAATACCTGCAAATCAATTTCTTCATGCATGAGACCAGAGTCATTCACAATCATGCTCCATGTTACTGATCTCTGCTTCCTCTGGCAAATTGGAAAAATAAAAAAGCAAGCTCACACATTACCCAATTGAAATATATTCATTTATATTTAGTAGCAATTTCTATTCGTTCGCATTGTCTGATACTGCACACAGCATCTTCTTTCTTGAAAACAACTAGTTCACTGAAATTTTTTTCTTACTTGTTTTTCACTAAAAATCTCTGAGCATTCTTGAAAACAACATACATTTGTTTGAATTAAAAAAAATGCACAATATATTAAGACTAATATAAACTAATATTAAGCACAATATATTGTTTACAGACAAGTTTTCTTTTCTTACCCCATTGTTTTTTATTTTGTTTTAACCTCCTGACACCCAAGCAATGACAGCTATGTACATTTTTCATTTCCCTTTATGATTTGTAACTAGTAGCACCTAATAAACATGGAATTCTTTGTATATATATATATATATATATATATATATATATATAGAGAGAGAGAGAGAGAGAGAGAGAGAGAGAGAGAGAGAGAAGTGCATCCGGAAAGCATTCACAGCACATTTTGTTATGTTACAGCCTTATTCCAAAATGGATTAAATTCATTATTTTCCTTAAAATTCGACAAGCAATACCCCATAATGACAACGTGAAAGAAGTTTGTTTAAAATCTTTGCAAATGTATTAAAAATAAAAACAAAAAAATCACATGTACATAAGTATTCACAGCCTTTGCCATGACACTCAAAATTGAGCTCTGGTGCATCCTATTTCCACTGATCATCCTTGAAATATTCCTACAACTTGATTAGAGTCCACCTGTAGTAAATTCAGTTGATTAGACATGATTTGGAAAGACCTGTCTATATAAGGTCCCACAGTTTGTCAGAGCACAAACCAAGCCATGAAGTCCAAGGAATTGTTTGGGGAAGGGTACGGAATCATTTCTGCAGCACTGAAGGTCCCAATGAGCCCAGTGGACTCCATAATTCGTGGAGAAAGATGTTTGGAAGCACCAGGACTCTTCCTAGAGCTGGCCGCCAGGCCAAACTGAACAATCGGAGGAGAAGGGCCTTAGTCAGGGAGGTGACCAAGAACCAGATGGTCACTCTGACAAAGCTCCAGCATTTCTCTGTGGAGAGAGGAGAAACTTCAGAAGAACAACCACCTCTGCAGCACTCCACCAATCAGGCCTATATGGTAGAGTGGCTAGACGGAAGCACGACTGGTGTTTGCCAAAAGGCACCTGAAGGACTCTCAGACCATGAGAAACGAAATTCTCTGGTCTGATGAAACAATGGCAAGCATCATGTCTGGAGGAAACCAGGCACCGCTCATCACCTGGCCAATACCATCCCTACAATGAAGCATGTTGGTGGCAGCATCATGCTGTGGGGATGGTTTTCAGTAGCAGGAACTGGGAGACTAGTCAGGATCGAGGGAAAGATGAATGCAACAATGTACAGAGACATCCTTGATGAAAACCTGCTCCAAAGTGCTCTGGACCTCAGACTGGGATGAAGGTTCATCTTCCAACAGGACAACGACCCCAAGCACACAGCCAAGATAACAAAGGAGTGGATACTGACCCTTAGCACTTAATAAGTTTAATAATTTTTTAAATCATGTTTTTTAACTATAAATAATTCTTATTTACATTATTCATGATGTTAGCCAGAGGGGAACTGGCCCCCACAGTGAGTCTGGTTTCTCCCAAGGTTATTTTTTCTCCATTAACCATCATCTTTTGGAGTTTTGTGTTCCTTGCCACAGTCGCCTTCGGCTTGCTCACTGGGGTTATTAATACAATTATTATTTGATTATTTTTAAACATGATAAAGAATCATATCTTATCTAATTCCACAACAGGGCTCCAAACAAAAAAAAAAAAAAAAAAAATCAATTAAGGAGCGATTGGCTCCTATAGGGGGAAAAAAACAGGCGCCAAATTTTTTTCATTTTTAACTCCTTCCATTCCTTTTCGTCCCGCAGCTCGCTAACAGTGTAGTCTGTGGAGCATTCTTCGCAATTTTGTGATCACGTGCATTTTTTATGCTTGTTACTGTCACCGTGTTTTCTAACAGTCGCTTTTTTGAAATGGTTAGTTCCTGCAATGAACTCCGTTTTCCCCGCTATTTCTTTGATATAAACTTTTGTAATGTATCTCGGGAAATGTAATGCAAATTTTAAAATCAAAGGGAGTAAACTTTTACTGTCGCCAATGGCGACCTTGACAGAAATTACACTCACAAATAAATTTATTTGGTCACAAATGCGACCATTTTTAGTCGCAGTTTGGAACCCTGCACAAGGATGATGATTTATCGACTTTATAGACATTACATTTTTATCGTCTGTTAATGCTGAACTTCTGTAAAGCTGCTTTGAAACGATGTGTGTTGTGAAAGGCGCTATACAAATAAAATTGACTTGACTTGACTTGACTTGGATACGTCACAACTCTGTGAATGTCCTTGAGTGGCCCAGCCAGAGCCCAGACTTGAACCCGATTGAACATCTCTGGAGAGATCTGAAAATGGCTGTGCACCGACACTCCCCATCCAACCTGATGGAACTTGAGAGGTCCTGCAAAGAAGAATGGGAGAAACTGCCCAAAAATAGGTGTACCATGCTTGTTGCATAATACTCAAAAAAGACTTGAGGCTGTAATTTTTGCCAAAGGTGCTTCAACAAAGTATTGAGCAAAGGCTGTGAATACTTATGTACAGGTGATTTACATTTTTTTTTTATATATATAGATTTGCAAAGATTTCAAAAAACTTCTTTCAATTTGTCATTATGGGGTATTGTTTGTAGAATTTTGAGGAAAATAATGAATAAATTTTTGAATAAGGCTGTAACATAACAAAATGCAAGTGCTGTGAATACTTTCCGGATGCACTGTGTGTGTGTGTGTGTGTGTGTGTGTGTGTGTGTATATATATGGTTTTCCTAAAAATGCATGCCCACATTTGAGGACCGCAGGACTAAGTAGTGAAATTTTAAACATTACCTAGCTACAGAAAGTCTGATTTTCTTATCAAATTGTTTATTGTATTTCCAGGAGTGTTATTCATGTTTTTGAGACATTACAGCTGATTTTATGTAAAGCTGCTTTGGAAAATTGTGTATTAGGAAAAACACAAATACATTTTTTTAAAAACTATGTAACTAAAAATTATCTGCTTTGATTTGACTTTTATGTTACAATATTTTTTCTACTTTGGCAACCATATCTCAGTGTTCTCTCTTTGCACTGTCAAACGAACAAATGATGTTACCAATCAGAAATTAGCATAATACATTTTTTTTATTTATTATTTTCTCCCCTTTTCTCCCAATTTGGAACTACTTAGTAGGTCCTCATGGTGGCGAGGTTACTCACCTCAATCCAGTGGCGGAGGACAAGTCTCGGTTCCCTCTACTTCTGAGAGAGTCAATCCACACTTCTCACCACGTGGCTTGCTGTGCATGACACTGCAGAGACTCACAGCACGAGCCCTCACATGCTACTCTCCGCAATCCATGCACAAATTACCATGCTCTCCATCATGGCGAGAACTGCCAACCATGTTAAAATAAAATCATACATTATAAATTCAGTATCTAATTGCTGATTACCATTGCCGCTCATGTTGTTCCACACCCATAGTACTCTGTTTATTTTTGTACCATAGAAAAAAGGACATTTTAGACAGAATGTTAAGTCCCCCATTTCTTTCATTGAATGAAAAAAAAAGAGCAGCATCAACATTCTTGTGGTCCATGGAAGAAAGAAAGTCATGGGGTTTGGGACAATATGAGGGTAAATTCATTTGCATTTTTTTTGGTGCACTTAACCCTTATATTGTCTTATTATCTTACACAGGTAAATATGTCTTGTTTTAAGAATGTTTAGATGTGTTTTATGGATTAAGAAAATTATTATTTGCAATGATCAGTTTGGCCTGAACATTACAGGGCAAAAAAACATGCTACCTCAGTGATACATTTCATCTATGTTTGGTCATAAATCTCAAAAAGGAAATTACATTTCAAGGGTATTAACTTTTATCCCAGAGTGTCTTATGTAGATAAATGATTTGAGTGCTGAAATGATAATTTTGGCATGGAGAGAACCTGGGGCGACGCTTCCTCCGCTTTAACGCTGTAATCTCCACTCTCTCATTTCTGTCACTGTTACAGCACTGGCCTGGTGAGTGAATCATATCCTTACATTGCTCCCATGATCTCTCTCTCATCCTATCCCTATAGTAATTTCCAAGCCATCTGAGGAAAAAAATTAAGTAACTTAATAGAGGCAATTATTGGAGCAAGATCAACCAGAATACCTCAACCACAATACAAAAGCAGGGACAGAAGAATAAAGCAAGAGATAGAGGGGAATAGAGAGGGAAAAAGCAAGTGAAAAAGGTAAAATTGTTTTATGACATGCTTAAAAAAAAAAAAACATAAAATGCCGTCATAGGAAAAGCTGACAGGATGTAAAATTACAACTTTTCTGACCAACAACCTCATATTTTCCATACTCTATATAAATATGTATATACTACACCTGCAAACACAAGCAATCTTGAAAAACAAACCTCAGTATCACACACACTCAAACTACACTACCAGAGGTGGGTAGTCAAAAACTGTACTCAAGTAAAAGTACAAAGTCTTTTAAAAATTAATTACTCAAATAGTAGTAAAAGTACTAATGTTAATAATTACTTGAGTAAGAGTAAGAAAGTATTGAAATAAAATATTACTCAAGTATTGAGTATCTAGTTACATTGTAAATTACATTGCAAAGATCTGATTATTAATTTTAACACCTTGCTTGCATGAATCATGTGCCTATGTCATCAGCCTTGGAAACTATTAAGGAGAATTTTAGTCTCAGTCACCATTCAATTCCATTTGTTTGTAATTTCTGAAAGTGAATGGTGACAGAGGATGTCAGTCCCTAACATTCTGCCAAACACCTTGTTTTTGGTTCAACAGAAGACCAAAAGTTTTGAAAAGTGAGTGAGTCTAAATTATGATTGAGAATATTTATTTATTGGTGAATGATCACTTTAAGGATGCTTGACAGATTGGGTTTGAAAATTACAAGAAAAGTTTGGAAACGATCCTAGCAATTATTACAGAAATAAATAAATGTCTCACAGGCTCAATTATATTATTATGTATAATATTATATATTTAAGCAATATCACACGAGCAAGAGTGCGATATGGCCCTACATCAGCACTGCTGTGATTCGGCCGCAGTCCGCACTGGTAATCATAGCAGTGCTGATTTAAGGCCATGTAGCACAATTGCGAGTGTGATATTGCTTATGTACAATGAACAAGTAAATTTATTTCGTACGGTCATAAAAAACACATTTGTGCATGGAACTAATTTCTTACGTGACGGATCAGAATCTGCCCTTGCTGGTTCAAAACAAATGATGCGTCCAAGCCTTCGTTAGTAAGTAAAAAATGTCAGTTCAGAAATAGCATCACGGCTTGTGCTGTTTCAAACAAGTTATTGGATAAACAAGGATGGATATGCGTGTGTAAGAGTGAGAGAGTGAGAGAGAGAGAGAGAGAGAGAGAGAGAGAGACAGAGCTGTGCTCTCCCAAGCAGAGATGCTGTCAGCTTTCTGAAGATCAGCTTTCTCAGTGCATCCAAGTGGGGGTATATCTCCCTATTTCGTGGTAGAACAAGAGACAATCGCTATAGTAACCGCAATGTGTTCCGCCATATTATACAGCACCCATTGTATAATTAATCAGTCTGTTGTGTCTCTAAGCTGTGATGAGCCATAATGCTAAAATTGTTTGTTTAAAGCCATTAAAGCTATTTCCTAGCTTTAGTAGTGTATTAGTAATACAAGCGATCATGAAGAGCTGTTGTATGTAATCAGTGGCTGATGGATTCACATCACGTCACCTTACTGGCTCATACTACACACAAAAATGATCTTTTGCCACCACCTGCTGGCTAACATATGTAATGTAAAAAAAAAAAAAAAGACAAACAGCAGCTCTTAACACATATGCACTGCTCTTACACTTTCGTTTAGAACGGCACAAACACAAGTGGACTGATACACACACAGTGAAGCGTTGGAGTGCTGATGGTGTCAGACCATCATTGCTCATGGAACGTCTCTCACCTAATCAGATTCGAGGACCGGAACTAACTGTTATATATTCTTAGTTATGGTCAAGATCATGCAATTTTCACTGTGTGAAACAAAGAAAGTGTTTGTTTTCGAGTGCCCTATTATACATTTTTGCATCAGTTAAATTGTTTAACTTTTCTTCTGATGCTTCTGATAGCTGGATGCTTAAGCAGCCTCCGAAACACGGGTTCTGGTCCCATTTAATCACATTCACATAAACAATGGTGAGCGTGATTTGGAGGTTGCATTTTGCTCTAAATTTACATTTGTACTCCACTGACGTTTAGGGTTGGCGTTTGGGTTAGGCTTTATGTTTAAAGAAATATGCATTCCTCTTGAATTTGTTAAATAATTTAAGAATAAATACAACTTGCTTTTGTCACTACTCTGTGGACATTTCAGAAACTTGAGCCCACATATTATGTTGCAAAAACGAAAGTAATTGTTAAGGCTTAGATCAGACAGAAATAAATCTAAAAATGAACAATTGCATATTAACATTTTTTTTTCCTTTTTACAGTGTACAGTATGTTGGTAATAGGCATACAAGTACAGCTCCTATCCATTTAATGGTAAAAGACTGCACTCTCCAATACTGTTTTACAGTACATTACAAATGTGACAGAAATAGCTTATCCAAAAGTTTTTGGCGTTTGACACTATCTAACAACCATATACCAAACCCATGATCATCATTAGAAAACCTTAATTCCCTGTTCATCCCATGTTGCAATTTCAAGGGGCTTCATTCATTGGGTGTGTGTGTGTGTGTGTGTGTGTGTGTGTGTGTGTGTGTGTTAGCAATCTGAAAATGAGTTTTATTTTTAATCCTCTCTTGTCTGATAGTGCTCACAGCCCACATGTTTCATGACTACAAAATTGCCGCAATAACGTACATGCCAGATGCTGGGTGTTCTGAGGCTGCTCTACCTGTCTATTAATGACACCTGTCAGCCGCCTGAGCCAAAAACACAACAGGGAGACAGTCAAGAGTTATGACCCTGTCCATCACATCACAGAAGACATCCTCAGTATTTTCATACACCATCATTCCCACATCAATCTAATCATTTATCTTTCTCAGAAATGCTTTAATTTTCTATGGAAAGTGTGAACAAGAAGGTTACATCTAACAGAGTGATGTTAAATTAAAAGTGACGTGTTTAATTTCTGCACGACATACACCACCAAACAGAATTGCAAAAATACATACAGCTGTTTTCTGAAAAAAGATCAATCAGCTATTAAATCCAAGGGTTCACATACTTTTTCCACCCTGCATAATAAATGTTTATGCTGTGTTCTCAATAAAGACAAGAAAATGTATCTCTGTGTGTGTGTGTGTGTGTGTGTGTTAATTATTTAAGAAGACTGTGTTTGTCTGTTGGTGTGATTTAAAACCAATTTATGCAAATTTAAGTTATGGTAAATCTGAGGGTTCACATACTTTTTCCAGAAGTTGTACAAATGAGATCAGCAGTAAAAAAAAAAAAAATCATAAATATGTAAATTTAAAATTCAAAATTCAAAACCAGTACCTAAATCTGGAGTGTGGAAAAAACTAAAAACACCAAAAATTGTATGCTGTTCACGAACAGACAATACGCTGGTAAATTATTCAAGCAAAAACTGGGCACCTTCTTATCACATCCTTTAAATATGCATATAACTATTAAGAACATATGAAAATCTTAAAAAATCTAATCTGAACATTTGAATAAGCAGTATGCTAGTAGTCAGTGTGGAGGAGGAAAGGACAAGTACAGACACTCGCTGACAGAGAACATGCTGCTGTGCGACTGCGTCATCTAGTCTAAATCAGGAACATTAAGGTGAAGACACATGCTGACTAAAGAGAATTAATGGCATGTACTAAAGAAAATTAATGGAATGATTTGTTCCCCTTTTAAAGACATTTCATCATTTAGCATTAATTCAGTGCATGAATCTTTTTAGAGTCATTCTACAAAATGGGTGCCATTTCTGTCCCTCTATACATATGTGTAAAAAATGGCTAACAATGAAAAAGCTGATATCAGTGCTTCCCCTTCTGTCACTCACTCGAAGTTGTGTTGAATTAAGTAACACAAGGGGTCTTCCTTGGGATTCTCCCGTACCTCTGAACTTGAGAAAAGGCCAATGAGAAATTGGCAGACAGAATTTGCATGTCCTGACCCCGGACATACGGGTATAAAGGGAAGCGTGGAGTGTGTCTGTCAGTCAGATTTTTTTCTTCTGAGCCAAGCAGTTGTGCAGCAGCAAACTGAGTCTCACTACTGTTCCACTCAATTCTGTTGGCAGAGCACTACTGTTGGATCTACGGTGCATGTCCAGCTAAAAGAGTTTATTTTCACTCACAAAAGAGCAATACACAGCAGGCGTTGAACATCCTTTTCAGGACGTGTTTGTTTAAAGATGTCTTTCCGCCTCTGTGTAGTTCCTGGATGCTGTCGATTTTTCTCTGCTTCTGACGGTCATAAGAGTTGCCTCGCGTGCCTGGTCTGCAGTCACTCGCAGGCAGCGTTTTATGAATAGTTCATGTTCTCAGTGCGATTTCTTTCCTCACGAGAGAAAGCCACTTCAGCTGCCCCCCGCACCTCTTTCCTACGGGATTGGCCGGTGTGGCTGGTGATGAAGGCAATTTGCGGTGTACAGGGGGCTTGGTTTTGCTGGGTAAATCCCCACGAACCACCAGCCCTCCCCCAGCACGCTCGTTTGCTTCCGCTCTGGCTCAAGGTGAGGGCGGCTCGCTTCACGGCCAGTCTGTTTACTCCCTCAGACCTCACAAGCTGGATGATGATTTTGCCACTGCATCAGAGAGCATCACAGTGGCGTCTAATGCTGATGACTCGTCTGAGGTTGACACACGGATGTCCGCTATGCTTTCCGGGTGTCCCCCTGCGTCCAAGCAACAGGCAGCTTCGCCTCAACCTGGGCCCAGCTCTCAGCGTCGAGCACCTCGCAGGTGGTGCATGCCCCCCGTCTCCGGGACTACCTCTACGAACCAGAAGGTTCCTAAGCACTCCTGAGAGGGGAGACCCAGGGAGTCAGATGTTCGCTCCGGAGCTGGTACCAAGACCACTCCATTCCCCGGTGGAGGGCTGGCAGGAAAATCCTTGTTTTCCCACATTGTTAATAAAAGAGCGATTTCCCCACTTCCTGGGTCATCCAGCCAGTGCGCGCATTCTCACGGCACCCCGGCACCAAAAACCACAGTCCCGGCTCCCCAGATCCACAGTTACTTCTACTCCGGACCCGTGACTGCCCATACCCGGCGGACCGGCAATGACGAGTTCCAAGGAAGTCTCTAACCCGCCCCCTGCCGGGTGCGCGGGGGAAGGTAAGTGCTTTGAGTCTTTTCTCAGCACCCAGAGGAGAGTTGAAGCTCCACTTCCAGGTGGTCCAGCTGATTTGGGGTCGATTTGGCATGGCACAGGTACTGTAGATCTCTTTGCCTCCCAGGACAACACTCACTACCCGCTCTGGTACTCCCTGACAGAAGCCCCTCTCGGGATAGATGCATTGGCACACAGCTGGCCCCGGGGGCTGCACAAGCACGCATTCCCCCCAGTGAGCCTTCTTACACTGGTGCTATGCAAGATCAGGGAGGACGAGGAACAAGTCACCTTAGTGGCTCTTTACTGGCCCACTTGGACTTCTTGGGTTCTCGGAATTCCCTCTTCAGACAACTCCCTGTGATGTATTTTCCACGGTACGGTCCTCGTCAGGCGGACCTGTGCCTCCTTTGGGCAGTCCCACTGCCCCCGGTCGCTGTGTTTGTAGAGCTCCTCCATCTTAAGGCAGGACCTACCACTACACCGCTCACACGTGTGTCTTGACAACCCACGTGGTGTTTTGGTCACATATCACCTCCCCCTAGTCTGGGCAGGATGTGGCCTCCACAGGGTCTTTACCCCTGAAAGAATAAGATCGGGAAAGACCGCCTTCCCCGACGCATTTCATAGCATTAAGATAGCTTCAGCCACTTTACACTCTATGTGAGAGACATAGAGAGAGAAAAGGCCTCTTTTCTTTTCTTGCTGCCAAGCTTGCTCCCATGCTGGTCATGTAGCACCTGTTCCCCCCTCAGGTGTGCTGGGAACCTAAGATCTGTATATGACACCTTTTATGGGGGCGTTGGGGAGGGTTACGTGCGGCCAATACAGTTGCTTCTAGCACGCAGCAGCCTGCTTGCACCTGTGTCAGCAGTTCACATAACACGGTCTAGTCCATAGCGCTTTTGAACAGGACACCTTGTGTCACTTCATGTGACACAATGTCGAGTGAGTGATAGAAGGGGAACGTCACGGTTACTGTTGTAACCTCCGTTCCCTGAAGGAGGGAACGAGATGTTGTGTCCCACGACACTGGATCTACCACTGTAAACATATGTACCTTATTCTCGGCTCCTCAGTACAAAAACCTGACTGACACACACACACCCGCTTCCCTTTATACCTTTATGTCTGGGGTCGGGACATGCAAATTCTGTCTGCCAATTTTTCATTAGCCTTTTCTCAAGTTCAGAGGAACGCAAGGCTCCCAAGGAAGACCCCTTGTGTCACTTAATTCGTCACAACGTTTTGCTCCCTCCCTCAGGAAACATAGGTTACAACAGTAACCATGACACTACTATGTTGGTGTTTATTTTGTCTGTCTGATTGCTAAATATACAGCTTATTACAAGACTACTTGTCAAATATACAAATAAATATTGGACATGAAACACTGATTTGAGTTGAAATTATTATACAAACTTACTTGTAGAATCACACAGTGATCCGAGAAGTAGGAAAAATTACTTGCAATACCCGGATGACCAGTCTTAATCCCCGGATGTGCGGTTATTACTTAGAAATATCAGACCACTAAATGGCGCCATTGACCAATCATAATCGGGTATTCCAGAGACACATGTAATAACTTTTTTAAAACGATCAACCCTGTTATCTTTCTCTAAACTGTCAACCATATTACCATCAACCCTGTTACCAGTCTGTAAACTGTAAAATCTGTTACTATCCACCAAGTTAACTTTCTCTAAATTTTCAGCCCTGTTACTATCCACCAAGTTAACTTTCTCTAAATGTTCAGCCCTGTTGCTGTCCACCCTGTTACCATTCCTTAAACTGTCAACCTTGTTACCAAAAACCCTATTACCGTTCTATAAATTTCTTTTAATTGTCAACCTTGTTACACCAACTCTACTTGCCTTTCTCTAAACTTTCAACCCTGTTACTTTTTTCTAAATTTTCAACTTTGCTACCATCAACCCTGTAACCATTCTGTAAATTGTCAACTCTTGTTATAATCCACCCAGATAAATGTTTTCTTAACTGACAATCTTGTTACCATCAACCCTGTTACCATTCTGTAAAATGTCTACTTTGTTACATCAACCCTGTTACTTTTTATAAACTGTAAACCATGTTACTTTTCAGTAAACTGCCAACTTTGTTACCATCAACCTTGTTGCCATTTTGTAAACTTAACCCTGGTACTATCCACCCTGTTACCTTTCTCGAAACTGTCAACCCTTTTTCCATCAACCCTGTTATGAAGGTATATTTTGAAAAGTATTAATTTAGCTTGAGGTGGCACAATGCAATTTAGTAACACTTAATGTTAATAAATTTTCTGATAGAATGTTTAATGTCTTACATAAATTTTCTTTTAAACTGGAAAAGGCTCCCATTTCATTTAATGACCTATTAGTACTATGCAAAAATGATGATGTGCATGATTCTTATAGTACTAAATGGGTCCTCTTATACTAAAGCAAAACCATAGGGCCTCTACAGCACTGTGATATGCAGGCTATAGAGTAGAACAGATCGACTCTATGGTTTTGACGGCACTCTAAGTACCTGCTGTCTTCCTCCATGTGCATACTGCTCTTCTCTTCCCCTTGTCCTGTCATGAGTGATTTCTTATCTGGTGGGGGCTGAAAAATAAAGCCTGTTTTTTCTCTCTTCTCTTGATAACACTTCTTAAAGAGCTCTATCATGGTCATGCAGGTGTTTATTTCACACAGAGTAAAGAGAGGGTGGGGGTGAGAGCTAGTGCTGTTGCAGCAAACCGATGTTAAACCCACAGGCGAAGGAAAATAAAAACGGCCAAACAGAGATTTTTTTTTTTTGAGAATTTCCTGTGAGATTAGACAACTGGCCAGCAGGACAGACGGGTGATATGTGGACATCAGCCATACATAGCAATTGACAATGATCAATCAGGTTGTTTTCCAGCACCAGGCCCTCTTTGACTTCATTGATGGTTAGATTAATCAATGTGCAATGCAGACTTGGTATGACACCTCAGTTTCTTACTTGAGCAATAGGGTATGAAAGGCCAAGCTATACTGTGAATATATACATCTAGGCACGGCTATAGGCTATTATAACACAATATATTTACAATATATCACAACCTTTAGTGTCTTATTGCACTCATAAAATGGCTACTACCTAATAAGAACATTAAGGACAAAAATTGTATTTAAAACATTATTTATATTCAACATTATTTAGAGTGTTATTGTATTCTTTTCAACAAATTAATTAATTGTCAACTTTCTACTAGAAGATATGGGGGGGGTTATTCACTAAGAATGAATTGCACCAAGTAAAAGTGCATAATTAATGCACAATTAAAAAAATGAATTAAAGAAGATTATCTGTTTAAACTAGATTGCCAGTGGTTTATGAATAAAACACAGGTTTCTTTGATGAAATAGCATGTGCAAAAGTGGCACAACTGTTTAGTGAATTCGTCCCACAGTCCCCGACTTAACAAAATGTTACTATGCAACAAAATAACGATCAGCTATGGGTGCTGTGCAGTTTTATGGTAAAAGGGTCATAGCTGTAACTATATTGTGTATTTTTCACAGTGCGACCGCTGTTTTGACCATTCAGCAGTACCTTAACTATCTGTTTTATAATGAGCACTGAGGCATAGGTAAGACAAGTTGTTTAGAGCAGGTAATTTGTAGGGAATAGATTGAGAAAACTTGAGCTAGAGGCTGTGAGACTAACCAAGACACAAATGGAATATGATCATATCAGTGATTGATTGCAGACACAATGAACAAACAGTGACTGGTAATGCAAGATTTCCTCTGAAAACAGCCAGGTCTCTCTGTTTTTTAATTCAAGCTTGGATAAACTTCAAAACTCGTCATCATATCACTGTGGAAACTAGAGAAAGGAGCCTACTTCAGGTATCAGATATTACCATATCATAAAATGTCTGTGAGATCACCTGGTCATTTCTAGTGATGTATAAGTCTTTTTCCCTCTCGCATATATTTGAAACACGAACGAGTTTGCAAAGTTGAATTTGTGGTTTGAGATGCTGACCTGGGTGAGATATCGCAACCTTGCTGCATGAAGGCTCCCAGGGAAAACCAGAGACTGTTGAAGATCCCAAACTCATTGGGGGGCTGGTCGCTTGGCAGACCATCAGTACCCTCCTCGGGCTCCTCGGTGTGCCATTCGTACGGGCTGAAGCGGCTGACCAGGAAGAGCACCACGCTCACGCCGATATAGGCGAACACAATGCACATCCAGATCTCGTAGGCCAATGGGTCCAGAAAGGAGAAGACACCTGGTTTGGACTTCTGGGGCTTCTTGATCATGATGGAGATGCCCAAGCTCATGAAGGGCTTGGAGAAGTCAATGACCTCCTCCCGGACCAGAGTAATAGTCAACGGGGCCACAGCGATTTCCGCTTTCTATAAAATAAAGTATTTCTTAATAGTATTGCATACAGTCCCATACTGAAATCTAATTTATTTAAATACATATACAACATACAGTATATGTTCATGTATGGATTTTACTTTTATAAAAAATTATGTCAGATTCTTGTATGTACTGTATATGCAAAAATATTTCCAAGTATTACAAAATGTCATTTTTATATTTGTAACAGATTTGCCCCAAATACACACACATATGACACATACCGTATTTTTCAATGAATTCCTACATATCACATGTATGGATACATATCATATTGTATACAGTAAGTGTAAAGCAATGTTTGCAATATATGTCACAGACAAATAGTGGAATTTTAAGTAAGCAGATACAGTATACTGTATAAACTATAATTTTTAATGCTGTACCATCAAACTAAACAATGTTCTACATTCTTTTTACATTTAAACACCATAAAGCACAAGAACTCATTAGTAAATTCATCATTTCAAAAAGTGCACTATGCACACTTGTTTAGAAACAAAACATACAGTAGATAATGGCTTCTATTTATAACTAAGCCACTTGACTGGATAATCTAATGCAACACAGTAAACATTTGCAGTCTTCATATTTATATTTGAACAGGACTCTTTTCAGAGGAGAAAAGTGTGAAGAATAAAGAATAATCTGTCGATTTTCACCTCTCCTCACATCATACTGTATTTGACAACTTCTTTAATTGAACTGGGCTTTGCATATTAACGCTTAAAAATCCAAGGCGTTAATCCAAGAGGCTTAATACCGAGGCAAAGGTTTGGAGGAAAGGGATAAACTAATCAATGCGAAGAAAGATGCTTAAAGCACAAGGCACGAAAATAAAATTGGAGACTAAAGTCTGGCTGCACGTTTTTGCTGCATAGTAAACTAAATTATTGTTGGTGACTTAGTGACAATTTAGAACTCGGCAGGGCTGTGCAAGACTAATCCAAAAAAGAAATTAAAGTTTTTCATAACTGCCCGACACTTTCAAGAGGAAGAAAAAACTTTTGGTTTGTGTTTTTTTTTCAGTGCTTAGCATAAATCTACCAGATGACAAGCATTGGCTTTATGCAGTGTGCATTTATAAAGACCAGTCTCTGAAAGCTTGTTTTCTTTTTGTTTTGTTTTCTGCAGAGCTCAGTGGCTTTGCTCTCACCCAGGCCCAATACTCAAGGTTTAGACTTTCTGCTCAAATCCACACCAAACATTTCTCTAAACCTATGTAGAAAATCTATACTTTCATTTATTTTTTCATTTATGTTTACTCTACAGTGAGGTTATAACATTAAGATATTATCCTTACAATAAAGGTAAAGTAACAATCTTTCTTGTGCATTTTAGGAACATGACCCAGGCTGGTCATATAGACAATAGACATTGTGTCGATGTAGTGACACTAGGGAGTCGCTCTTGGGAGCCCCAAACACCTCAGATCTTTGAGAAAAGGCCAATGGGAAATGGTGAGTGGAATTTGCATGCCACTCCCCAAGGCATATGGGTATAAAAGGATCTGGCCCACAACCACTCATTCAGGTTTTGCGCTGTGGAGCCGAGACAGGGTCCTGGACATTTCAGCGGGTAGTACAGCATTGTGGCAAGAGGGACACAACATCTCGTTCCCTCCATCAGGGAATGGAGGTCACAAAAGTAACCAAGATGTTCCCTCGACGTTGTGTCGATGTAGTGACACTAAGGGTCCATATATGAGCTAGCTGAAATCTTTTTTCTCCCCAGAGTGTAATGTATTTGCATGGAGGAAGGTGTTCTTTCCCAGGAAGAAAAGACACAGCGGAGACCGCGTCCTGCTCGAAGGGGAGGTTAACATGTGGCAGGTTAACATGTGGCAGATACGTAACATGGGTTTACCAGCCACACCTCCCTGCCCAAGGGAGATGCGGATCTTACAATAGGGAAACCGTACCGCGGAAAATACATCACAGGGGGATACCAGAGGTAACCAGGATATGTGGAGCACCTACCCCAGTACAGGGCATCCTGGCACACATACTGGGCCTGGCTACAAATTCCTCCACTGAATTTGACAGCTACAGGGCTAGGGAGGAAGGACATCCAGGGTCCACCATCTCGTGGACTCGCATGGGGGAAAAAAAAGCACATATCTTCCCCACCCAGAGGCCAATGGCGCTGTACGCAAGCAGTACAACTGGCTAGCTGCTCCGCATACTTACCTGTTCTTACCTGACTACACATGGGACAAACTGGCTCAACACGGAGATTGTAAAATCTCGCCAAGGTATTGGGTGCTGCCCAGCCTGTTGCCCTACAGATGTCTGCTAGAGAGGCGCCATTTGCTAGTGCCCAAGAGGATGCCACACTCCTCATGGAGTGTTCTCGTAATCCCAAAGGGCACCTCTAGGGAACTTGATGATCATCGCAGTCACAGTAGACTGGTATGTAAACGCAATTGCATCCAAGATCCAGTGGGCTATCCTCTGTTTGGAGATAGTGTTCCCTTTCCGCTGTTCGCCAAAGCAGACAAAGAGCTGCTTGGAGCATCTAAAATTCTGCGAGCGTTCCAAGTAGATGTGCAAAGCACGCACTGGACACAGCAACGATAAGGCTGGGCCTGCCTCCTTCCAGGGCAGCACTTGCAGGCTCACCACCTGATCCCTAAAAGGGGTAAACTTGGGCACATAGCCCGGTTGGGGTCTCAAGACCACGTGAGAGTAGTCCAGTCCGAATTCCAGGCAGGTGTCTCTGACAGAGAACACCTAAAAGTCCCCAACCCTCTTGATGGACATCAGCACAGTCAGGAGGGCAGCCTTCAAAGGGACCGCCTTTAGCTCAACTGACTCTAAAAGGCTCAAACAGGGCTCTCCGCAGGCCCAGGAGGACCACGGAGAGATCCCACGAGGGAAAGAGTCATGGCGTAGAAGGTTTCAGCATCCTGGCACCTCTAGGGAACTTGATGATCATCGCAGTCACAGTCCTGTCCAGGAGCCAACGGCTGCATGCCCATTGAACATGGCGCCCCAGCTTAGCTTGGAGGCATCTGTTGTAACCCTGACGTCCCTGGACATCTGCTGTAAGGGGACCCCTGCCTGCAGAAATGCAAGGTTTGTCCAAGGGCTGAAGAAGTGGTGGCAGATCAGCACTCGATCAACAGATCTTGAGAGTGGGCTAGAATCGGCCAATCATCAAAATAATTGAGGATGGTAAATAATTGGCTCTATTGCGTCCTTCTAAACACCGGCTTGTGTGACCCAGGGAGTGAGGAAACCACTCTTTCTTTGAGAAAAAAAACGAAAATAAAACAAAAGTGAACACAGGATTCTCCTCCCGACCCTCCACCGGGGGGACGGAGTGGTCTGTATACCAGCTCCAGCTTTACAGCAGACGTCTTCCTCCCTGTGACATCTGTCTCAGGGGCACTTGTGGGCCTTCCTCGGGCTCTTAGCGCTAGACTGTGAGGCAGAGTGGTATCAGCCGCCTGGGTTGTAGCCGCAGGGGGGCGAACTCTGCGGAGAGCAGACGGGGTGCGGGACCTTGAGCCATGCCGGGGCAGGATGTGCTGGATGGCCTCTGTCTGCTTCTTCACTGCTGAGAACTACTAGGCAAAGTCCTCAACGATGTAGCCAAATAGGCCAATCTGGGAGATGGGAGCATTGAGGAAGCGGACCTTGTCGGTGTCCTTCATTTTGACCAGATTCAGCTATAGGTGGTGAACCTGGACCACCAAGGTGGACATCAACTACCTGAGTGCCCACACTGTGACCTTCGTTGTCCAAAGGACGAGATCGGTCACCGAGCGTAACTCCTGCATCACTTCGGGTTCAGGACTACCCACTTGTAGCTCTTTTAATGCCTTGGCGTGGTGTACTTGCTGGAGGGCCATGGCATGCAGGGCAGAGGCAGCCTGTCCAGCGGCACTGTAAGCTTTGGTCGCCAGAGACGACGTAGACCTACAGGCCCTGGATGGGAATCTCGAGCAATTCTGCCAGGTGGCAGCATTTTGCTTGCACAAGTGCACCGCAACCTCCTTATCTATGTGATGAATCTCCATATACCCCCTGGCTGCCCCGCTGTCGAGGATAGTGAGAGTGGAAGTACTTAGAAGTCGGGTCCGGGCAGAAAAAGGTGCCCTCCACAACTTCGTAAGTTCCTTGTGCACCTCCGGTAAGAACAGGACTGGGGCAGGGTGTGGCCATGAGTGGCGCTCGGAACCCAGAAACCAGTCATCAAGCCGCGAGGGCTCAGTGCATGGTGGAGGGCTCCACTCCAGCCCAACACTCGTGGAAGCCCGGGCAAGCATGGCGGTCAGCTCCACGTTGGCCTCAGACTGGGCTGTCACACCCAAAGGTGGAAGCCCAGTTGAGTCCTCAGCGTCTGACTGCGCCAACCCGCTCTAAGTTGCTGCGAACAATAGATCATCCCGCTCGCAAGCTCTTAAAGAGACATTAAGCTCGCCCTGAGGCTGGAGTGGCTTTCCACTGGAGGAAGGAAAGCTGCGACCGCAATGTTGCCATGAGAACACAAACCATCTACGAACGCTGCCTCAACTTGAGTACGGCCCAGACATGTGAGGCAGAGCTCGTGGCCGTTAGAGGCAGAGAGATATCAACCGCATCCTGGAATTACACACAGATGGAAAGACTTCTTTAAAAAGACGCTGTCCGTCAGCGCGCGCTCTTTTAGAGGAAATATACTCTTTTATCTGCAAGAATATATACTCTCTTAGCTGTCGAAGCACCCAGGGGCGTACTCAGCATCAATCGTGCAGAGAGGGAGAAAGCCACTGAAATGCAGCGTATATCCAACAGCATACACTCTTCGTTCTGCGAGGCGAATGGAATGGCAGTGGAACTTACTGCTCAGCACCACTCGGCTCCGAAGAAAAAATCTGAATGTGTAGTTGAGAGCCAGCTCCTTTTATACACGTATGTCCGGGGGAGTTGCATGCAAATTTCACTCACCAATTCCTATTGGCCTTTTCTCAAAGATCACAGGTGTTTGGAGCTCCCAAGAGCGACCTCCTAGTGTTACTACATCGACACAACGTCGAGTGATTGACATATAGGGAACCCGTGTCTCCAATGATGACCAGTGCCCAATATGTCAGAGCACCCCTGACCCATTTTGCCGAATTACCCGTGCTAACTGATTGAAATGTCTGCCACAACTGCACATTTGACCGTAAAAAGCATCAACTTAATTCTCAGGTGAATTGACCTGAACCCTGCGAAGTGAAAATCTCTTACTACTAAATTGCTACTTTCCACAACACCACAACAAGCAACAAGCAAAGATATTCATAATACTGACATGCAGACCTAACTAAGCTAGTTTGCTGGTCTTAGCTGGTTTAAGATGATCTCCGAGCCAGGTCAAGCTGATTTAGCTGGTCTGCAAAATGGTCTCCCAATCTGACCAGCTAAAAGTATCCTCCAAAAAAGCCATCTGAACAGGCCGTAAGACCAGCTAAGACCACTAACCTTTTAGACTGCTTTAGACATACTCGCCTGTCCCAAGAATCCAACATACAACTAACATCGGTAAAATCCTCTTTTGAATTCAATGGATGCATACTGATGTCAACTATAAACCTGATACTTTTGTCAGTAGAAAATTTGAAGTGATAAGTAAGAGGAACATAATTTACCCCGTACACCAGCTCCCCAACCATCCCGTTCCAGATCTTTGTCTCTGGGTCTCGAGCTCCGTACTTTCCATCTGGTACGATGGAGATCTTGTACTTGAAACCGATGTGTCTGGCGATTTCAGATGCCAGATCCACGCAATATCCCTCATACTGCTCATTCCCATCGTACTGCTCCCAGTTCTTCTTCAGCATTACATAAGGCCCTTCCTGAAAGAAGAAGAGCACAAAGATGGTTCAGACTGGCCACTTGTTATAAACGTTAGTAAATAAACAGAATATATTTTCAAATCATTACAGTTTAGTACCTTATTACCTATGAAACGAAAATTATTCCTCATTTGCCGATTGAATGAAGCTGTTTTTGAAGACTTATTAAACATAATTATAGTTACTATGTTTGCAAGTGGCTGATTGATTTGCTAATCAAAAGCTAGATGTCTCTGGTCGTAAAAAGAAAATTAAAAGATATTGTTCATTCAATGGAGTCAATATACTTCCACATTCCACAAAACAAAACCAAAGGTCTTCAATTATCTTAAAATATCTTCATGAGATAAATGCTTAATGTGTAAGAAAGGGTGTATGTGCTCATAAGATTTACATTTATTTATTTGGCAGACGCTTTTATCCAAAGCAACTTACAAAAGAAGAAGAATATATCATAAGCGATTCATCTTAAGGTGACAGCAGTATTAAAAGTGCTGCATAACAAAGTCTCACTTGCATCAGAATAGTAGTATCCAAGACAGATTAGGGTGCAACAAGAATATATTAATGTTTTTCATTATTTTTTTTTATTTTTTATGAGTGCATGGTCAAGTGCTCATGGAAAAGATGTGTCTTTAGCCATCTTTTTTCTGAAGACAGAGAGTGAGTCTGCTTCACGGATGGAGTTGGAAAGGTCATTCCTCCAATGAGGTACAGTGAAACCAAAAGTCAAAGAAAGTGATTTGGTGCCTCTTTGTGTTGGTACAACATTTATAACAAAGGTAACACCTGTTACAACTATTACAAGTATTATAATACTATATAGAGCACACAAAACATACTTTGTACATGAGAACTTTATGCTCTATACATCATTCAAAACAAAAATATATAAGTAATAAAAGTTACCCATAAAAGTTTGGACCACAGTTTATTACAATTGCACTGTATGCCTTTATCAAACACTGGAATAGAAATATACTTTTAGAAACTTGTCATAAGCAATGGGGCAAAAATAGAATTGATAGTTCACCAAAAATGAAAATGTTGTCATTATTTACTCATCCTCTTCTTTCTTCCTTTTAATAGGAAAATAAAAGTCAAGCAGAAGCATTGTCAAATGTTAGTATCAATCACCATTTACCTACATTGAATCTTTTTTCCATACAGTGAAAGTGAATGGTGAGAGAGGCTGCTATTCTGCCAAATATCTCCTTTTTTTCCGCAGAAAAAAAGAGGAAGTCATATGGGTATGAAACAACATAAGGATTAGGAGTAAATAATGGCAGATTTCTTTATTTATTAAATTTTTGGGTAAAGTATCCCTTTAAACCCTATGTTGTTGAAGCAAATTATGATTTCGGGCTTTAGAAAAGAAACACTGAGTTTGTTGTAAGGCTATATAAAATAAATATATTATTATCACAGTGCAGAAAAAAGAAAAAGCTACACAACAGACAAACAATAATATTATGCAACACTATGATGTACTGTGATAACAAACAATACCTAACACAGCGCAGGTGTCATATAGCATATAAAAATGTTTACTTGCAAGAAGATGGCAGAACATCTACATTGAAATCCTGAAAATGTGCATCCCCATTACAAATATTTTCTAAGCCATATGGTGAGCCTAAAATTATGAAAGGCTGATAGCCCAGTAGGGAGAACTTAATATTTCACACACAGAAAATCGTCATGGTTACTGTTGTAACCTCCATTCCCCGAGGGAATGAACTAGACGTTATGTCGATTGAAGTGACACAAGGGGTCTTCCTGGGACGCCAAACGTACCTCTGAACCTGAGACAAGGCCAATGTCAAGTTGGCAGACAGAATTTGCATGCCCTGCCCTGGACATACGGTATAAAGGGAAGCGGGGCAGCAAATGCCAGTCAGGATTTTGCACTGAGGAGTCGAAAATAAGGTACAGCCGTTTACAGTGGTAGGTCTAGTGCTGTGGCAGGAGGGACACAACATCTCGTTCCATCCCTCGTGGAACGGAGGTTCTGTCACTAACTCGACAATTTGTCGAATTAAGTGACACAAGGGGTCCCATTTAAAACGCCACACACTGACTGTGTTACGTGAACTGCCGAGACAGGTGCAAGCAGGCTACTGCGTGCTAGAGGCAACTGTGTCAGCTGCACGTAGCCTTCCCCAACGCCCCCAAAGAGGTGTCACAAACAGACCTTATGTTCCCCGCACCCCTGAGGGGGGGAACAGGCGCTACATGACTATAATGGGAGCAAGCCCGGCAGCTGTGCCTATTCTCTCACTATGTCTCTCACATAGGACTTGAAGCGGCTGGGGCTATCTTAACGCTATGAAATGCGTCGGGGAAGGTGGTCTTTCCCAGTCCTATTCTTTCAAGGAGAAAAGACCCTGCGGAGGCCACATCCTGCCCAGTCTAGGTGGAGGTAACATGTGGCAAATACACAACTAGGTTTTTGAAGCCGTACGTGGGAAATGGCATGGTGGTAGGTCCAGCCTAATGAGGGGAGACTCTACAAGCACGGCGACCGGGGCAGCGGGGCTGCCCATGGGAAAAGCGGGTCCGCCGTCAGGGGGACCGTACCACGGGAAATACATCACGGGGAGTTTGTCTGAAAAGGGAACTAAGCCCATGGATCCCAACCCCAGTACAGAGCACCTGTGACTCGTAGTGGGTCTTTCCGCGAATTGCTCCACTGAATACACCGGCCAGAAGGCTAGGGAGGAGAACATCCAGGGAGCAATGCTTAGTGGCTAACCTGGGATAGAAGGCGCACTGGATCAACTTGGTAAAGGGCGCTGTGTGCAAGCGGAACACCCGGTCGGTTGTGCTGCATTACCGAGTTCTACCGGCTCGGACCTGACAAAACACCGGACGAGACCGACTCAAACCTGAGATTGTAAAATCTGGCAAAGATATTGGTTGTTGCCCAGCCCGCTGCTCTGCAGATGTCTGCTAAGGAGGTGCCATGGGTCAGTGCCCACGAGGATGATACACTTCTCATAGAGTGTGCTCAAACCCGCAAGGGGGCGGGCAAGGCCTGGGTGTGATAAGCTAAGGAAATAGCATCAACGACCCAGTGAGCTAACCTCTGTCTGGAGATGGCGTTCCCTTTCAGCCGTATGCTGAAGCAGACCAAGAGCTGCTCAGAATATCTAGAGCTCTGCGGGCGGTCCAAATAGATATGCAAAGCACGTAACGGACACAACAACGAGAAGGCTGGGTCTGCCTCCTCCCAGGGCAGCTTGCTTGCAGGCTCATGACCTGGTCCCTGAAGGGGGACGTAGGAACCTTGGGCACATAGCCTGGTCGCGGCCTCAGGATAACGTGAGAATGTGCCGGACCAAACTCCAGGCAGGTGTCTCTGACAAAGAATGCATGCAGGTCCCCAACCCTCTTGATGGAGGCTAACGAAATCAGGAGGGCTGTCGCCAGGGAGAGGGCCTTGCGCTCAACTGAATCAAGTGGCTCGAAGGGGGGTCTCCCTTGCCATGGCATGCAGGGAAGAGGCGGCCTGTCCGGTGGCGCTGTAAACTTTCGAGGTCAGTGATGACGTAATTCTACAGGCTCTGGAGGCGAGTACCAGGCGGTCCCGCCAGGTGGCGGCATTCTCGGGACACAAGTGGATCGCAACAGCTCTGTCCACCTGAGGGACCTCCGTGTAACCGTGGGCCACCCCGCCATCCAGGGTAGTGAGAGTGGACGAGCGGAGAGGTTGGTTCCGGGCAGTAAAAGGTGCCCTCCACAACCGCGTCAGCTCGTCATGCACTTCCGGGAAGAAAGGAACCAGGGGGGCGGGGTGGCTATGAGTGGCACCCTGACCCAAGGAACCGATCAAGTTGCCGTGAGAGGGGGACGGAGTTTTCCAGTCCAGCCTCGTGTTCAGGTGGCCAGGGAAAGCGTAGCGAACATCTGCACATCAGCCTCAAACTGGGCTAGCAGACCCAAAGGTGGCAGCCCAGACAAGTAATCAGCCTCAGACACCGCTGTGATGCTCTCTGATGCAGCGTTGATATCGTCATCCAATTTCGGAGGCTCAAGGGAGAATGCTGGCTGGCAGCGAGGCGAGCCGCACTAATTCCGAGCTCGGACGGAAGCAAGCAAGCGTGCCGGGGGGCGGGTGGTTCATGGGGATTTACCCGGCCAAACCGAGCCCATCATCATCCCCAAATCGACTTCATCACCAGTCGTGTCGTCCTCAATCCTGTGGGAAGAAGGAGCGACGTGGGGGGTGGATGAAGTGGCTTTCTCTCGTGAGAAAAGAAAGCCGTGACCGCAATGTTGCCATGGCTATGTTCTCGCACTGAGAACATGAACCATTCATAAAATACTGCCTGCTTGTGATTGCAGCCCAGGCACGTGAGGCAGCTTTTAAGACCATCAGAAGTGGAGAGAAATCAACCACATCCAGGAACAACACAGAGGTGGAAAGACATCTTTAAAAAGACGCATCCTGAAAAGGACATTCAATGCCTGCTGTGTATTGTTCTTTTATGAGTGGGAACACAAACTCTTTTAGAGGAAATAAACTCTTTTTAGGAGGAGAAACACTCTTTCAGGCAATGAAAGTGCTGTCGAAGAGCCCAGGGGCGTAGACTGCACACCGTGCAGAGAGAGAGAACGCTAGCAGGAAATGTGCCATTGATCCAACAGCAGTGCTTATCGCCAGTAGAGGTGAGTGAATCAGTGGTGAACTCAGCTTGCTGTTGCACAACCATTCGGCTCCAAAGAAAATATTCTGACTGGCACTTGCTACCCCGCTTCCCTTTATACCCGTATGTCCAGGGTGGAGCATGCAAATTCTGTCTGCCAACTTGACATTGGCCTTTTCTCAGGTGCAGAGGTACGTTTGGCATCCCAGGAAGACCCCTTGTGTCACTTCATTCGACACAACGTCGAGTGAGTGACAGAAGGGGAAAGAGAGCTCTACATTGAATGCCAATGGAAGATTTGTTTCATCTCAAATTTGTTTAATGCATGAGAATGCCGCTTTCTCCTCCAATCTTTTTCTCTTTATATGGACAAGGCAGCTTTTGTTCCTGTTTTTTCTACAGGTAAAAATAAATTTATTTTTTTTGCTGTGGCAGGAGTTAACACCTCATGCGTGGGGGATCTGAATTCCTGCTACATGCCTCAGGTGTATAAGCAGCCATGCAAAATTATGTTCTCGCTAAAGGAACACAAAGTTCTTTATCACTTACGACCTCTAACCTTAAAATCTGCTGTTATGGGAAATTTTAAGCATAAAGCACAGCAGGAAATGACACAAATTCATGATGGATATCCATGATATGCTTTGAGAGACCTAATAAATGCAAATGGACAGGAAAAATTATGAATTGATACAGTGTGCTATATTTCAAAATGGCAATCATCCCACAACCATCATTCTATAAAATCAGCTCCTTCTGGTTTGATACACATGATATGGCCCAAAAAGTATATGAAGTTTGTTAGGATTCAAATGATAACAGAATAGATATTCTATTCTTCAAAATTAAGACAAAAGGATTTGGATACTTTCTAAATTGACTTCAAACATCCACTTAAAATGACCTAGGACCAGTAGTTACAAGTAATTGGAAAAACAACTAGGAAAAGTTAAATAATGCAGAAGTCTAGCATCATTTGTTTGCAGAATCCACTTTGTTTGATATTTTGTTATTTAATGTAATGAAATTCCTACATTTTTAAATGTGACTTTAAAGGATAGTTCACACAAATATGAATTCTATCATCATTTACTCACCCTCATGCCATCCCAGATGTGGATGACTTTCTTTCTTCTGCTGAACACAGATGATTTTTAGAAGAACATATTTTTGCTCTGTTGGTCCTCACAATGCAAGTGAATGGGTACCAAAATTTTGAAGCTCCAAAATCACATATAGACTATATCATAAATCTATATCTACTAAAGTGATGTAAGGTGTGGGTGAGATACAGATCAATATTTAAGTCTTTTTTACAATCAATCTCCACTTTTATTTTCACATTCTTCTTGTTTTGTTTTTGGAAATTCACATCCTTAGTGCATATCGACACCTACTTGGCAGGAGAATAATTTATAGTCAAAAAAACAAAACATATTGATCTGTTTCTCACCCACACATATCACTTCTGATGACATGGATTTAAAAACTAGAGTCATATGGGTTACTTCAATGCTCACTTTATTTGCATTTCGGAGCTTAAAAATGTTGGTACCCATTCACTTGTATTGTGAGGACCAACAGTGCTGAGATATTCTTTTAAAAATATTTGTTTGTGTTCTGCAGTAGAAAGAAAGTCATACACATCTGGGATGGCATGAGGGTAAGTAAATGATGCGAGTATTTTCATTTTTGGGTAAACTATCCCTTAAGTATCCAAAACTGTCAAAATACTTTTTGGGGCCATTCCAAATTCTAAATTAAAATATAATTTTGCTTTCATGGCTCCGTTTAGCTTCCCAATTCTGGCTTCACTATGGCTTTTCTCTATTCATGATTGAGTTGCCTATAAGAGATTTTTTGTCTTTGTCCATGGCTCGATTTCTGATTGTGGTGTTCATTTTGGCTCAGGATGTAGTATCCATGGTTCAGTGTTTTTGCCTTCAGTTCTGATTTGTCTCTTTGTCTGTCCATGCTTCAGTTACGCTTGATTTCACCTCTGCCGAATCCATCAGCTGCTCAGTTTCTTAATAAGGGGTTCTTCACCAGGGGCTGAAAAGAGGAGGATTTGCTTCAGGTGCGACACTCCAAACCACATATGTGTCTGAACATATTGCAGTTCATTACATCCTCGAATCAGTGCAAATACATTGATGATACTATTATTTATTGTCTCCTAAGTATATAAGAAAAACAAAACACACAATTTGTCCAATTCATGCAGTGCTTTGAGTGGTGTGTTGGAGTAATAATTCACACAGAAGATTACAGACAGGGATGGACTGGTCATAGGGAGCACTGGGCTGTCATTCTGCCTATCATCACTTTTTGTGCTCACAGCAACATGAGGGTGAGTAAATAATAACAGATTTGTTTTGGGGTAAACTGTCCCTTTTAAATAAAAAATCAATAAGCCTATATATCAAATTAATAATACAGTTTGTAATAAATGAATATAATAACTAATATAGTGGTGAATTATCATCTGTGGGTTATGATTATCCAGTATACCTCCCAGGCTGTTTTTGAGTCCCCGTCCATTCCTGATTACAGTCGACAAAATGAACAAACACAAAAACAGCACAGAGCCCATAATACCAGTTCTTGCAACTTTAGACAGTACGTGAAAGAGGCACATGATGCACACGGCATACTAACATTGCCGTAATGGCAGCAAACATTTACACAGCACTGTTGAGATATGCTATACAGAGCATGTAAAAACAGTTTGGTTATCTGAATGGACAGCAGTATGACTGACAGGTTACACAGAGAGAGAATGTGCTTTGATGAACTGCAAAGCGCAGCTGTGAATTCTGCAACGTATGCAGATCTGAATCTTTGTGCATGTATGTTATGAAGAAATTCTATGCCTTTGGCAAATGTAAATTTTTTTCACCATGTGTATGAGAGGAGCTTTTGGTACATGGAAGTTTTCAGATGAAAGACAAACATCTATATTTTTAAACTTGTTATTTTAAAATATGTTAGATAAAGTAATTTAATACTCACCATAATAGTTGTCACAATAACGGTTCTGTTCTCCATGCCAGACGTTTCATTGGGAAGTAAGGCATGATCCTGGGTCAGAACCAACTTATCAGCATCATTCCAATAGCCGATCTGGAGATCGGACAGGGAAAAGAATGATTTTCATATAACTGGTGGTTTTGTCTAGTATTTAACTGAAAATATCTAAACATAAAACAAGATAAATTTACTTGAGAACCAAAATTGCATTAGATATTTAAGGGAGTTCACCCAAAAAATACAATTCTCATGCCATTCCAGATGTATTTGACTTTCTTTCTTCTGCAAAACACAAAACACATATTTTTAGAAGAATATTTCAGCTTTGTTGGTCCTCACAATGCAAGTGAATGGCTACCAAAAGTTCTACCAGAAGCTCCAAAAATCTGATAAATCAGCATAAAAGTAATCCATAACACTCCAAGTCTTCAGAAGCGATACGATAGGTGTGGGTGAGAAAGAGATCAATAATTATGTTTTTACTATAAATATCCACCTCCACTTTAAGAATGTTAAAGTGAAAGAAGAGATTTATTGATAAAAGCAGTATAATATTGATCCTTTTCCTCACCTAAAGTGATTGTATTGCTTCTGAAGACATATTAAACTACTGGAGAGTTATGGATTACTTTTATGCTGCCTTTATGCAATCTTTGGAGCTTCAAAGGCCTGGTCACCATTCACTTGCATTGTATGGACCTACAGAGCTAAATATTGTTCTAAAAAATCTTAGTTTGTGTTCAGCAGAAGAAAGTCATACACATTTGGGACAGCATGAAAGTGAGTTAATGATGAGAGAATTTTATTTTTGAGTGAACTATCTCTTTAAGACTTGTTTTATGAGAATAAATATTGACTTAGTTTTAAGCAAAAATAAAACATGATATATTTTTTAAAGCAAGGCTTATGCTAAAACAAGGGGGATTGGTGGGAATTGCTAATGAGATAATATAAACAATTTTATGTCTATAATCTTACACAAAGTTACTTCACACCTAAATATATATTTTTTTGTTTTATATATTGTTTACTGGAAAGCAAAATAAATTTGTACTGAGCAAGAAAATATATATTTTTAAGAGTATCTATTTTTATTTTTATAAAATGCCTAAACCTCCTTCTAGATAAATTTACCTAAAAGCAAAATTGCATTAGATATCAAAGATTGTTTTATGAGAATACATCTTGAATTTGGTCAATTTTTCTTACCCCATTGTGTTTTTTTTTCTTATTTTAAGTGTAAATCAAGCAAAATATCAACATTTATCAAGGTTTATGCTTAAAACAAACCACTTGTTTTAAGCATAAACCATATAATCCTCAATATATTTAGTTATTTTAAATGTTTTATATTGATGCTCCAAGATTAATTATGTTATTCTGCATGAGTGTGGCTTTAAAAAAGATGTTGCTGCATGTAACAATTTACTAAAAAAAACTGTCAGAAGTAGGGGACGCAAGCAGCAGTGTGTGCCCGTGTCCTTAGGAGACCCAGGTGAACAAGAGAAAGAGGCTCCAGCATCTGCCTAAAGCGGGGCTCACAACCGGCTGATAAATGAGTGCCAAACCCCGGTGGCTCCTTCCTTTGCTGCTCTCCTCCTCCTCTCCACATCACTCTTCCCTGGTGCACTGCTTAACAGCAGTCAGGAACAGCCACACTCCGTAAAGCATGCCAGAGGCAGAGGGCTTCACATAACTTTAGAAGAAGGTGTGTGACATGGGACTTGGTAAAGACACAGATCTTCTGCTAAAACCACTAGACCATATAGGGCCCTTTACCTCTGTTTGTTTTATTTCAAAACTGTATTTTTAGATGTAGTTAAAGGGATAGCTCAGCCGAAAATTAAGATTTTGTCATTATTTACTCAGCATGTGCCAATTCAAACCTGTATGACTTCCATTCTTCCATTTAACACCAAAGGAAAAGATGTCAGAGCTGCTCTCTTTCATACAAATTGCAAAAAATTATTTTCTTAATTAGTTTTTTTGTCATGTTTTCTAGTAAAAATATCTAAATATTCTTAAAACAAGATATCGTTACTTGGCAAGCAAAATGGTTAGTAAGTTTATCTTGTTTTCAGAGAAAACTAAACTAACTAAATTAAGTGAGGTTTATGTTTAAAAGAAGAAGGAATTATTTGCCAGTGGGTTAAGAAAAATACTCAATTTATAGGGAAAACAAATAAATTTTTCTTACCCCCATTGGCAGATTTTAGAAGTATAATGTTTACAATATTTTGTCAGATTTCTCTGAAAACAAGACTTAATATCTTATGCCATTTTGCTTGACAAGTAACTATATCTTGTTTTAAGAATATTTTGATATTTTAACTGGAAAACAAGACAAAAATACTAATTAAGAAAATTATTTTTTGCAGTGCAGTGACAGGTTGAGAACCAGGGGCTCCCAAAAAAAGAAAAGCGCAATACAAGCATTATAAATGAATTCCATATAACTCATGCACTATATTCTAAGTCTTCTAAAGCCATACTGCAGCTTTAAGTGAGGACCAAACTGAAATTAATTAATTATTCACTTTACATTTTGGCCATGGTCACCATTCACTTTCGTTGTACACGATCTTGTACATTGAACTAAATAACTCCTTTTAGTTCCATGGAAGAAAGAAAGTCATTAACAACAAGTTTCGAAAGAGACAATGACAGAATTTTGATTTCTGGGTGAACTATTCCTTTATCTGTGAATTATATATCTAAATTGGAATGATATGAGAAAAGGTACTTTTAGAGCAGAGACTTACATTTTTTATAGAGTGAAATTCTTGCAGATAATATGATCAAATTGCTGGAGTGTAAGAGAATAAATCCCCTCTCCCATTTAGTTAGTCACACAGAGACTGGTTTCAACAAAATAGAATACAAAACAAATTTACTTAATTTGATTTTTACATATTCCCACAGGGGCAAGTTGGTCAAAGTCTGCTTGTCAAATGGCCCACTCTCTCTGCCAGCTAACATGGGCAGAAAACAGAGGACACTGTCTCACAGGAAATACTGTGTGGGTGCCAGATTTGCTTTGCCAGGGTAGAAATAACTACCATTTCTATGAAAATTATCATCCATGATTTTTGAGTGTTAATAATTCATATAGGGTTAAAAGGCAGCTAAATTGGCAATACAACACATTTTCACCATGTAAAGAGATCCATATATCTGTGAAATTGACATACTCATGCAGTAAAATAAGATACAAGATGTTTCATTCTACAAAAAAAAAACCCTTAAAATAAGACTCATCAGACGTCCCTGGGATTGTTCTTGCAGAAATAGTGGCATCAAATGAAGCACAGAACAGTAAGCACATTTGGTTTTGTTTTCCGATGAATTATACTGCAATGACACTTGACAGATGTTGAGAGACAAAACAAAGGAAAGGCATGATTACACTTTCTCAGAATAAAAGATGAATACAGACATAAAACATCTTGACAAGCACTTTTTAAATTGGACATACAGTATGTGTTAATTTAAATGAAAATAGAATGAATACAATCTGTTCTAAATTATAAAATGGACAAAAGAAAAAACTGTCTGTGATGACTCAGAAAGTGGAATGCTTGTGACTGATATCTTACCCTTCTAGGGCCGTTACTTTTTAATTCTAATACATCCATAGTGTAGTTGACTCTGCGCCCATAGTGATCGAATTGGACATTTCCTGTTAATCCTTGAAGGCGCACCTGGATTATAGTGATAAACAATGCAATTACAGCTTATCCAACCACTGCAAAGTACCACTAAACACTTTAATTTACACATTTGCTTCCTTACACTAATTTATGAATAACTGTCCTCAGAAAGTATTATCCTTTAAAACACCTCTTAGTCTCTTTTTCTCTGGTTGTGTCCAAAATCAAAGGCAGACTTTTTGTCTTCCTGCCCAGACAGTGAATGACTAAATAGTGTTTTTGTACTTCCCACGTAACCAGGTTTAAGACTGGCTTCTAAAGCTCTATAATGTAATTTCTAAGGATCTAAAACAAAGCTTTAGAGATAACCAAACAAATATTTACCGGCTACATTGCTAAATTTGTGGAAGATAAAAACAAAATGAAAATAAAATAACACATTTTCTGTATTCTTCAAGGAACCGGTGAACTATACACCCAACACATCTCTGCGAAGGATCCATCTAAGCATCTTAATAGTGGTATTGCAAACATTGCATTATATCTTCCTACATCCATATACAACCTGCAAGTGCACCATTTTAAGGTTTCGGACACAGACATTGCCTCTCTCTCTCATGCTCTCACTGACCACGTTTTAATACACTTAAGAAAACTTTTTATACCACATTTTTTGCAGAAAGTGGCATTCTAAACAAGAACGCTTAAGATTTCCTTACACCGTTTAAGGGATCAAGAGAAAGCGGTTTAAAACACCCAGTTTTTTCCTCGAGAATGCAGCTTATGTGGTCATGTAAATACATGAGCGTCGTACTTACAGGTTTTTGATGAGTGCGCATGTGCACTCAGACAGACAGAATAACAACCGTCAAAGGATTGAGCTCAACACAGCGGAAAGAATTCAACATTTCTCGGAGTGCATTGAGAAAAGGGAAATGCATAAACTATATACCCATTTATACACGCCAATGTAAAATATTGACTGTCCTTCACATTTGCCTACAGTATATGTACTCATACACTGGGGGAATCCCAGAGTTTTACATAAGAGGGAATCCCCACTATTACAGCGCAATAGTGTTGCAGGATGCGATGGAAAGTTAAGAAAACAAACACAGCAACATCTCTGGAATATCTGGAAATAAAGTAAAGCAATGGAGAATAAAATTGCAGGAAAATTACATTGCTGTGGACAAATCTGGGTGTAATAAGTAAGTTGCTTATACAGTGCATGTAATTGAGAATGCCACTTTCTGGCAATAACCTGCTTTCTCACAATAATCCGCCTTCTGGTTTCCATGAAAATGTAAATGGTGAAAATATAGTCTCTGTCTCTATCAGTCTTTTTTTCTGCCAGTCTCTTTTCCACCATTAATTTATTTTCCTTCATTACACCTTTCCATTTCCCCTGTCATTTCCCACCTTCAATCCATTCAAATTTGGGCCTTCACATTCTTCATATCATCAATTATTCTTTCACCTCTCTGCTTGATTTTCTTCCATTACATGTTTACTCCAGCTGTCTATCTTCCCCCTATTTACACCCTATAAAGTGCACCTCTTTCCCTTTTCCCATTTAAAGGCTGCATTTGTTCATCTGTGCATGTGACCTGTTTGAGTGTGCGCTCCATGTCGATACCCTGGTTCCAGGGTGCTGCAGGGTTGGCTAGGCAATCTCCAGCATTGCCCCTGCGGGAGATGTCCACCTTCTGCCGCCGAAGGTTCCGGAAGGCTTCTGCCATCACCATCACACCATCGTATGTCAGTGCAGAGGTGTACTACAGGAACAGATGGGCATGGATATGTCATACACCATATATACCTAAACACCAATGTCAGAAATTAACTTTTTATGAAGAGGTAGCAGCATTTTTAACTTTGAGAGGACAAAACGTAACATATAAAAACGTTTACAGTGTATTGTCCATAACAAACACATCTATTGAAGCAATTAACTCAAATACATTCTCAGTCTGAAACATTATGGCAGTTACCTAGAAAATCTAATTAAAATCAAATACAAAACTACATGTAAATAAAGCACAAGAAATCATAGCGCAAAATGCTCTTCTAGAATATGTTTAAAATATTTATGTTTGCTATCCCTTTGCTACATTATACAGCTCTTTGCTGTCTAAAGTCACAATACACTGTAAACATTTTGTTTTATTATAACGCAAATAGAATGTACAAATGCTACAATAAACATTTGGTAATTGGTTAACTGGTAGTTTTAAAAAGATAATATTTATTTTAATAATAATACATTAATGTGTTATTTAACAATAATTTGTAAAAGTTTTTCTGTTTTTCTTATTACTGTTAAATACAGTTATGTATGGGGTGTTTTAAGTTACATTTTATGTTTATTAGTTAATGTCATTTTTAACATTAAACATCTTTATATACTATGGTGGTTAACAGTACAGTACACAAATGCAAAGCAGATTTTTGTAATTCCAGTAGGTTGGCATATTAATATTTAATTATTTATTTATATAAATGGTAGTGAACTGTAAAATATAAAAGCTCCAAAATGACATCCCATGATGCCTGGAAAATAATCATTGTTTTTCTTCAGTGAATTTCTAGGAACCACAGCTACCAGTTTTTACCTTACATTTAAGAGCATTGTTTTAACCCTTAAGCGCATACCTCAGGTCTTTAGTGACCCGGGACCTCATTCAACTCCCTGTACCTCATCCATTTTTGGTGTACATATACATATTATACATGCTATCTGTTACTCAAGACAGTGCGGATTACTTGATTTACATCTTACATTACTATTTGAGGAAGAAGAAACATGGAAGGAAACTATAGCAAGTAGAACACATGAACAGTATGATATGACTATTATATGAAAAATAAAAGACCAAATATTTTAAAATACATGTTATTCTGTATTAATTAATTATTCTGTAATAAGTGTCTTGAAAATATTTTGAAAATGTTACACTATCGTGGAATTTTGTAGATCCATTTGTGATAGATTTGTGAGCCGGATCTCTAAAGAACGTCTCGGGTTACTTGTGTAACCCTTGTTCCCTGAAAAAAGCGGAACGAGATGCTGCGCTGCTAAGCGCTATAGGGAAACAATCTTATTGTGAGCTGCTCTGAACATGTGTGTAACACGTCAATGAAATTGACTGGAATTTATAGCCTCGGTTGGTGAGATCATTGGACGCACCTGTGGCCAGGCTATAAATAGGAGGCGTCACCAGAGTGTCGTCAGATTATTTTTCTGAAGAGCGGTCCTGGGACGTCCCAGTGCGGCAAAAGAAGCGCAGCATCTCGTTCCGCTTTTTTCAGGGAACAAGGGTTACACAAGTAACCCGAGACGTTCCCTTTACAAAAAGCTTCACTTTGATGCTGCGCTGCTAAGCGCTATGGGGAACGAAATGCCCACGCCGCCGCACTGGGGCTGTCCGGACCCCTGATCGTTGTGAAGTGTTTTCACAGAACGCGAGAGGTTCCAGACATGAGCTTAAGATGTCGACTCAAGGGCATAAGCCCGGAGTAGCAGAACATCTAACACCATAAAATCCGAAGAGTGTGTGCGGAAAGGACTAGCCTGCCGTATCACAAACCTGGTTAGACATGAGCTTGAGATGTCGACTCAAAGACATAAGAGTCCGGAGTAGCGGAGCATCTAGCCCACAAAGTCAAAAGATGAGTTTGAGAAGCCGATCCAAGGGCTCTAACTCAAAAGTTCGTACCATGAACTTGGATTTGGCATGAGCCTGGGATGTCGACCCAAGGACATAGTCCGGGGTAGCAAAACATCCTAGCTCATGTAGAAAATTGTAGAATGTGCATGGAGAGGACAAGCCCACCACGTCACAAACTTGTTCCTGCATGAGTTTGAGATGTCGACTCGAGGACGTAAGAGCCCGGAGTAGCATGAACATCCAAACTATAGAATTTAATGAATGTGTGCGGAGAGGACCAACCTGCCGCATCACAAACTTGCTGCAGAGGGACCCCTCTAGCCAAGGCTTTAGAAGAAGCGACCCCTCTGGTGGAGTGAGCCCTGACACCTACTGGCGAAGCTTGACCGCGCGCCTCATAGGCCAGGGCAATAGCATCCCTCACCCAATGTGACATAGTCTGCTTAGTAGCAACCGCCCCCCTGTTGCGGCCCCCATAGCAAACAAACAATTGCCCTGATTTACGCCACTGGCTTGTGCGGTGGACATAAATCTGAAGGGCACGGACTGGGCAGAGTCCGTGAAGTCTTTCCTGCTCCAGCGTTAAAAACGGCGGGGAGCAGAAGGCTTCTAAAGTGACAGGATGTATTGTCGAAAAAGGAACTTTAGGAAGGTAATCAGGGTGAGGATGCAAAATTGCTTTGGCCATACCGGGGGCAAATTCTAAACAGGTCGGCAGAATAGACAGAGCCTGTAGATCCCCAATCCTCTTAAGAGAGGTAATAGCCATAAGGAGGACCATCTTGAGAGTCAGAAGTCTGTCAGACGCTGACTCCAGAGGTTCAAAAGGGGTCTCGACCAGAGCCTCCAGGACTATTGTTAAGTCCCACGAAGGAGTTCTGGCCCTAACGGGAGGCCTCAGTCGCCTGGCTCCACGAATGAAGCGGGCGAGTAGAGGATGTCTCCCTAAAGGCACCCCGTCAATCAAGGCGTGGCAAGCCGAAATGGCGGCCACATAAACCCTGAGAGTAGCGGGGCATATGCCTGCTGACAGTTTTTCCTGCAGAAACTCCAGAACTGAAACAATTTGGCAGTTAACTGGATCTGCATCATGTGAACTGCACCACCTTTCGAAGACACCCCATTTATTGGTGTAAATTCTTCTGGTGGAGGGAGCCCTAGCACTAAGAATGGTTTCAATAACCCCAAGCGACAGCCCTGTGTCCCTCAGTTGGTACCCTTCAGGGGCCAAACGTGAAGTTTCCACAATTCGGGCCGGGGATGAAATATTGTCCCCTGTGCTTGAGACAGAAGGTCCCTCCTGTCCGGAATCGCCCAGGGCGAGCCGTCTAGGAAAGACATCATCTCTGAGAACCAAACCCTGTTTGGCCAGCGAGGCGCTATCAATAAGAGGCAAGACCCTTGCTGGCGAACTCTGGCCAGGACTCTCGGGAGCAGAGAAACCGGAGGGAACGCATACAGGCGCATTCTGGGCCATGTATGCGCCATCGCGTCCAGACCCAGGGGGGCTGGGTGACTCAGAGAGAAGTAGAGGGGACATTGCGCAGTCTCTTGAGAGGCGAAGAGGTCCACTTCGGCTCTGTAAAATCTCTCCCAAATCTGTTGTACTACCTCGGGATGGAGTTTCCACTCACCCGATGGTAAGTTTTGTCTGGACAGAAAATCTGCTCCCACATTCAGGCGTCCAGGGATATAGACTGCCCTGAGTGACAGTAACTTGCCCTGGGCCCAAAGGAGAATCCGACGTGCCAGCAAATTGAGGTGGCGAGAACGTAGGCCTCCTTGATGATTTATGTAGGAGACTGCTGCTGTGTTGTCCACCCGCACAAGGACATGGCAGCCTCTCAAATGTTGGAGAAAGTATTTCAGGGCCAGAAATACTGCCATCAGCTCGAGGCAGTTTATGTGCCAATCGAGTTGATGACTCTCCCATTCCCCTTGGGCTGGACGACCACTTAAGACCGCACCCCAACCCGTCAGGGAGGCGTCTGTCGTAAGCATCCTGCGACGACACAACGCACCAAGAGTGGGACCCAAGGTGAGAAACCGGGGTCTGAACCACATAGAAAGGGAACGAAGCACTGGGCGCGTAACCCTTATTTGCCTGAGGGGACTGGCCCTTGGATGAAACCCCCTGGCTTTTAGCCACAGCTGAAACGGTCTCATATGGAGAAGGCCCAAAGGAATCACCGTGGACGCAGACGCCATGAGACCTAATATTCGTTGGAACTGAAGAACAGTGCAACCTTGACCTAGCCTGAGAATGCTCAGGGAGTTCTGAATGGAGATGACACGAGCGGGAGACAACTGTGCCTGCATCGTGATCGAATTCCATATAACCCCTAGATAGGAAATTTTCTGGGTCGGGGAAAGAACGCTCTTTTTGGCGTTGAGTCTCAGACCCAGAGAACCTAGATGAGCCAAGACGATATCCCTGTGCTGAACTGCCAGTTCTTGAGACTGGGCTAGGATCAGCCAGTTGTCTAGATAATTCAGAATGCGGATGCCCTGGAGTCGCAACGGAGCCAGTGCTGCATCCATGCATTTCGTGAATGTGCGGGGTGATAGGGCTAGGCCGAATGGAAGGACTCGATACAGGAAGGCTTCGTCCCCGAAAGCGAACCTCAGGAACTTCCTGTGCTGTGGCAGAATTCCAATATGAAAGTATGCGTCCATGAGGTCGATCGTGACCAGCCAATCGAAACGTTGGAACTGAGACACGACGGACCTGACTGTTAGCATCTTGAACTTGAGCGTCTTGACCGAGCGGTTCAAGGCACGAAGATCTAAGATGGGACGCAACCCCCCCCTTTTCTTGGGGACCAGGAAGTATCTGCTGTAATAGCCAGACTTTTTCTCTGGAAGGGGAACATGTTCTATGGCCCCTTTTTCCAAGAGATTTTGCAGTTCTACCTGAAGTAGACATGCCTGTTCCGGGCTTACGGTAGTGGAAACCACACCGTTGAAGCTCGGAGGGCGGCAAGCGAACTGAATTCTGTAGCCTTTTTCTACTGTTTTTAGAACCCACATAGAAATACCTGGCAGAAGTTTCCACGCTGCCAGGTTCTCTGAGATGGGAACTAATTTCAAGACTTCCTGTCGAGGGGGTGTCGAATGTTCCGTGTCCTGGATTATGGCAGGGAGCAACGGTACATTCAACATTTTGTTGGAAACCCCTGTCACCCGAAACACCAAGGGTGGCGGGAGTGAAGAGGTTTCGTGAGGGTATTGGGAGGGCCGAAGTGAATGATACACGCGCCCCGTCCCGAAGGGAACTACCCTCACAGGGTTGGATACAAGACCGTCAGGGCTTCTTTCTCTTGGAGATACAAGCCCTGAGGTCTTGTTTGGGAGGTTGCTGAGGGCGACGAGCCTGTCCCCAATCTCTGCGAGGGGGAGCACGACTTGCCACGCTCTGTTTCTGAACCTCCCTCCTAACAGAATCAGGGCGAGACTGGGTGACCGACGGCCTCGCCCCCTGAGTGCGACGAGGAAGGAATTGCCCAAAGGCTTCCTCATGGCTTTTCACCTCCTGGAATCTGGAGATAACCGTGTTCATGGCGTCTCCAAAGAGACCAGAAGGCGAAACTGGGGCATCAAGGAGGAAAACTCTGTCCTTATCCTTGATGCCGGATAGATTAAGCCATAAGTGCCTCTCAGTGCTAACCAAAGCGGACATAGACCGGCCAATAGCACGGGCTGACTGCTTGGTGGCACGGAGAGACAAATCCGTAGCTCGACGAACTACAGAAAAAGCTTCGTCGTAGAGGCCTCTTCCAGCACTCAAATCTTTTAGTAGGTCAGCCTGGTACGCCTGCAAGACAGCCATGGTGTGCAGCGCAGCACCAGCCTGACCCGCCGCTTGATATGCTCTCCCGACCAGCATGGAGGTTACCCTGCATGGCTTAGAAGGGAGAGCAGATTTATTAAGCGACGATGCCGAACCCGGCGAGAGATAACCCGCAAGTGTCTCTTCGACCGGTGGCATCTTTAAATACCCTCGCGCCTCAGCGCCCACGATAGTCGAATATATTGACGTCGAGGGCACGTGAATGCGCGAGGTATAAGGTTTATTCCAAGAACGAGAAAGCTCGTCATGGAGATCATCAAAGAAGGGAAGGGACTGATGAGGTGTTCCCTTCCCTTGGTCACCAGACAGAAATCTGTCCTCTAACTTAGAGCGCTTGGGGGGAACTTGGTCACGTGGCCAGTCTATTTGAAGCCTTGCCACCGCGCGAGTAACCACATCGAGCAGCTCCTCCGAAGATTTAGAATCGCGATTGGAGCGCTCAGATGCGGTTAACTCGGAATCTGACCCAAGGGAATGGAGGTCCCCCTCGTGAACTGAAGAGGCGCCGAAGCACGCTTCAGGATCACGCGAGGGACCAGCAGGATCTGGGGAGAGAGCGAGCGAAAGGGGCGAACCCGTCTCTCGCTCCTCAGCCAGATCCATGCGAGAGCCCCACGAATGAAGTGTGGGTGCCGGCTCTCGGAAGTAAGCAAGGCGAGCGCGAAGCATCCTCGACCGAAAGTAGGTCGCAATGCGCGCACCCGTCCTGTTCCAACGTGAGAGTAGCGTGCTCTTCCCCCAAGCAAACAAAGCAAAATTGATGCGTGTCCCTGTCAGACATAGAACGCTGACAAGGAAACACACATTGTTTGCCCTGTTTTTCCGCCATTTTCCCCTTTTTCTTTTTATATATATATATATATATATATATATATATATATATATAAAAAGAGAGAAGGAAGGAAAAGACTTAGATTTTTAAACCATTTTCTAACAAGAGTTTTGTGAAAACACACAGAGAGAAAGCTCTGAAGAAAAATGTCTGACGACACTCTGGTGACGCCTCCTATTTATAGCCTGGCCACAGGTGCGTCCAATGATCTCACCAACCGAGGCTATAAATTCCAGTCAATTTCATTGGCGTGTTACACACATGATCAGAGCAGCTCACAATAAGATTGTTTCCCCATAGCGCTTAGCAGCGCAGCATCAAAGTGAAGCTTTTTGTAAAGGGAACCAAATATTTAAGACCGTTTGGTGAAATTGCCATGCATTTAAGGATTAACAGTGTAGATTTTTGGATACATTTTCTTTTATATACAGTATAAAACTACAAGATTACTCACCTCTGAGACAACAAATACAGAGATTTGGCAACTATAGGTCACTACAGTGTCTAAATCGTATAGAACAATTATGAAATATATTAAATGTTAGATAACTAATAAAACATTTATTCAATTCGGGTGCATTTATTTTTACCCCCATATTAAGGGTCATTAAAGGCCCTTTTTTGTCACATTCAGTGGCATTTTTGTCCTGAGTCCTGGTTAATTTCAGATCCTGTAACATACAGTATGTCCTACAACATGTGGGATTTGCATAAACACTTAGATTTGTAGAATAATAAGGTGTCTTTTCGAGCAGAGAACACAGTGAAATCAAGTGGAATCACCAGGACTGATTTTACTTTGTTTTTCTGCAAAAAACAGCTGCGAGTGAGCTCTGACACAGTAGCTTAGGTGGGTTGGGGATCGACAGGGCCGGTCAACTGCTATCGGAAGCTGCCCTGATTGCACCAATAAGTGGATTGTGCTCTCTCTCTCTCTCTCTCTCTCTTTTTCTCTCTGCTTAGCAGAGAGGAAATTGTACAGAATGAATCACTGCAGGGAACCAATGGTATTTTTAAAGAAACTAACTTGCCTCTAGTCTAGTACATGCAGGGACACATGAGTTTTGCTGTGATCACAGAGATTTGACTGCTTGGCCCAAACCTGAGATCAATTTCAACCTTTCTCCCTGCCTCTGTTGGTCTCTTTTCCCATTATATTAGAACTGCATTGTGTTTTGGTAAACATCCGAAATCAAAAAAACTAAATGTTTTCACACCAACCATGATCCAAACTAAGCTGTGATGTCAAACCAACTTGAGTCCATGCCTTTATCTATTTTTAGAGAGTTTGCCATAGTTTGAGTCAAATGATGTCACCTGAGACCAACATAAAACCGGCAAGTGTGAGCGCAGATTTTTCTTTAGACGAAATCGGTATACGTTGACTGAATTTGAAAACACTGCCTCCAGAAGCTAAAGCGGTAAGTGTTTCTGAGAATATTATAAAGTTTGACTTCAATTTATATCCAGGAGAGTTCTCCAGAACCCAGTTGTAAAAAATATTTGTTTTCATCTTAACAGGGTGTAAAACAGCGAAGAGAAATACTTATTTTATTTAATCTACCCCCCCAACCAAAATCTAACCTTAACCATTAGTAGAAAAAATGCAATGTTAGGGATAAAAATACAACCTCCTTATCATGCTAGTGATTGTTTTACAATTGATTACTTCCTTGTTTGAATGGGGATTGAGCTGTGATCTCCCATACAACTGATGAAACACGCTACCAGTCATGCCACGAGGGAAAGTAATTGTTGTTGAGTCATTCCAAATATGTCCAATGGGAGACAGGGCATGTCAGTGAGTTGGCATACTGTTGCCAATCCTAGGGTAATGGAACTTTCTGAAAAGCATGCCGACTTCTAGTGTTATCATGTTGACATACATACACCGTTCCAGCCAAAATACTCCTGCCATGTGTTCAGAGAGTGATGTTTGTTTGATGGTTTACAGTTGAAAGAAGTAACTCTTGCAGTGCTGTGAGATGATACAATACTGTATGTGGCATTCCATCAACAGATCTCTGGTATAAGAACAGAGAACCACAGAAAGACCCGTGGGCTAAAATGACAGACAGGGAACAACAGGTTGAACAAGAGTAAGGTTGAGATCGAGATATATTGGAGAAATATTGCAAAGCAAATAAGCAAATATTGAAGGTTATGAGTTTATATTTATTCTACCACACTGTCATGGACCAATATTAATAATCAAAAATAACAATAGCTACTGACTCCCTCATGACCAAAAGGAATGATTACATTAGTTGCTGTTTAATCACTCCAGGTAATGCTCAGCTCTCTTCAATTCCTGTGATCTTATAATTTCTAAAGCACATGGATTAATCCCCAAAGAAAGTTGAGGACTCACAAGATGGTGCCTTCAGGACTCAAACAAATCGTTACAAACCGTTCACCTTTTTTTGTTGCAATGTGTGAATGGATTGTAACGCAACTTAAAACATTTGTCCTAGGTTGCCTGTTAAAGCCTGTACACTGATTTTCATCTTAAGGAAGCGGGTCGCTTTTGCTCGGAAAATCCAAAGGATGTGACATATACGCGCACTCCAAAGAGCCTTACCTCAAACAGTTACGTATAGCTTCTCTTCCACTATTCAACAGTGACAAGAAACTGCAACACTAGGTAACGTTATCTTAGAGATGGAATCCAGCAAATGTCTGGCTCCCAGCACAATACAAACTCCTACACAAACTCAGAGTAAGCCAAAAAAAAAAAAAGGATCTACAGAATACAGTCTGGCTACGTGGGAACGTGATCGTGGTTGAGCGAAAACTCAACAATAGTGCAACATAACACTGCAGTGCAAGTCTACACTGTAGACTTGTTTACACTGTCTGGTATAGTTCGGTAGTATGTAGCTGTATGTGTGTGTATCGGTATGCTATGTTAGATGATAAGTAGTTTTAGTATAGTCTCAAAGTTTGTAGTAAAACAATCATAACTATGTAATTTTAATTATGCTACCTCATCTGTCAGCATGATGCTGGTGGATCACGTTCAATCTCTTTGTATGTTACGGCATTGTTTTGGCTGATGCACACGTCCCTACAGAGAGTGTGCACAAGCAACAGGTAGCTGGCTGCAGTTCACTTGAAAGCCACAGGTGTCATTACTAATAAGGGTTTCTGAATCTTACATACTGCACCTTTAAGGGTGAAGAGACACATTCACATTCATTCACAGTTCATCATGGGAGTGGGCGGTCGCTCTGAGGCATGCTTGGTTTGCAGCGGTTCTCTGATTGGTGGATCTTTCACTGCTGTACATTGGGCGATGTAGTTGTTTGCAGGAATTCAGCTAACAAACACTAAAAATTTATTTTTAAACAATGAAGTTTATATAATGCAGACAAATGGCTTAAACGAAAGCATATACCATCAATTATCAAGCTCAGAGATCAAGATAGGTTTGTTTTTTTCTTGGGTTATAAGTTATTGTTAAAAATCATTTAGTCTATGGACCATTTTTACTCCTGGAACCAGACTTTTGCACTCTATTGAGAAAAGGCCTAATTTATATTAACCAGCCTTATTTTTATTTAAAAATGGTATTTTATGTTCTTTTAATAAAAAACATTATTTTACTGTTTGATCTGTTTATTTTTCTTACTGTATTTTATATATTTTTTGTATGTTTTTCCATGTATATTTGTAAAAGAAATAGTCTTGTTTTCAATGAAAACGTCTAGGTTACTAGTGTAACTCCCGTTCCCTGATGGAGGGAACGAGACGTTGTGTCGATTGTAGTGACACAAGGGGCTTCTTTCGGGAGCCTCGGATACCACTGAATATGAAAAAGGCCAATGCCAAATTGGCGAACAGAAGTTGCATTTCCGGCCCCCCGGACATGTGGGTATAGAAGGCAGGAATCGTGCATCTGTTCAGTCAGGTTCTGCACCGAGGAGCCGAGAATAAGTTTTGGCTAATACTGCAGCTTAGTACAGTGTTGTGGCAAGGGGGACACAACGTCTTCTTCCCTCCATCGGGAAACGTGGGTTACACTAATAACCTAGAAGTTCCTCTTCTGTCACTCACTTGACGTTTTGTCGATTCAATAGCGCATGTCCCTATTCAATAGCGCCACCTACACTGAACCCTGTTACGTGATCTGCTGATGCTGGTGCAGCAAGCTGTAGCATGCCAAAGGAGCATGAGCATGAGCATGAACCTTCCCCAATGCCCCACTAAGACATCATATTGTTTTATTAGGATCCAGGCATCAGAACAAGGATTTCATTTGAGGGGTGGGAACAAGCGACGTGAGAAGCATGGGAGGAAGCCGCTCCAGCCGCAGCCCTTTTCTCTCTATGTTTCTCCTCATAGAGTGTTAGGCTGGGGCCATCTAGCTATAACACGCATCGAGGAAGGTGTTCTCTTCCAGTCCTATTCTTTCAGGGGGAAAAGACCCCGTGGAGACCACATCCTGCCCAGGCTGGTGAGGTGAAAATGGGTCAAATATGTCACGTGGACCTGTTATGCCACACATGGAAGTGGCGCGGTGGTAGGTCCTGCCTAATGAGGGAGGAGCTCTACAAACATGGCGACCGGGGCAGAGGGGACCCAAGGGAGGGGGACCCTACTGTGGAAAATAAATCACAGGGGGTTAACCATGATAACCGTACCCATAGTGGTTCTGGTCCTTAATTCCTCCGCTGAATTCATGAGCCAGAGGGCTGGGGAGGAAGAACATCCAGGGAGCGCGAGTTTGAGGATTGACCTGGGAGTAAAAGCGCACGTGTTTGCCTTCAGTGAGGGGAAAGGCGCTAGCACATGCGGTATATCCGGTCAGTTGTTGCGTGTTTCCGAGTTCTACATGCTCCTTCCTGACAAAACATGGGACTCAATCCGGAGATTGTAGAATCTCGTGAAGGTATTGGGTGTTGCCCAGCCCGTTGCTTCAAAGATTTCTGCTAGAGAGGTGCCATTGGCCAGTGCCCACGAGGATGCCACACTTCTTTTAGAGTGTGCTCAAATCCGCAAGGGGGCAGCACGGCCTGGGTCCGATAGGCCAATGCGATGGCGTCGACTACCCAGTGGGCGAGCCTCTGTTTGGAGACAGCGTTCCCTTTCCTACTGTCCACCAAAGCAAACAAAGAGCTGCTCAGAGAATCTAAAGCTCTGTGTGTGGTCCAAATAGGTACGCAAAGCACAAACTGGACACAGCAATGATAAGGCTGAGTCTGCCTCCTCCTGGGGCAGCGCTTGCAGGTTCACTACCTGGCCCCTGAAAGGGGTCATAGGTACCTTGGGCACATAGCCCGGCCGGGGTCTTTGGATGACCATCTGCCGGACTGAACTCCAGGCAAGTGTTGCTGACAGAGAAAGCTTGCAGGTCTCCAACCCTCTTAATGGAAGCGAGCACAATCAGGAGGGCCCGTAAAGACCATGGAGAGATCCCACAAGGGGAACAGGCATGGCCTGGGAAGGTTCAACCTCCGGGTGCCTCTTAGAAACCTTATGATCAGGTCGTGCTTCCCTAAGGACTTACCGTCCACCGCATCATGGTGGGCAGCTATAGTGGCTACATATACCTTTAAGGTGGAGAACTTCTCGTCTCCTGGGTTGTCCGTCTCAGGAACTCTTGGGAGCCTTCCGGGTCCTTGAGGAGGTTTGTGAGATGGGGGCCGTCTGCTTCCTGTGGGTAGCTCTACGGCGGGGCTGAGAGCTGGGCCCTGGTTGAGGCGGAGTTACCTGCTGGTGTCTTGCTGCCGCAGGGGGATGCCCTTGGTGAGCAGACAGGGCTTGGCTGGATGTAGACCGGTGCCAAGGTAGGATGTATTGGATGGCCTCCATCTGCTTTTTCACCACTGAAAACTGCTGGGAAAAGTCTTCAACGGTGTCGCCAAATAGATCGAGATTGGAGATGGGGGCGTTGAGAAAGTGGGCTTTGTCAGTTTCCCGCATCTCAACCAATTTCAGACATAGCTGACGTTCCTGGACCACAAGGAACGGCCATTGGCCAACACCTGTCCGAGTGCCCGCGCTGTGAACTTCGTGGACAAGAGCGGGAAGTTGGTTGCTGAGCACAGTTCCTGCAGCACATCAGGATCAGGAATACCCACATGCAGATCTCACTCGAACCCGGAAGGAAGCAATCGAGCGTGCTGGGGGGGTGGGTGGTTCGTGTGGATTTACCCAGTGAAACCGCGCCTGCTGAACCCCCCAAATCGCTTCCATCGCCAGCCAGGTTGTCCTCAATCCCGTCGGAAGAAGGAGCAATGCGGGGGGTGGCTGGAGTGGTGTTTCCCTTGAGAAAGGAAAGCCGTGATCACAACTATGCCATGGTCAAGTTCTCACAATAAGTACAAGAGCCATCCACAAACGCTACCTCAGTGTGATCGCGACCCAGACACACAAGGCAGCGCCTTTGACCGTCAGAAGCAGAGAGATATCTGCCGCATCCAGGAACAATGCAAAGGCAGAAGGGAATCTTGACAAAGACTTGTCTTTAAAAAGACGTTTGATGCAAATGCGTTTATTCTTTTAGAGAAAATAAAGCTCTTTTAGAGGAGTTGTTGCTCTTTTAGGAAGCTGTTGAAGCGCCCAGGGGTGTGGACTGCACTAGCATGCAGAGGAGGGAGAAAGCCTCTGGCAATGCGCCGTAGATCCAACCGCAAAGCTCTCTTTAGAGGTGAGTTGAACAGTGGTGACATTTTCAGCTTGCTGAACACAACCGCTCGGCTCTGAAGAAAGAATCTGACTGAACAGATGTACGATCCCTGCCTTTTATACCCATATGTCTGGGGGTGGGCCATGCAAATTCTGTTCGCCAATTTGGCATTGGCCTTTTTCATATTCAGAGGTATCCGAGGCTTGTGTCACAACAATCAACACAACATCGAGTGAGTGACAGTGGGGGAAATGTAATTACATTATGTACAGCATTGGCAAATGTTTTATCTATACTTTAAAGTGCTTTAAGCATAAACATTTAAAGCACTACATGTTGTTATATTTTTCTGAAAACAAGACTTAATATCATGTCAGTTTGCACCTCAATAAATGTATCATGTTTTAAATTATTTTTAGCTGTGTAATAAAGTTTTTGGCCAACTGGCAAGACAATTTGTACTCGCATTAGGTGCTTGGCAAGCCTAAATTTGGAACCATGAATGTAGATAAGTCAATATCACAATGTTATCTCTGAAAGACTGTGTGCTTGCACTGCTTGCAGAATAACGGTGTAAATTGCATCAATAGGAGTGAAAATGTAAATCTGTGCATGTGGTGACTGGATGTTATTGTAGCCTGTCAATCTGATGGGTGGACCACACCAGAAATAGCCTCTTTGAGCCTTCTTTTTACACCATTTCTTGCTAGTTCGTCTGTCTCAATCTGAGCCTCGTGGTCAACCCCCCCCCACCCCCCAATCCAGCGGTGTGCAGTGAGGAGCAGCCGCCTGTTAAAGTGATGTCCCCTCAGGCCATGCCATAGGGAATTCCGTTACCATGGCGCATCACTAGGCAGGGATCAATGGAACCGCCCTCCAAAGAATGTCATCTTCATCAGCCCCCAAGGGGAAGCTCAGCCCCAGTAAAAATGGATAAACAAAACCCTTGCTTTCATAATGCAGACATGAACAGGCATATCAAACCACTGGCAGGATTCGTCTATTTAAAAAAGGATGAATGAAACAGCCAATCGTAATGCAGGTCTATAAATTTAGTGTAGGGGTTGACATGACATGGTTTGTTACATGGCCTTCCCTCTTTTTTTCTGTACAAACAACTATTAAAATCTCCATGAAATTGCTTGTGAAGCAGTTTTTCTATCGTGTTGATGTATTTCATATTGAATCAAGTTTGGGTGGAACAAATTGAAAGTTTGTTATTTTTTTTATTTAAATAAACAATAGGCATCAGTTATGTCAAAACCATTTGCTACTTGCTAATTTGTTATATTAGTGGCATTAGGGGCAGGGACATTCTCATTTTAGAGTTTATTTGGATGGATTTTTAATCCATTTTGTCATTATGATAAGTCATTAAAATTGGAGATTAAACAATTTTGCCTCACTGCAACCTTGAAACACACTTGGATTGCATTGTTTGTGTTGATAATACTCTTTCTAGAGATTTTGGAAGTCTTTCAAAGTGACTGGATGAAATGAGTTATTGTGGGTTTATGCTAATATATTTGAGTTTAAAGAAGTTCAGCACTGGATCTGATCTTGATCTGGTCTGGGCCATGTAATGTTACCTTGGGAGGCGTGTCAGAGCCGGGGTACTCGCGCTGGTCCAGCTTGTTCCAACGCTGCATGAGTTTAATAACCATGGGATTACTGAAGTCCACCAACTGAAAGCCTGTCACATTGGCTCCCCCATGCATGAAACGCTCCAGATTGATGTCCTTAAAACCCTGCCAGAGCATAGGAGGAGAAAGGAAAGAAATACAGAGTGAAACAGAGAGAGATAGATAGAGAGAGAGAGAGAGAGAGAGAGAGAGAGAGAGAGAGATTATTAAAACATAGTTGGCAATGCAGGGCTACGATAAGAGAAATTCTGCAAACACTCATATCCAGCTCGCCTCTGTGAGCCAATTCCGTGAAAAGCAAGCAAGCAGAGAGAGAGAGAGAGTGTACGCTCTGCAGCTCCCAGTATCATTAAAACATTGTCACCACCGCTCAGACTGGAATACAAATGAGTCTCTCAAATTGATCTTGCTTAAAGAAAAGAGAAGATTAAGAAAAAAAAAGAGCGAGGGAGGGCAGGAGAAAGAAAGAGAGTGACAGAGAAAGGAGAGGCCATAACAAACCAGTAGAGAGTACTATGTAGAATGTCAGGCTGGGCGATAAAACAATATATATATATTTTAATTTCAGAATTTGACATTTTTCAAAAATATCTTGATAATTATGTGTTTGTTCTAAAAATTTTATTTTTTTTATAATCAATGTCAAATCAATTCAAAAAGTTTAAAGCAAGATGTAAAATATAGTACAAATAATATTTAATAGTAATATACTGTAAATAATCTTTAATTATAAAAATAATAATAATAAAAAAATAATCAAGGAAAATTTACAAAATAGTTTTTCACTAAATTTCACAAATTTTCCTTAACGTGCATCAATGTAACAATACATTATAATAAACATCCTATATATATATCTGTGAACATTTGAGTGATGTTGCAAATGTCTGTTTTTAAGGGTTAGTTCACCAAAAAAATTTAATTCTCTCAACATTTACTTACTTGCCATCTAAGATGTGTGACTTTCTTCTGCAGAACACAAAAGAAGATTTTTAGAAGAATATCTCAGCTCTGTAGGACCATACAATACAAGTGAATGGTGATTTGGCCTTTGATGCTCCTTAAAGCAGATTAAGTCATTAAACATTAAACATAATCCATCAGACCCCATTGATTTGATCAGTTTCTTCTGAAGCGACCAGTTGGTTTTGTGTGAGAACAGACCAACATGTAACTCCTTTTTCACTGTACATCTTGAATGCAGTGTCCTTGGCGATCATGATTTCAAACATGATTACACTTCATATAATGTCATCTAGCACTCTGTGCATGCATCAAGATCAGGAAGTGAAATCATTGAAATTTTGATTGTGCCAAAAATTTCAATGGCAAGATGTACAGTGAAAAAGGAGTTATATTTTGGTCTGTTCTCACCCAAAACCAACTTCAGAAGACATTGATTAAAACATTGAAGTAGTATGGATTACTGTGGAAGGGTTGAGGGCAGGGCCGGGTCGTGATTATACACACCCGGTCCCTTATCAGGCTAATTAAGCCTCCGAGAGGGATAAAGGCCGATGGCAGACCATGGTGTGGGAGAGAGAGATCGTTTACGAACATATGTCATGTGTGTGTTTTGTCTTTTAAGTTTATCATTAAAATAGGATTTATATTGTCAAGCCAGTTCTCGCCTCCACCATTCCCTTGAACTATGTTACAATTACATTTTATGCTGACTTTTTCTGCTTTTTGAAGCTTCAAAGGCCAGATCAGCATTCACTTGCATTATATGAATATATGAGATATTCTTCTAACATCTTCGTTTGCATTCAGCAGAAGAAAAATGTCATACACCATCATGGCTTGAGGGTGAGTAAATGATGAGAAAATTAAAATTTTTGGGTAATCTATGCCTTTAATTGTCTCTTACTTGCAATGTCCAAATAAAACAAGCAAAATCTTTGCGAATATACTGAGTATTTGATATATCGCCCAGGACTATTAAAAAGTAAGAAATACAGGAGAATATGAAAGGAAAACCAGTTGACAGGGAGAATAAGGTGATAAGGAAATACAATGTAGCTCACCATATTTGCCATGATGTAATGGTATCCTTTGACATGCTTGCCGACGCTCACAATCTGTGGAGATAAATGCTAAAGTGAAAGCAAATCCTGAAAGCAAATACGGTTTTTGACATTCACCCATCTTATGAATGTATGACTGAGCTGTTAGCAGTTTGGAAAGCAGAATTCTGCAGTTTTTAATTATGTCTGCATCTCCCCATACTGCTCTGCAATTTGAGGGATATCAAAGCAAATACAAACAAGAATATTTTAAAAACATTTGACAGCTACAAAATTAGAAAGAAATATCAAGAGAGAGGTTTTTGTGAATAAAGTACTTTGCCAGATGGGGATGTAATTTCTGAAATGAAATTACTTGAGGAAATCAGTTCTGTGTTCCCTCAGAACCTTGTGGTCGTGCATATTCAATCTTCTTTAATAAAAATGGATGCTATATATATATATATGTACCTCACAGCGCCCCCAAATCCCACCTGTTCCAGCATGTTGTTAAGTCTCTCTGCTTCCAGGTCTATCACAAACGTCTTTTCCTGTCTGCGGTCCAGGTCTTCGAGAAGCTGTCGGTAACTGGCGTCATTAAAGTTTTCGACGCATATGGCACTGACCTGCCAACTGTTCTGCCCTGCTTTTTCCATGATGGCCTGTAGTATTGAATATCCTATAACAAAAGGGTAAACAGCAAGGCATTTCATCACTATGTGCATTATGAATGGGTGATATGGTTAAAAACAAATAGAGATATTATTCAGCCTTTTGACGGTAAATACACATCTTAATATTTATGCTATCGCTCAGATTTCATTTCAACCAAACAGGTATTGTAAAAAAAGTAAAATATAAAAAAAAGTAGATAAAAAATATAAAGGCATGTTTACAACTGTACTTTGTTCTTCACTAAATGAACAAAGGAAGAATCATACTGATCATTATCATTTATTTGCACCAATACAACACCAATATTTAAAAATTTAAAGACATGAATACAATATAAGAAAAATTACACTTCAGCACCAACAAATCACTGAATCAAGAGTTTTGAATTGATTAATTGAAACAGACAGATCAAAATTATGGTATTAAATCAAACTTATCATTATATTAAAAATGTAGGTAAACAGGGGCCTGGGTAGCTCAGCCAGTAAAGACGCTGACTACCAACCCTGGAGTTGTGAGTTTGAATCCTGACTCCAGTCAGGTCTCCGAGGCAACTGAGATTCATCCTCCACCACCTGGATTGAGGCAAGTCACTATGCCACCACAAACACTTAGAGTGCATTGGGAATTGGGCATTCCAAATTGGCGAGAAAAAAATTTAGATACACATAATCAAGACTTTTTTTCTACACTGTTCCCACCAAATTAATGAAAGGAAGAATCATATTGAGTAATTTTCACTTGTTTGCGCCAATATAACCAAACACAAAAACAGCAATATTTTCCTAAATATGTTTTAAATTGAAAGACATTAATACAATATAAGAAATATGAGACTTCAGTGAACATTTTGAGTGATGGCACCAACAAATTCAATTCAATGAAACAACAGATCATACTGATTTGCGGAAATTAATCGGACTTAACAATATATGAAATCTTTAGATTAACATAATCAATGCACGTTACTAAACTGTTTTCCACTAAATGCACAAAAGGATTCATACACATTTGGTTGCAGTTTCCCAGTGAAATACCCAGCAGGGGGATCCAAAATTGTGTGAAATTATGTTGTAATCAGAGGTTCTTCAGGTGAATATTAGATGGAATTTTTAATGAGTAAAACGTACCTCCTTAACCTAAATTTTTTACCTAAACCTAACCGATAGTGTTCACAAATTTGGTCTTAATTGTATTAGTGGTGAAAAAAACAGACATCATTCTCTAAATCGACACCTAAACCTAATAGATAGTGTATTAAAAGCATTTTACATTAAAAGCACATTTACTGAAGCAACCACATAATTGTATGTCTCTTTAATGGAACTTCACTTCACTTTCACTTTGAGCGCCCTTGGCTGGGATCAAGGCTTGATCTCTGTGTTTAAAATCAAACCCTCTATCAGGTAAGCTAGAGTGGAAGCAAATCACTTTGGAAATAAATGTGTAATTTTTGGTGGGTCTGTATTACAAGCATTAAAATGTATAGTTCCCCCTAATGTCACTCACTCGACATTGTGTCGATGTAGTGACACTAGGGGTCACTCTTGGGAGCCCCAAACACCTCTGATCTTTGAGAAAAGGCCAATGAGAATTGGTGAGTGGAATTTGCATGCAACTCCCCCATACATCCGGGTATAAAAGGAGCTGGCTGCAACCGGAGCTGAGTGGTTGTTTGTCAGTAAGCTGAATTCCACTGCTGGTCCATTCACCTTTAAACGAAGACTGTTGCTGTTGGATAAACGTTGCATTCCAGCGGCTTTCTCTCCTTCTGCACGATCACAATCTACCTATAAGTACAAGGCCGGCTCCGGCTAATAAAGATCATGGCGTGAGCACTCAGGCAGGCGATGTCCACTTTGGTGGTCCAGGAGTGCCACCTATGGCTGAATCTGGTAGAGATTAGGGACACCGACAAGGTTTCGACACCATCGAGGACTTTGCCCGGCAGTTCTCTGTGGTGAAGTAGCAGATGGAAGCAATTCAGCACATCTTGCCCCGGTGCGGTTCAAGATCCCGTACCCCGTCTGCATGGCGAAAGTGTATGTGGCTGCTATAGGGGCGCACAACGACGTGATGGATGGTAAGTCCTTGAGGAAGTACGACCTGATTATCAGATTCCTGATTATCAGATTGCTGAAAGGCGCCAGGAGGCTTAATCCTCCTAGGCTATGCCTCTTTTCCTCAGAATCTCTCTGTGGTCCTTCTGAGCCCTCTCTTTGAAGACGACCCTCCTGTCTGCGCTCACGAAATCCATCAAGAGGGTTGGGGACCAGCAGGAGTCCTTTGGCAGCGATACCTACATGGAGTTCAATCCGGACTGTTCTCACGTGGTTTTGAGACCCCAACCGGGCTATGTGCCCAAGGTTCCCACGACCCCTTTAGGGATCAGGTGGTGAGCCTGCAAGAAAATCTGCTCCGGGAGGAGATAGACGCAGCCTTATCGTTGCAGTGTCTGAGTGTCTGGTGCAATCTTTGTGCACATATTTGGATCGCACGCAGAGCTCTAGATGCTCTGAGCAGCTCTTTGTCAAACCCATGAACCCTGGATGTCATCCTCCCTAGCCCTGTGACTCACGAATTCGGCGGGGGAATTCACAGCCATACAGGTACGTATGCTAATATGCCCTGTACTGGGGTAGGTGCTCCACAGGTGCCGGTTACTCCGGTCGCCCCCTGTGATGTATTTTCCACAGTACGGTCTCCCTGTCGATAGACCCGTGTCTCCCTTGGGCAGAGCTCTCTCAGTCCCTGGTTGCTGTGTTTGTAGAGCTCCTCCTCTTCGAGGCAGGATCTACCACCGTGCATCTTCCATGTGTGGCTGGTGAGCCCATGTGACGTTTTGCCACATGTTACCTTCCCTTCGGGCAGTATGTGGTGTCCGCGGGGTCTTTTTCCCCTGAAAGAAAAGGAAAGGAAAAGAACACTTCCCCGGCACGTATAATAGCGTTAGATGGCCCCAGCCAAATCTAATACTCTGTGGAGAGAAAAAACATAGAGAGAAAAGGCAGAGGCTGGTGCCCATGCTCCTATGCTAGTTATGTCTCATCCCCCCTTAAGGATGTGGGGAACTACATGACGTCTTTTGGGGTATTGGGGGAGGCTATGTGCAGACTGATGCACCTGCTATTACGCACGCAGCAGCTTGCTTGCACCTGCATCGGCAGTTCACGTAACACGGTTCAGCTGTTGTGGTGTTTTTGTAAAGGGACCCCTAGTGTCACTACATCAACACAACGTTGAGTGAGTGACAGAAGGGGAACGTCTTGGCTACTGTTGTAACCTCCGTTCACTGATTGATGGAACGAGACATTGTGACCCTCTTGCCACAATGCTGTACTACCCGCTGGAAAGCCCTTTCTTGGCTTCTCAGCACAAAACATGATTGAGTAGTTGCAGCCAGCTCCTTTTATACCCGCATGCAAATTCCACTCGTTGATTCTCATTGGCCTTTTCTCAAAGATCAGAGGTGTTTGGGGCTCCCAAGAGCGACACCTAGTTTCACTACAACGACACAACGTCTCATTCCCTTTATCCGTTGTAGTGAAAATGGGGGTTACAACAGTAACCGAGATGTTTTTCAAATGATGCGTTAGAATAAAAGTGTTTCAATATAGCATAGCCGTGTGTGAATAACAGAGTGATAAATATGTGTTTATTAAGTCATAATCAGCCATAGTATCTTTGATTTGTGTGAAAGTTATGTTGTAGTGCATCATTTCACCAGGAAACTGCAGCAAAATGTAGAAAGCCGTTTAGTTAAATTTAGTTATAATAACATTCATTCTATGAGACTAGGTTATTTCTTACATATAAATTTTACATTTTAAATAAATAAATATAATGTAATATAAGAAAAAAGACTTCAGTTAGCACTTTTAATGGTGGAGCAAACAAATCTTTAAATCAGTTTTGAACTGATTCGTGTAAAATGAATCAAACTTACAATATCTACCGCTTTTTTCAATACTGACATTTAACTCAAAAACGCTATTAAAATAGCTTTGTCTTAATGCTCTCATTCTCGTAAGTTACGATGCAAGGAGGTTTCGCGAATCTAGTTTAATGTCAAAGTCATTTTACAATAATTTACAATAAATAATATTCGCAATATCGCTAGCAAAATCCTAGCAAATACATAGTGATTCAATATATCACCCAGCTCTATTGTGCATCAAAACATTAAAGACTTAAACCATTGAGGCTCTGCTCCCATTTGTTTAGAAAGAATGTGATTTGTGACATTGTCAGTGAGTCATCCTTGCACCAGTGCGGTACTCTCTCATCTGCAACTGCAGGCCTGTGAGCGATCACATGACACAGATCGGAGAACACAGATATGCACCTCCCATCCTTTCATGCGGACAGACTCGTTTTAGGCCCCAAACCCCATGGGAGCACATGGTCCCAGCAGGCTAAAAAACAGACAAAAACATGATCTATTCGGTTGCCTGATCTTAATCACCTGCATCCTTAAAATAGAACCCATCCCCATGCAGCAACATAAGTGTCGGCTAAACTGGAAGGCAGAACGAGCTGTTTTTTGTAATCATCTCTAAGGTGTAATTGAAGCTCTCTGTGAGAACTTTGGAGCTCCATTACAGCCCTTCTTATTCTAGCTAACTGGCCTCAGTGCCGCTTGTACTAATCAGACAAGGCTGATGTTGGATATGTTAATCTAGCTGTTTGAAATAGGCACTCAGAGCCTCTGAGGCCCACTTGACTCCAAGATGAGCAGATGTCCCTGTAAAACGGACCCTTATGGTCACAATCAGAATTTGGCAACGCAGCTCTCTCGGCTCCACTATTTAGAGGATTAACCTGTGCTTGATCTGGCAACCTTGTTGCTCAATCAGGTGCTGTGTCTATTCACTCTTTCTCTCACTACCATAAATTGCCACATGGAGAGGCATTTAAATTAGTATTTAAATCTAATGCATAAATTAAAAGAAGACACAAAAGATGTTAAAAATTGGATTTTTAGGAAAATCAGAATTTTGTGGCTTGAATCAATCTATTGGCGAGTTGGTGTTAATCTCATCAACAAAATTACAAAAATGTTTGTTGACAAAGTTTTTTTTTTTTCATTTTATCAACGAGAAGACGTGACAAAAAAAGATGCATCGTGATAAAAATAAAAAAGTTTAAATAAAAAATACAGTTGACACAAATGCAGTAAGATAAGGAAAAAATTATACTGTAAGATATTAACAATGCAGAAACAAACTGTTTGTTTATTTATTTTTTAAAGAATATAGAAAGAATTGATTCAGATAATCAAGTCATAGTATGTAGGGAATTTCACAGCTTGAGCTGCATGAGCTGCATGAGCTGGAAGAGTCAACATGATCACACAGGAAGTCAGCATGTTGTTTCCGAGAGTACCCTGTAGATCGGCAACACCATGCCGACTCTCTGACATGCGGCATCTCTTATCAGACATTTTTGCAAAGGCTCAGCATGTCTACCATCTCCTGTGGCATGACAGGAAGCAAGTTACGTGGGAGACCCAGATTCGGATCCCGCATTGTAACCAGGAAGTAATCATGTTTGCAGAATCAGTTACCAGCAAGATTCTGAGGTTGCATTTTTCCCTCTAACATTAAATGTTTATTCCACTGATGGTTAGGTTTAGGTATGTGGTTTGGGTTGGGGGGGTTCAGTTTATAAAATCCTCTTCATTGTATTACAGCCCGCTTCACAACTTGCTTTTGCCGCCCCTCAGTGGACATTTCACCTGGAAAATGGAGCTCGCACGTGCATATACACTCACCTAAAGGATTATTAGGAACACCTGTTCAATTTGGCTGGTGGTGGTGGTGTAATGGTGTGGGGGATGTTTTCTTGGCATACTTTAGGCCCCTTAGTGCCAATTGGGCATCGTTTAAATGCCACGGCCTACCTGAGCATTGTTTCTGACCATGTCCATCCCTTTATGGCCACCATGTACCCATCCTCTGATGGCTACTTCCAGCAGGATAATGCACCATGTCAGAAAGCTCGAATCATTTCAAATTGGTTTCTTGAACATGACAATGAGTTCACTGTACTAAAATGGCCCCCACAGTCACCAGATCTCAACCCAATAGAGCATCTTTGGGATGTGGTGGAACGGGAGCTTCGTGCCCTGGATGTGCGTCCCACAAATCTCCATCAACTGCAAGATAGGCCTCAGGTAGGCCGTGGCATTTAAACGATGCCCAATTGGCACTAAGGGGCCTAAAGTATGCCAAGAAAACATCCCCCACACCATTACACCACCACCACCAGCCTGCACAGTGGTAACAAGGCATGATGGATCCATGTTCTCATTCTGTTTACGCCAAATTCTGACTCTACCATCTGAATGTCTCAACAGAAATCGAGACTCATCAGACCAGGCAACATTTTTCCAGTCTTCAACTGTCCAATTTTGGTGAGCTCTTGCAAATTGTAGCCTCTTTTTCCTATTTGTAGTGGAGATGAGTGGTACCCGGTGGGGTCTTCTGCTGTTGTAGCCCATCCGCCTCAAGGTTGTGCATGTTGTGGCTTCACAAATGCTTTGCTGCATACCTCGGTTGTAACGAGTGGTTATTTCAGTCAAAGTTGCTCTTATATCAGCTTGAATCTGTCGGCACATTCTCCTCTGACCTCTAGCATCAACAAGGCATTTTCGCCCACAGGACTGCCGCATACTGGATGTTTTTCCCTTTTCACACCATTCTTTGTAAACCCTAGAAATGGTTGTGCGTGAAAATCCCAGTAACTGAGCAGATTGTGAAATACTCAGACCGGCCCGTCTGGCACCAACAGCCATGCCACGCTCAAAATTGCTTAAATCACCTTTCTTTCCCATTCTGACATTCAGTTTGGAGTTCAGGAGATTGTCTTGACCAGGACCACACCCCTAAATGCATTGAAGCAACTGCCATGTGATTGGTTGATTAGATAATTGCATTAATGAGAAATTGAACAGGTGTTCCTAATAATCCTTTAGGTGAGTGTATATAGATGCAAGTGACACAATGACTGTCACCAGCAGCGTTGAGTCTAATCTGATTGCAAACTAATTAGTTACTGTAATCTAATTATTTTTTAGTTAAAAAGTAATGTAATGTGTTACATTTTAAATTCTTACAATTAAGTCAATTTATTTTAAAGTACATTAATTATTCACTCTTATTTCTGAAATGTTTTATGTTGGATAAATTTAAACATGAATTATGTTTATGTGTAAGTCTATTTACTTTTCTGTGAAAGCTGAAGAATCACTAACAAGTCATTATAAGGCAGAAACTTGTGGTGCTGAGAGTATGATTAGCGTGCATGAACAAAGAGGAAATAGACATTATTTAGAATTTGTCTAGGGAAATTTTTTCTGTGTTTTAGAAAGTACCTAAAAGTAATTAGTAGTCTAATTTTGCCCCTGTCCCAACTATGTTTGAGTATGTTGCAGGCATCAAATTCAAAATGTGTTTATATTTACAAAATACAATTAAGTTGGTCAGTGAAAACATATTATATATATATATATATATATATATATATATATTTTTTTTTTTTTTAGGAAACATGTCAACACAGGACAGAAAACTGCACTCATCAAGCAATTTCATGAGGTCTTTGAAACACTTTAGATTTTTATCATCCATAAAATGCTAATTGAGTAATTGTGAATTGTACAGTATATACCAAATGCCTAAATGTTTTTGATATACATAAATTGCCATGAATTAACATCAAAGCACTGTATATTATGGCTGGTGTGGACATTTTTACATGCTGGTCTGTGAAACAAACAGCATATACATGCACAGCAGCACATACACATTATACACACTCGTCTCACACTAAGGTTGCTCTATATCTGCAGACACCTGCAGTATCGACCAGTTACTCAGCTCTGTGTATTCATGTAAAATTCTTCCTTTGTTAAAATCACAGCTCTAGAAGCTAATAATATGAGCATCCCCCCCCACTGGAGAATAGAGATCTGAATAATAGCTAATAAATCAGTGGTCATGTGAATATGTGAGTGAATAACCATATGTATGCAGGACCCAATAAAAAACAGAATCAGCATCAGAGCTGCCAGCATTCCCTTCCCCCACCCTCCTCATTTCCCATCCAGCCCAGCAGGGGGAAACAGCACAGTGTGTGTGTGTGTGTGTGTGTGTGTGTGTGTGTGTGGGTTTGGGTGGTTTACGAAGAGTAATCTCTATTCTTTAGATTGCAAACTGATAATTACAAGGGTATTATGCTATAAATGTGGTTTATGAGGACATTTCTAGTGTTCCCATAATCTAAATCACTTAAAAAACATACCAAACAACGTTTAAAAAAAAAAACATAAAAAAGCAGAATGTTTTTTGTGAGGGTTAGGGGATAGAATCTATAGTTCGCACAGTATAAAAATCATTATGTCTATGGAGAGTCCTCATAAGGATAGCCACACCAGTGTGTGTATGTGTGTGTGTGTGTGTGTGTGTGTGTGCGAGATAGGGACACAGAGAGGCTATGTTCGAAATGTAATACTAGCTTACTAATTACTTAATACTGTGCAATGTACACTGCATACTGCCACTATAAAAACAGTAAGTGTTACAGTGGGCATTATTTCCAAGAGTAATATGCTACATAGTTATCACACATGATCTCACTTTGTTTATTACATGACCTCATTATGCAGCATGTTAGAGTGGAGTCCTGTCATCAGCTCAGACATAAAAGATTCAAATTTTTAATCCAACTTAGTGTAAAAATATCTTAACGGTTGGCAGTCCAATCAAATGTCATTAAAGTGATGTTAAAAACCATGACTGATGTTACTTCATCCATCACACTGGAAAGGAAAGGTCAAGTTAAGTGCATTGCATTGTAGGATGCAGTATTCCATGCATTAAGGCCTTTTGTATAAAGCTAATTTTTGCAAATGTAGTAGGTTTATTCGTCTGTGCACAGTGTACATACAATATATGGCAGAAATAGTAAGAGTAGTATGGTAGTATGCTATTAAAAAATACAGCAGCCAGAGAGAGAGAGAGCAAGCGAGAGAGAGAGAGGGAGAGAGTAAGAGACAAGTAGAGATGGAGAACAGACCATGAAAATGCAGTGAAGTGCCAGCCTCTTACACTAAACCATTCATCATGTCTACATCCTGCTCAGATTGTATCTGCCCAGAACTGAGTCTAAAGCAATTCAAAACGCTCAGCCTGCAGTGCATACAAAGACCATTAGGACAAAATCCACACCTCTGGGGACCGTGTTTTCAAGAGCTTGTAAACAAAGATATTATGCAATCAATAAGAAACATACAATTATGTCTTGATTGTCTTTTCTGTTATTACATATGTAAAATTGTTTGTTGCATCACTCTTCCTCACTCAAATGTACCCTTATAAAATGGATAGTTTAGACTCTTATTTTATCAATATATTTTTGAGGCATCGATATAATAAAATTTGCCTACATTGAAATGAAAAGCCTAATTTGTGTGCTTTCCAATTCAATCAGTTTGTCTTCTTTTAAAAAAGTCTGACGTAATAGCACTGGAAGACCAAAAAAGGGTGATATAACATGTACTGTCGTGGGTAAGAAAGGCACAGGTTTCACACACATTATATTTTAGAGCTTCTTGACAAACATAGGATGAGCTGATGTGGCGCAGCAGATGGCATTCCAAAGTTAGGAAATTTATTGTACTTCTTCAAGATTGAACAAAGTGATGTTGATGAGTTTGCAGGTTAGTGTATGAAACTGGAGTTACCGTGCAAACTGAACGAAAATGGAAAATCTTCAGATTATCGTTGCGTGAAAAAGGCATCGATCCAAGACTAACGATTATTATTAGTACTGTAGTAGTTAATTTTGCTATTTATTCAACACTTCTGTCTTTTATCATATTGCCGTTGCCGCGAATTCATTAAACCAATAAGTTGCTACAGAACGAGCATTTCAGAGATCTTACTGCAGTTAATGCTGCCTTCATATGCTGTTAGAATTGTCCTCCTTCCCACTTTTGAAATGGAAATTATGAGTACGTCAAATTCAAGTCAGAAAGAACTGGAAACAAGGATGACACCATGTTCATTTATGCATATTTCTTGAGGAACTTTTATTTTGACACCATCATAAGTATTACTTAGCATGCTGATAATAATGGTATTTTGCCCAAATACATTCTATTTTCTTGGTTTAAAAAATTTACAACATGCATCAAATGGTTGCTGATATATGTAAATACATATGACCGAAACAGCAAGCGACAAAAATGAAATATTTAGAAAAATTATTAAAACCTGTCATTCACTACAGAAACTGTTATCTCCTCCACCACGTTGAAAGTTCATGACTCCTCCCAATGCGGAAAATGATGGGAATCAAATTTCTCATATCTCAGAGATTCCCAGTCATAATAACGACTTGGATGGTTGTTCATTTGTAACTTCCGAGTGGGAAAGTCATATTTCTGATAATTCTGATAGCATGTGAAGGTAGCATAAGGGGTTTTTAGGCACAACCCAACGATGACATGTTTTACCAGTGGTAAACTCACTGTAACTCATCTCGTGGCCTATTACTTTATTATGTAAGTGTGTGTTAAAATGGCAAAATACTAAATTTAGCCTATTTTCTATTTTCCTTTATTTACTGAAGAGGCACCAGACAAAGGAAATCCAAGTTTTTTAATCTGATGCTGATATAATTTCAAACATCTATTTACCATATGGAAACTTTGCAAATAAGTGGCCATATGGGATTTGAAAAAACAACATTAATCTGGCAGATGTGAGAAGCCCAATCAAACAAACTCCAAGATATCTACAGTGCATGTAAGTAATTTCACTGAAATGACAGAGATAAGTGCATCTCATATGCACACAAGACACCAAAGATCTCCAGATTATTTATAGGATATTTTGTAATATTCCAGCACTATATACAGGCACATATTCGAGGACGTCATTATGCTAGTCTCTCACAGGAAGTAGGTTCATTTCAGAAGTGTGTCAGACCTTAAGCCACAGCTCATCCTTGGGGGCTCCTGGGAGTGTTTCAATCTAGCACAGCAGAACAAGAGAAAAGAATAGAAAAGATAGTGATGGAAATGACAGGGGAGAGACACAAGCAAGAAGGAAAGAGAGAGAGAGAGGAGTCCTGTTTCTGGCCAACAAAACTGCTCATTTGTGTACTGAGTGTTTAAGAACTGGCCCACTCTTAAGAGAATATGTAAAAAAATGTTATTAACCGTCTGGGGTCGACGGACGTGCCGGCAAAGTCCTGCTGGATTTTTTGTCACTACAGCAGAAACAACATAAAATTCTCCATCATTTTGGGGCATACAGATAAGTGTAAGACATCATTAGAGACTATAAAGGGTCTACTTTTATTTGTGTACACATAACAACAAAACCTTGTGCTTTTGTAAAATAAAGAAAATAAAAAGGGTGTGCTTACAGCAGTCTCTGTGTACGCAAGCATATTTCTGAAATGCATTTCAAAAATGAACTGAAACTCTGCGAATACTTATTACACAAACATGAAATATATGTCTAAAGAAAGCTTAAAATGTCTACTTTTAAATAAAACAATTCAAATTTAAAATAAATATTCTCCTGCAATGTAATCTGTATGAAACAAAGCGATGTACAGTTTCTCCTGGCTCAGCTAATTATCCCTAATGTGATCACACCCATGGGCAGAGGGCGCTATTCATACGGTGCAAGGCGATCAATGCAAATGGTAAACGCCCCCGACTGTGCCTTGAAAACATCAAGTTCATTCACTTTTCTGCATGGACTCAGGACTACGATGAACGTTTGAATATTAAAGAGAGATTTGATCCAGCCGAGGATACAATTTCATTTGTCTTACATATTCATGAAGTCATTTCATTTTACTTACATATTAGTTGACATGCTATTTTATATAAACTTGAACATATTCTACTAGTGGGACTGTTTCCAGACTTGCCAGCCAGGATTCAGAGTATTGAAATTTGAAATATGACATCTAATAAGCAAGTTTTAGTTACATTTAAATGCTGTTTCGGCTAAAGCAGGTATTTAAATTGTATGCTGTATGATATAAATATGATATGTAATATGATATAAAAATAACATGAATGTTTAGATTATATTTTAACTTGTGTTTACGCTGCCTCATTATCCTCAACAAAGCTTGTGCTTGCAAATATGTGTTCAGGGTAAATTAGTAAAATGCACTTTAAATATGCCCATATTAGAAAATCAGCATATTATAATGATTTCTGAAGGATCATGTGACACTGAAGACTGCAGTAATGATGCTGAAAATTCAGCTTTGATCACAAATTGCATTTTCCAATATATTCAAATAGAAAACTGTTCTTTTACATTGTAAAAAGAGTTCACAATATCAATGTTTTTACTGTATTTTGGATCAAATAAATGCAGCCTTGGTGAGCAGAAGAGACTTCTTTTAAATGGTAGTGTAGGTCTAAAATTAAGTAAAATCTTTGTAAAGAAAATGTATAGTCCAATGACTTCTTTACACTTAAAACTTGATTTTGATAATTAAGTCTGCTCACATTCATTCTCTTTCTGTCACATTCCTTAGTGATAGTCCAAGGGGAGGGGTCTTTGTCTCCTCAGGTGTGAATTACAATCAATATTCATTATAGTTCACGCCTCCTCACATATGACCTTTCTAACTCTAAAAGTGTCTTACAAAAGATAAATTACTATATTGTTTTGTATGATTGAGTGATCAGGATGGTTTTCACATAATTTTGTAGCAAAAACTCTAGGCTTCAATATCTAGTTCTCGAAATTCTTGTGGACAAATGTTTAGTATGTGTTAAATGGCCTTATTTCAATGACATAAAAATTTTGTTTTTTCAAAAACCATGCATCAACATTATTTTCTCAAAAATACAAAAATGTACACACATGTTGCTCACATATTATTGTAGCACAGTTTGTGCTGAATACAGTGTTATCAGACTTTAGCGATTAATATGTTTTTAAGCAACTGAAAAAAGCACAAATGTCAAGGCATGTCAAAACTTCTCCATGGCCCAAAACACCCTCAGACCCCAGATGGTTAACCTGCTTTCTGGAAACATAATCCAGAATGGATCATCATTCCTAGTCACCTGACTCCATTATACCACCAATAAACACAGTAGTTATATTGATATGTGACATATACAGTATATCTTTTGTAAGATTAGCATAAAACATTGTTTTAATACAATTTTTCTAATCTAATTAACAAATGGAAATGTGTAACAGTGGATGTGTTTCTGTGCATTTTATTGTCTTACCTCTGTCAGTATCATACAGAAAGACGAAACGCTTCCAGTCATAGTGGTCTAGGAGGCTGAGAAGGGCCCCTCGTATGGATGGCCGCAGCTGTAAGACGAACTGGCTCTCGCCCTCAGTGGGGAAACTGGGTGTGATGAGGGAAATGTGCAGTGCACCACAGAAGGATGTTAGCGTGTGAACCGAACGCTTGTCATACAGGCCGAAAATGGCAAACACGCCCCGCGAGTACTGGGAACAGACTGCAAGGCACAACAACAGAGAGGGAGAAAGAGCAAGAGTTAGATACTTAAAACTTTAATTACACAAAACCTGAGGGAGACCAGAACATTTACTTCACTTTAGAGCATCGGCAACAAGCGTACGTTAGTATTCTGCTATGGGGCTCTTGTGTAGGTGCTTGTAACACTAGTGAAATGGCCTAGGAGACCCATCCACCAAGTGAACAAGTAAATTTATTCACTACATGAATTTACAGGCCAGACCATTTTAATAATCAGTACTTCTGTCTTGTTTTCCAGTAGAAATATCTAAACATCCTTAAAACAAAATGAATTTACTTGTGAAACAAAATTCCATTAGCAATCATGACTTGTTTTAAGAGAAATATAAGAGTTTATTTTTCTTATCCCATTGGTAAATCGTTTTTTATTGTTTTAAGCATAAATCATAAAGCATAAAGCCTTTAATCTCTAATAAGTCTAAATAAATCTTACTATTTTACACAATTTTGCTTTTCACTTATATTGATCTTCTGTTAAAGATTTTAAGTATTTTTAAAGGAATAGTTCATCCAAACATGAAAAATCTCATTATTCATTTACCCTGATGCCATCCCAGATGTGTTTGACTGTCTTTCTTCAGCAGAACATTTTTAAAAGAAGACAGTCAGGTCCTTATAATGGAAGTAAACGGGTGCCAGCCCTTTGACGGTCCAAAAGTCACATTTAGGTTACATAAAAGTAATTCATGCTACTCCAGTTGATAAGTGAATGTCTTCTGAAGCGAATTGATAGGTTTATATAAGAAACAAGTCGATAATTAAAACGTTTTCAAATTTAAATCGGCACTTCCATCCAGGGCTCTGATACTATTTGAAATGGCCGAACTCTTGCATCAGCTGCTGCCAGGCAGGGGTGAACTTAGCACTAGGCATAGGTAGGCAAACACCTAGTGCCCCCAGAAGCTAAGGGCCCCTTAAAAATATAAATAATATGCTTTTTTATGCTCATTAATGCTAAATAATGTGTGCTGAAATTTAAAATATCACTGTTACAACGCCGATATGATTGATATAGCTGTTATTTTCAGCACCATCAATGCAAGCATGCTGTAATGGAATATTCTAAGGATTTATGCATTACACAAGTTCATAAAAAGGTGAAGGTGAGCCAAATTGCTTGGACAATTTTGTGTAATATATATATATATATATATATATATGAAAATTATTATGTTTATATATATATATATATATATATAAACATAATAATTTTCATTTTTGGGTGAATTTTTCCTTTAAGTGGAAAACAAGGCAAAAATACTCATTTTAAAGGAAAGATTATTTTGATTAGTGTGACTATTTACAGTATCTAATACCATAACACAAAAAAACACAAAGCCATCATTTAACTTTGGAAATTAACTACAGGGTGGGTCCTTTTTAAATGGGCTTTGCACCAAAATCACAAGGGGGAAAAAATGGAAAATTGGATCAGACATACTTGCTGGGTGGACTTGCTCATTATTGAGTCAGAGCTGCAGCTGTATAGTAAGTGCCAGCAGTTTCTAATATATACTTTATATGCTGTATGATAATAAGTTCCATGCTACCTTCTGTTTTTTGCAATTCTGAGAAACTTCAGTGGCTGCTGAAGCAATGTCTGATCTACTGCTGTAGTCTGAAGTGAAAGTTAAACATACCCTTCTCTGAAATCTCTCTCATGTCTGACAGTCGCACAGTAATAGCCATTTTTCTCTTTTTTTTCTTGCAATAAGACTGACTCCTCAGCTTTGAAAAGTCTGGAGCTTAACTGCTTTACAGTAATGGAAAAAACACCTTGCTCTGATGATTTTCAAGTTACTTTTTCTGTTCTGAACAGACAATGGCATGTTAAAACTAACACACAAACAATGCATTGTATGCTGACTGCAATGGAGGGATATTTGCCATCGTACACATGCACATTCATTTAATCAATGGTATTATAATTATATATTGCTGAATGCAGGGTATCTAAAGTGCTTTTTGTCATGGTTAGTTATTTTTGTTTGATTCTGACTGGCACCAGCAAGTGTCTGATAGTAATTGTGGATTATTAACGGGATCTTATTGTGCTATAAGTATAGGCTCTTTGATCATGGATGTGCTAAAAGCACTATCTCCATGGCTGCAGAGATTACATCTGGCTTGGATTGGGGGAAGGGAACTAAGACACACCTGGAGGTGATGGTGGATGGTCATAATTCTCACAGAGGGAGAGAGGCCAATTTCTGTGCCTCCATGTACATGCACACACACATACTAAGATACACTGAGCCAACCAAAAACATGCAATGCTCTAGGACCAGCAATGTGAAAAAACTCAAATATACACAATCACATACACACAATCACCTCACTTCCCAGATACCAATTCTTGGTTTAAAGTTAGTATAAAAATAACCAATCAATAGCCAAGATGTGTTGGTTCACAAAAAAGACCTCCCTTCAATGTTCTTGGAACATCAGTTTATGTTTAGACAAAAAAATTAAATAAATAACAAATATTCAAACCAATTCAAATACAAACCATTCAAAAAATGTCTATATGAGTTGGCAACTATAAAATCTCTCTACAACATTAAGAGGAATGTTAATTGACTGTTATATAAAAGATAAAAGAACATTACTAGAACATTACAAATTTGTTTCCAAAAGAATTACCCATAAAGGAACCATACAGTACTGTTACAGGTATGTTATATATTTGCTGGGATACACATTGACATGCCCTCCTCTTTTCCTGTTAGCTATCTCCCCACCCTAATCCACACAGCACTACTACACATGAATATATGCAAGGCTTCACAAAATAGCTCATCATAGCTGATTAATTTTTAAAACAATACACAGGTAGATTGCATAAAAAACAATGGGAATCCAAAATGTCCAAATATGGAGGAGCTCCATCTTTGGAGCAATGTGATCAGACATGATCACATAAGTTTTTATCTTATAGGTGCCCTTGGTGATGATTTCTGGGAAAATTGGATTCACAGAAACTTGATTATTGGGTATCTGAAATGAATGTTGCAATAAATTCAGCCTTTTCTCTATTTCAGTTCATTTAAATTGGTCTAGATCTTCTGGTATTGCTTTGGATCTGGGTCTTGGCAAGTCTGGTCATGACTCCAACTCTGGCTGAAAAAGTTTCTGAATTGTTGTTAAAAAAAACTCCCTTCAATGTTCTGTGATCATTAGTTCACTGTTATACAAAAATAACATGGAGGGAACGAGACGTTGTGTCGAAGAAGCGGTCAGTCCGTCAGCATGTACCGAGTTCTACCGGCTCAGACCTGAGAAAACACAGGACGATACTGACTCAACCCTGAGATTGTAGAATCTCGCAAAGGTATTAGGAGCTGCCAACCCGCTGCTCTACATACACTACCGTTCAAAAGTTTGGGGTCACATTGAAATGTCCTTATTTTTGAAGGAAAAGCACTGTACTTTTCAATGAAGACAACTTTAAACTAGTCTTAACTTTGAAGAAATACACTCTATACATTGCTAATGTGGTAAATGACTATTCTAGCAGCAAATGTCTGGTTTTTGGTGCAATATGTACATAGGTGTATAGAGGCCCATTTCCAGCAACTATCACTCCAGTGTTCTAATGGTACAATGTGTTTGCTCATTGGCTCAGAAGGCTAATTGATGATTAGAAAACCCTTGTGCAATCATGTTCACACATCTGAAAACAGTTTAGGTCGTTACAGAAGCTACAAAACTGACCTTCCTTTGAGCAGATTGAGTTTCTGGAGCATCACATTTGTGGGGTCAATTAAACGCTCAAAATGGCCAGAAAAAGAGAACTTTCATCTGAAACTCGACAGTCTATTCTTGTCCTTAGAAATGAAGGCTATTCCATGCGAGACATTGCTAAGAAATTGAAGATTTCCTACAACGGTGTGTACTACTCCCTTCAGAGGACAGCACAAACAGGCTCTAACCAGAGTAGAAAAAGAAGTGGGAGGCCGCGTTGCACAACTGAGCAAGAAGATAAGTACATTAGAGTCTCTAGTTTGAGAAACAGACGCCTCACAGGTCCCCAACTGGCATCTTCATTAAATAGTACCCGCAAAACACCAGTGTCAACATGTACAGTGAAGAGGCGGCTGCGGGATTCTGGGCTTCAGGGCAGAGTGGCAAAGAAAAAGCCATATCTGAGACTGGCCAATAAAAGAAAAAGATTAAGATGGGCAAAAGAACACAGACATTGGACAGAGGAAGACTGGAAAAAAGTGTTGTGGACAGATGAATCCAAGTTTGAGGTGTTTGGATCACAAAGAAGAACGTTTGTGAGACGCAGAACAAATGAAAAGATGCTGGAAGAATGCCTGACGCCATCTGTTAAGCATGGTGGAGGTAATATAATGGTCTGGGGTTGCTTTGGTGCTGGTAAGGTGGGAGATTTGTACAGGGTAAAAGGGATTCTGAATAAGGAAGGCTATCACTCCATTTTGCAACGCCATGCCATACCCAGTGGACAGCGCTTGATTGGAGCCAATTTCATCCTACAACAGGACAATGACCCTAAACACACCTCCAAATTGTGCAAGAACTATTTAGAGCAGAAGCAGGCAGCTGGTATTCTATCGGTAATGGAGTGGCCAGCGCAGTCACCAGATCTGAACCCCATTGAGCTGTTGTGGGAGCAGCTTGACCGTATGGTACGCAAGAAGTGCCCATCCAACCAATCCAACTTGTGGGAGCTGCTTCTGGAAGCGTGGGGTGCAATTTCTCCAGATTACCTCAACAAATTAACAGCTAGAATGCCAAAGGTCTGCAATGCTGTAATTGCTGCAAATGGAGGATTCTTTGACGAAAGCAAAGTTTGATGTAAAAAAAATCTTATTTCAAATACAAATCATTATTTCTAACCTTGTCAATGTCTTGACTCTATTTTCTATTCATTTCACAACGTATGGTGTTGAATAAGTGTGACTTTTCAGGAAAACACAAAATTGTTTGGGTGACCCCAAACTTTTGAACGGTAGTGTATGTCTGCCAGGGATGTGCCTCTGGCCAGTGCCCACGAGGACACAACACTCCTTGTTGAGTGTGCTCGGACCCGCAAGGGGGGGGCACGGCCTGGGTGTGATAGGCCAATGAAATGGTGTCCACCACCCAGTGGGAAAGCCTCTGTTTGGAGACAGCGTTCCCTTTCAGCTGCCCGCCAAAGCAGACAAAGGGCTGCTCAGAACGTCTAAAGCTCTGCATGCGGTCCAAGTAGGTATGCAAAGCACGTACCGGACACAGCAACGAAGGGGCTGGGTCTGCCTCCTCCCAGGGCTGTGCTTACAGGTTCACTACCTGGTCTCTAAAAGGCATGGTAAGAACCTTGGGCACGTAGCCGGTCGCGGTCTTAGGATCACATATGTGTCTGACGGACCGAACTCCAGGCATGTGTCGCAAACAGAGAACGCCTGCAGGTCCCCGACCTTCTTGATGGAGGCGAGCGCGATCAGCAGGGCCATCTTTAGAGAGAGGGCCCTGAGTCCAACTGATTCTAGCGGCTCAACGGGGGGGGGGTCTCTGAAGGCCCGCGAGGACACCGAGAGATCCCAGGAGGGGAACAGACCTGGCCAGGAAGGATTTAACCTCCGGGCGCCTCTTCAAGTCGAGCTTACCCAAAGACTTCTACTGTGTCATGGTGGGCCACGATAGCAGTAACATACACCTTCAAGGTGGAAGGTGACAGCCACCCCTCCAGCCTCTCCTGCAGAAATAAGAGCACTGACCAAACTGCGCACCTCTGTGGGTCTTCAGCCCGGGAAGATCACCAATTTGCGAACAAGCGCCACTTCAGGGCGTAAAGTTGCCTGGTAGAGTGGGCTCTGACTTGGTTGATCGTGTCTATGACGGCAGGTGGTAGACCAGCTAAATCTTCCACGTCACGTCCAGGAGCCAGACGTGAAGGTTCCAGAGGTGTGGATGCGGATGCCAGAGCGTGCCCCGTCCCTGAGAAAGAAGATCTTTCCTCAGGGGAATTCACCAGGGAGGGGCTGTCGCGAGGAATACGAGGTCCGAGAACCAGGCCCGAGTGGGTCAGTAGGGAGCCACTAGGGTGGGTCAGTAGGGAGCCACTAGGGTGACTTGTTCCTCGTCCTCCCTGACTTTGCACAGCACCTGTGCAAGAAGGCTAACTGGGGGAAATGTATACTTGCGCAGCCCTGAGAGCCAGCTGTTTGCCAGTGCGTCTGCTCTGAGGGGATCCTCTGTTTGGGTATACCAGAGCAGGAAGTGGGAGGTCTCTCAGGAGGCAAACAGGTCTACCTGGGCCTTGCTGAATCGTTCCCAAATCAGCTAGACCAACTGGGGTGAAGCCTCCACTCTCCACCGGGCAAGCGTTGTCGTGAGAGTGAGTCCGCTACCACATTGAGGTTGCCAGGGATGTGAGTGGCACGCAGCGACTTGAGTCGCAAGGAGGAGACAACGGACGAGTCGTGACATGTGGCGGGAGCGTATGCCGCCTTGGCGATTTATGTACGCTACCGCGGTGGTGATGTCTGACCTGATTAGGACATGTTTTTCTTGAACTAACAGGAGAAACTTCCGCAGGGCAAAGAAAACAGTCAGCAACTCTAGGCAATTGATGTGCCAGTGCAGCGGGGCCCCTTTCCAATGGCCCGTGACTGCGTGCCCATTGCACACGCCGCACCAATCCAATCTGGTGGTGTCGGTCATGACCAGGACGCGTCGGGACACCTGCTGCAAGGGTATTCCTGCCCGCAGAAAGCAGAGGTCTGTTTGGTGGCAGGCGGGGGTGACCATCACACGGTGCATGCCATGGCACGTGCCCATCATCGCCGTCTCATATGCATCAACCCCAGCGGCGCGACTGCCGCGGAGGACGCTATATGCCCAACTGGAAAAGTTTTAAGGGGACCGCTGTGCTCGGCCTGAAGGCGGCGAGGCATTTCAGCACCAACTGCGCACACTCGTTGGTGAGACGTGCTGAGTGAGTCTAACTCCATGCCGAAAAAAGAGATGCTCTGAACCGGGGTGAGCTTGCTCTTTTCCCAGTTGACCTGAAGCCCCAATCGGCTGAGGTACCTGAGCACCTGGTCTCTGTGCGCGCATAGTAACTCTCGAGAGTGGGCCAGAACGAGCCAATCGTCGAGGTAGTTGAGTATGCGAATGCTGGCTTCTCAGAGCGGGGCAAGGGCTGCTTCTGCAACTTTCGAGAAGATGCGAGGGGACAGTGACATGCCAAAGGGGAGGACTTTGTACTGATATGACTGGCAATCGAACACGAACCATAGGAAGGGTTGGTGTCGAGGCAGAATTGAGACGTGGAAGTACGCATCCTTCAGGTCTACCGCTGCGAACCAATTTAGATTCTGGACGCAATATAAGATGTGCTTTTGCGTGAGCATTTTGAACGGGAGTTTGTACAAAGCCCGGTTGAAACCTTGCAAGTCCAAGATCGGTCAGAAGCCGCCTCCTTTCTTGGGTACGATGAAGTAAGGGCTGTAGAAACCCTTCTTCATCTCGGTTGGAGGGACAGGCTCTATCGCGTCTTTGAGTAAAAGAGTAGCGATTTCCACACGAAGGGATTTGGCACGCTCGCCGTGTACTGCGGTAAAGCAGACACCCGCGAAGGGGGGCGGGGGCCTGGCAAAATGAATTACGTAACAGAGTCGGATGGTCCGGGCCAGCCAGCATGATGGGTTGGGAAGTGAATGCCACGCATCCAAACTCAGTGCTAGGGGCACCAAGGGGACGATTATTGTTGATGTACCCGGCGGGGCTTCACAGTGGGGCGGAGCAGGTAGTACGACATCGGGAGGCGAGGACACGTCCCTTGGCTCTGGTGCTGAGAAAAGACTCGAAGCACTTACCTTGCTCCACAGACCCGACAGGGGGAGGGTTAGTGACTGAGGAGAATTTCCGGTGGAGGCGTCCTCTAGACTCGTCAGAACCAGCCGGCCGGGGAACAGTCGTCGGGACTGTTGAGATCTGGCGGCAGAGTGCCGTGAGAATGGCATTTGCAGGCCAGGTGACCCAGAGAGAAAGGAGAATGTGGGTACCGCAGCCCTGTCTAGAGTGCAGTTCCTGCAGCACATCGGGATCAGGGCTACCCTCGTGCAGATCTTTCACTGCCTTGGCCTGGTGGACTTGCAGGAAGGCCATGGCATGTAGGGCGGAAGCGGCATGTCCGGTGGTACTGCAGGCTTTAGTGGTGAGTGAAGACTTTGTCCTAAAGGCCTTGGAGGGGAGTACAGGGCAACCCCGCCAGGTGGTAGGGTTCCCGGGACACAGGTGGAGCGCAACAGCCCTGTCCACCTAGGAAATCGCCATGTACCCATGGGCCGCTCCGCCGTTGAGGGTAGCGAGAGCGGATGAGCGGGTGGCTTGGTGCCCTCCATGACGACATCAGCTAATCATGCACTTACGGTGCGGCTGTGAGTGGTGTGCAGGCTCCAGGAACCAGTCATCCAACCGTGATGGCTGTGGGGAGGACGGAGGGTTCAGTCCAGCCCTACGCTGGTGGCGGCCCGGGCAAGCATGTCGGACACCTGCGCGTCAGCCTCAGCCTGGGCGTGCTAGCCTGAAAGCGGCAGCCCAGGGGAGTCATCCGTGTCAGACGCTGCGCTCTGATGCAGCGGCGAGCTCATCCACCTCAAGCTCCAGAGGATAGGCAGGCTGGCTGTGAGGCGAGCCGCTGTTGCCTCAAGCACGGACGGGAGTCAACGAGCGTGCTGGGGTTGGGTGGTCCGAGGGGGCATACCCAGTGGAACTGCACCTACTGCCATCCCCAGATCGCCTCCATCACCAGCCGCTTCATCCTCAATCCCGTGGGAAGGAGGAGCAATGTGGGGAGCAGCTGGAGTGGTGTGCTTTCTATTGAAAGCGAGCCGTGACCACAACGTTGCCATTGACATGCTCTCGCAGTGAGTACATGAACCATCCACAAATCTGCCTCGGTGTGATCGCTGCCCAGACACACGAGACAACATCTGTGGCCGTCTGAAGCGGAGAGCACTCTACCGCATCCAGGAACTACACAGGGGCGGAAAGTCACATGAAATGGACATTCAACGCCGCTATGTATTGCTCTTTTAGAGGAAAATACTCTTTTACATCAAAATCACTCTTTTAATAACTCTTGAGTTTTCTGCACTGTCGAAGCGCCCAGGGGCAAACTGCACTGCCGTGCAGAGAAGGAGAAAGTCACTGAAGTGCGCCGTAGATCCAACAGGAGAGAAGCATCAGAGGAACAGGAACAGGTGTGTGACTCACAGGTGACTGCATACACGACCATCGGCTCAGAAGAACATTTCTAAATGAACTCGACGTATTATATTTTTCACCTTATGATTTTAAGCAACGTTGATAAAAAATGTCAACAAAATATTACTTTTTTAGATTTTTTGACCCTTAGGTAGTGCAGTCATAAACTTGACATGTACCTTCAGATCATGGTCCTAGTGAAGCATACCAAGTTTTGTTTTGATATGACATGCCGAGATACAACCTTACTTCCTGTTTGGCATCCTCACTGCTGAATTTGTTGTTGTGCTGTAAGGAAACTGTTTGGTCTATCAAAAAGCTTTTGATAACTTTTGGCCAGCACAGTCTCAGGATGATCTGACAGAAATTTGCGGAATATATATGATAAAGGCTGTGGGACGAGTTTACCCCACAGTTGCAGAACATTTACAGTACAGACTATCCTGCAAACTAGAATATTAACACAAAAGTATAGAATATTCTGTATAAAGCTCTGAAAAAAATTAAGAGACCACTGCAAAATTATCAGTTTCTCTGGATTTACTATTTATAGGTATGCGTTTGAGTAAAATGAACATTTTAGATTTATTCTATAAAGTACTGATAATAGTTCTAATATTTGGATAAATTCCAAATAAAAAATGGTCAAAATATAAAAAAAGATGCTGTGTCTTCAGACCTCGAATAAATCAACAAAAATAAGTTATATATTCATTTTTAAACAACACAATATTAATGTTTTAACTTTCATTTACAGCTTTCGTGCATCTTGGCATGCTCTCTATCAGTCTTTCACATTAATGTTTGGTGACTTTATGCCACTTCAGGTGCAAAAATTAAAACAGCTAAACTTTGTTTGGGGAGCATTGTCAGAGCAAAAGGAAGGACGATTTCTTCCAGGATAACCTTGTACTTGGCTTGATTCATGCGTCCTTCACAAAGACAAATCTGCCCGATTCCAGCTTTGCTGAAGCACCCCCAGATCATCACAGATCCTCCACCAAATTTCACAGTGGGTGCAAGACACAGTGGCTTGAAGGCCTGTCCAGGTCTCCGTCTAACCATTAGATGACCAGGTGGAGGATCGGTGATGATCTGGGGGTGCTTTAGCAAGGCTGGAATCAGGCAGATTCATCTTTGTGAAGGATGCATGAATCAAGCCACATACAAGATTATCCTGGAAAAATACCTCTTTCTGCTCAGACATTGTTTCACAACTGTGAGGATTGTTTTTTTTAAAGCAGGACAATGCTCCGCCAGGTCAATCAAGATGTGAATAGAGTACCACAGGAACAAAACCCTGTCATGGCCAGCCCAATCTCCAGTCCTGAATCCCATTTAAAACCACTGCCTGAACCTGATCCTTCAGCTCGTCTGCTCTCACTACCCTCGACGGCGGACCAGCCGAGGGTTATACCATGATACCCCAGGTGTATAGGCCCGCTGAGTGGAATGCCTGGCGGAATCGCTCGGCACTCCCTTCCTGGACCTGTGGGACTACGTCATCTCTGGCGGTCAAAGCCTTTAGTGCTGCCAGTCAGGCCGCCTCTGCCCTGCATGCCATAGCCCTCCAACAGGTCCATCAGGCCAAGGTACTAAAAGAGCTGAACAAGGGTATTTATCCCGACGTGCTACAAGAATACTCATGACCGCCCTCCGCACAACAAAGGTCATGCCGCGGTCAATCGGGCAGACGATGTGCACTCTCGAGGTCCAGGAGTGCCACTTGTGGCTGAACTTGGCCGAGATGAGGGACACGGACAAGGCTTTATTTCCGTCTCCCAGGTCGGCCAGTCTTTACAGGTGAAGCAACAGACAGAGGCCATACAGAACATCTTGCCCAAGAATATGCACCACATTTGTTCACCAAGGGCATTCCCCAGTGGTGACATAAGCCCAAGCCACTCTGTTCAGTCCGAACCAAGCTCTCGGCCACAGCGTAGAGCCCCCCGCAGGAGGTCGACACCCCCTGCCTCTTGAGCTGCCCAAACTACCCAAAAGGGCTCCTAAGTGCCCCTGAGATGGGTGACCCAAGGAAGGAGATGGTGAGCAGACCACTCCATCCCCCAGTTAAGGTCCTGCACCAGACAAACCCAAACCCAAACGGCCAGCCGGTGGTGACAAGTTTCAACGCCACTGTGTATAGCTCTTTTAGAGAAATAAACTCTTTTAATATTCTCTTCTCCAACAGCGCTGTCGAAGCACCCAGGGGCAGAGCTGCACTGCTGTGCAGAAAAGGAGAAAGCCGCTGATATGCACCGTAGATCCAACAGCATACGCTCTTGCAGAGATGAAGTGAACAGTCTCGTGAATGCAGCTCGCTGATCACACAACTGCTTGTCTCCGAAGGAAAATTCTGAATGGACCGATGCATGTCCCTCCCTTTATATCCGTATGTCTGGTGGCGGGATGTCTGCCAATTTCTCATTGGCCTTTTCTCAAGTTCAGAGATACGTGAGGCTCTCAAGAGAGACCCCTAGTGTCGCTTCTTCAACACAACATCTTGTTCCCTGAGGTTACAATAGTAACCTAGAAGTTTCTTAATGCGGGGCAGCTGGCCGGGTGTACCGCTTGCGTATAGCGTCTTTCCCCTCTAGGAGGTGAAGCTGTTTGCTCTTCTCTCCCATGCGAGTTCACAAACCGTGAACACTCGATGTCCTTCCTCCCTAGCCCTCTGGCTCGCAAATTCAGCAGAGGAATTCGTAGTCAGACCCAGTACGTGTGCTAATGTGCCCTGTAAGTGCTCCACAGGTGACAGTTACCCCGGTAACCTCCTGTGATGTATCTTCCGTGGCACGGTCTCCCCTCGGTAGACCCGCGTCTCCCTTGGGCAGGGCCCTCTCTGCCCCGGTCAATGTGTTTATAGAGTTCCTCCCCTTCGAAGGGCAGGATCTATCGCCACGCCCCTTCCATGTGTGGCCACGGCTGGCGCTGCCTGCTCTCATAATAGATACGTCTCTCCCTCCCCAGGAATGTGGGGAACTACAATACGTTTTTTGGGGTGTTGGGGGAGGCAACATGCAGTCCGAGTGCATCTGTTCTTACACTCACAGTAGCCTGATTACACCTGCATCGGCAGTTCATGTAACACAGTTCAGCTGTTGTGACGTTTCGTATAGGGACCCCTAGTGTCGTTGAGATCAGCTAGACTATAAGGTGCATGAGAAGTGCCCGATAAGACAGCCACATCTATGGCAAGTGCTACAGGAAGCGTGGGGTGAAATGTCACCTGAGTATCTGGACAAACTGACAGCTGGAATGCCAAGGATCTGATAAGCTGTCATTGCTGCATTTTTTTTCAAATTGCAAGCAATTTTTCAGGATATTAATGTCCTAACTATACATTAGGATCAGTTGAATGCCACTTTGGTGAATTAAAGTACCAATTTCTTTTCATAAGATATATATATATATATATATATATATATATATATATATCAGAGTTTCGGCTAAGAAATTTTAGTGCTAGCCAACACGTCCGGTAATTATAAAGTTTGCCAGACAAATTGGAAAATTTCATTTTGGTGTTTATTTTGCGCTGCAATGTGATGGACTATGCATAATAATATGATATATAATGACAAAAATGAATGGTTATGTAATTTTTTTTCAATAGAAAAGAAAAATGTCTGTCATGGAATTAGCGTCTAATTAAAAAAAACGGCCATCATGGAATTAAAGTCTAATTAAAAATAAATCATTCAACAAGGAACAAAAGTGCATAAATAAAACATAAATAAACTGAATTTGCCACATGTCCGTTAATTTACAAAGAAATATTAAAATAACAAAAAACGTTAGGTTATGTCCAGGGCTGTGCAAAATGAATAATATGTTTCTTGTCTGACACACGCGTCTGTGATTCATGTGAGTGTTGCGTGCACATTCTCTGGAGCACGCAAGTGCGGGCGAGTCCAGCAGGCTTCCTGAAATTTACAAGATATTTTCTTTTACATTTTACTGGAACATAAATTCATGCAAGTCTGGAACAACATGAGGGTTGGTAAATAATGACACAAATAGAATTTTTATGTTTTAAAGCATGGCAAGCTTCAGTTTTGTTGTCTGCACTTGACTTTTTAGATGTGAGTTTGAAGGTGTTCCATCAGAGTGATTTAACGGTATCCTGAGCAAACTCTGTCTCGTCCTCCTGGTCTTCTGTGTGAATGGGGGCCACTTAGGCTGAGAGCATCCTTCAATGCATGACTGCTCTATCAATACTAATGGCCTTACCCATCCTCTGGTCACAAGAGGAAAACTAACCTTTCAATGGGCTAAACTGCTGCCTGTCACTAAACAAAAGCTTTAGCTTTACCACTACAGAATCTACTTGGATTCCTTTGGATTTCTTTGTACAAATGTTAATGCTCTACAAAAATGAATAATCATTCTTTGAGAGACCAAACTCTATTGACAGGAATCTCTCATTCTTTGTGAGAGACAGGTCAAATCAAAGGTGAATAGAAATAAAATCCTCTGTTATCTAGTTGAATGTGCATGAAACAATAGATTAGATTGTTATTTCGCGGTAGCCGGTGCTAAAGCGGGATCACTCGTGCTATTAATCATTTTTGACCCAGGGGAAACCAAGAAGAGAAAAAACATAGAACAGGATGACTCTCAAACAATTCAAGAAAATGTAGATGAGCTTGCTATTAAAATAGGTGAGACATCTGGGCATCAAATGAAGCGCACAAAAGAATATTATGAAAGATGTGCTCCGCATTATTTCATTCATGTATGTTTTTGTAAGATGGTTTTATAATTATTTATATATTTATTTTCTGCAAGAAGACTTTATTTATTTTTTATACTTACTGTATGTAGCTTACTATGTTTTATGTTCCATTGCTTTGGGAAGATCTTACATTTACAATTATGCATTTGGCAAACGCTTTTATCCAAAGCAACTTACAGTGCACTTATTACAAGGGACAATCCCCCCAGAGCAATCTGGATTTAAGTGCCTTGCTCAAGGACACAATGGTGGTGGCTGTAATGATCGAACCAGCAACCTTCTGATTACAAGTTATGTGCTTTAACCCACTACGCCACCACCACTCCAAGATCTTGAATATCTTTATAAGGAAAGTTTATAAGAATTTTCATAATAATAGTCAATAATATATCAGACTGAAATGTGGCATTATGTGAATTTTAGAATTATGGTATTAATTTATTTACAAGTTGAGGTTTTTATATTATTATTGTTATTATTATTATTATTTTACTTTGAATACTGGCAATTAAATAAAGAGAAAATTATATAAAAGGAGGAATTTAATTCACTGACTGGATTATTCAGAAATAGGCAATACAATATGGTTATCTAATACAGTATATAAACCAATTAAAAAAATCCTATACTGTGATATATATTGTTATCGTGATATAAATTACATATCGTAATGTAAGATTTTGGTCATATCGCCTACCCTTATGTCATATAATTTCTCACCATAGCTAATTTCATTGAATCTGTTTTCATGACTATTTTCCTAAAATTTTCATAGCATATAAGCTCCTCCAGAAGACAAAAGGCCATTTTAATGTGAGATGTGAGATGGGAATAACACAGGCTGCTTTTGCCAGTGTGCGGTATAAACCCACTGTAATTTCAGATTAGGATGAAGTTTAAACCTCCGTGATAATCATTGGGATGATGTAACGCTGTGCATTTGTGGCATCAACTAGGGTGTTAATATTTTTACCAGACATTGTGTCCAACCATGTTTGAATTTGTCGGACATTAGGACATTTTAACGGTCAAAAACTGGCTCACTCACTTCACTGTGTGTATCACTCCGCTTGTGTTCGTGCCATTTGTAACTAAAGTATAAGAGCAGTGCAGATGTGTTAAGAGCCATCTGTCTTTTTACATTTAATTTAGTGACATTACATATTTTTGCCAGCAGACGGAGACAAAAGACCATTTTTTGTGTATTATGAGCCAGTTGGTGACGCAAAGTGAGTCAGCGTCACTCAGTGTTTACATTCAACAGCACTCCATGATCGCTCGCATTACTACTGAACTACTAAAGTTAGTAAATAGCTTTAAAAGGCTTTAAATGAACAACTTCATTACAGCTGAGAGAAACAACAGACTGATTAATTACACAAACTCAACGCGCTTAACTCTTACCGGACTTTAAACATTGGAGAGGACAAATGGTGGACGAGATTGCGGTTTCTATAGTGAAAGACTGCTGCTACTGCGAAATAGAGAGGAATACCCCCCCCCCTCGGATGGCTATTTTTCCACTGAGAAAATAGGATGCATTTCACCAAAATGACATTATCTTCAGGAAGCTGACTAAAAGACTACAGCATCATCAACAGGTGATCGCAAACGCTCCATCTCGCTTTCTCTCTCTTTCACACACACACACACACACACACACACACACACACACATCCTTGTTTCTCCAATAAATTGTTAGAAACAGCCCAAGCTGTGATTTTAGTTCTAAAGGGAAATGTTTTAATTACTAACGTAGACTTGGACGCATCATTCGGTTTGAACTAGCAATGGCAGATTCTGATCAGTCGCATTAGAAAGTACTTCCATGCACAAATGCATTTTTTTGTGACAGTACTCGGTTTTTCCTAATTTTTTTAATTTACTTGTTCATGGAATGGTTGTATATAAGCAATATCACACTTACAATCGTGCTATATGTCCCTAAATCAGCACTGCTGTGATTACCTTGTGCCTATGGGCGAATCACAGCGGTGCTGATGTAGGGTCATATCGCACTCTTGCTCGGGTGATATTGCTTAAACACACACTCACACACACACACACACACACACATAAATATAAATATACACACACACACACACACACACACACAGACACACACGCACAGTATATATGGAATTTGGAACATGCACCAATATATTGTTATAAATAAATTGATGAGGAACATGCATCCATTTACATTTCATGTTGACTTTAATAGGCTTTATCTTATCAATTGATTATAATGGATTATCCATCCTATTATAAAGAGACTTGCTACAACACAGATTTGTGATTGACAGTTATCCGCTGCAACAGTCTATTTTGCTATAGCCCACACTAGCAATGACCCCTAAACTACATCCACCAACATTCCACTCAAATGAGCAAACAGGTCAGTGTAGTTATTCAGCACTTCACATAATCAATGCACATCTGTGTCTGTGTGTGTGGATTGCATGTTGCTCTCTCACAGTTTGACTGTGTGAATCTACATTCTGTGTTTTATATAACATCAGGCACATTTAATCTAACCTGGCCTCTGTGCAACATGCCATATTTGCATTGCTAGCTGTATTTTTTTATTTTTTTTTACTGACCTGCCCAAAATGCAAATTATGACATGCTAAATTCTGTTTAGGCTTATGGCCATAAGCATGGCATTACCAATAGCTGGCTTGGTGTTTCAGGTTAGCATCTGCGCATCTGCAAAATTAATTTTCCCAAAGGCAAAATAAACAAGCTCTTGCTTTAATTCATATGATCTATTCAGGAATTTAGAATGAGGCAATTTACGATGCAATGAAAGCTTGCTGGAAACCACCCCAACCCTGGTCGTATTGCTAGCGCACGTGAGCGAACAGAAATAAGCAAGGGTTGTCTGGCTTCTGATTCTGAGTAAACCATAAACTGCAGAAAAACAGATCCCGCTTTCCGCTTCACGCATCACCACAGCTGACAGCTTTACTCGCATTGCGCTTGACTTCATCTCCCACAATGCCTCTGGGACAGAAAAAATGGATTATGTTTCCCTGTTGGCCCGCTCCCTCTCCTCCAGCCCAAAATCTTAAAGATTATGACAAAAACATTTTGAAAAATAAAATAAAAAATAAAAGAGAGGGATGACACTCTTCCACAATGGAGCAACAGAGGGAGGATGGAAGAAAGGTGAGTTAAAGTGAAAGCATTTCTTGATTTCATAAAAATGTAAAGGACATTTAAGCCAAGTGCACACTACTAGAGTAAGCTCATCATCCTGTGCATATTTAAACAGTGCGCTCCATTTTGAATTGGAACAAAAAGTCATGCAAGACTTGAACAACATGAGGGTGGGTAAATAATGATATAAATTATATTTCTTGTTTTAAAGTGTGGCAAGCTTCAGTCTTGTTGTCTGCACTTGACTGTTTAGATGCGAGTTTGAAGATTTTCCATCAGAGTTATTTATCGGTATCCTGAGCAAACTCTGTCTCATCCTCCTGGTCTTCAGTGTGAATGGGGGCCACTTAGGCTGAGAGCATCCTTCAGTGCATGACTGCTCTATCAATACTAATGGCCTTACCCATCCTCTGGTCACAAGAGGAAAACTAACCTTTCTAGGGGCTAAACTGCTGCCAGTCACTAAACGAAGGTGAATAGAAATAAAATCCTCTGTTAGATTGCTATGGTTAAAGGGTTCAAAAATAAGGGTGGCCTGATGACCTGAGGCCAGTGTGAGAGAGTTTGAGGCCAGTTGAAGGAACTTTCACTTGCCATATAGGCCTGGTCCTATCTTAAGCCACAACATCTTAAGTTTTTTAGTTTAAAGGTGCTATATGTAATATTTTTACAGTACTAAATCACAAAATGAACATAATATGTCATTAGAGATTTAGGAAACATGCTAATTTGAAATACTGGCTTCACAAATAACAATGTTACAGTCAGTATATTCTACTTTGAAGTTTCCGTTCCGGGCCGGAATTTCTGTTTATGTTTTGGCATGTGTGATCCTGCCCACTGCCCACTCACCAATAGTATTTTGACACCACTGGGTTGCCAGATTTGAACAAGTTTGCAGGCAAACAACACTGCATGTTGCAGACATGGAAGCCAGCAAACAAACTGGATCAGAGATAACAGATTCCACCTCAACTGAAAAGCCTCACCATCTGTCTAAAAACCACCATGACCAGAGGTATAGTAAAAAAAGGATAAATATTGGAGATGCCTTGGAAGATGGAGATATAATGAAATCTTTTAAAACGGACGCTGAGTTTATCTAATTTTCTCCTTAACGGGTAAGCATTGAGCGTCACCTAAAATTAGATATCTAATTTATCTCGGCTACAAGTAGGGATGGACATTTTTAGTAAATTCAACATTTTAGTTTTTACATTCATACTCTCTGTTTCATGTGCAGCCTGGATTCAAGGCAGTGAGACACAGCCGGTGAAGTGATCTTGACCATTGCGGCTGATCTGACAGGCCAGGGCTGTTGCACACTACCTCGGCAAAAGCCAGCGTGACAGAAAAATAAGACAGAAACCAAAAGCTTGACTCAAAATTTATTCAATTTACAAATGTGATTACTCTATACATTTAATGAATACTGACATCCAAATCCAGTAACTTTACTCATGCCCATCCCTAGCTACTTGCAACTGTTTTTATCTATCTAATCTAATGTAAACCTTACATCTGTTTTAGAAGAGTTTATTGTATTTTGTGACTGAATCAGTGAATGTGGTGTAATGTTGCAAGCATTAGAATGCTAGTTAGATATTTTAGGTACAATTTTCTGTGTTCATAGGTTGAATATGGCATACTCTTTATTGCTACTAGTGTCCTCATTCTGGCCACCCACATGAGATTGGAATCCGGAGTTGGGCAGACAACTCTCCAATATTTTGTATTTGGACTGCAGTATCCATTTCAAACACTTGCTGTCAATTTTACAAATATCACCTTTAATTATGTACAAAAATGTGATCATGATTTTATGGCTAGCAAACTTGTTTGAACATTTTTGGTATCAATTCTGCTGATTTTATTATTTACATTAATGCTTTTGGCAGATACTTTCATCCAAAGCAACTTATAGTGCATTCAAGAAATACATTTGATTAGTCTACATTATCTAGGACTTGAACCCATGACCTTAGTGTTGCTAACGCCATGTATCGGTTGGACCAAATGCTACCATTTTCTATCAAAAATTTATTTGACTAAATTACAGGTGTATATTTTTTCACTACATGTAAATAGCAGTAAAAGCGTCTTCTTTGCGCTAAGTGCAAATAGAGTTAGATGCTATCTGCACACCAAACAAATAGTGGCAGATACTATTTGCATTCCATATTAAATACTAACTTACATTATGACTGCAGTGTTTTTATTATATTTATTTAGAGACACACAGACCCCTAAACCTAACCCTAGCCTTACCTTACAAAAGTGTACCATTGTTTTACTACATTAACCATAGTATCACCATGGTATTTTGTAGTAAAATCATAGTAACCACAAAATTAAATATGGTTACTATATAAAAACCATATTACTATAGTAACACCATGGTAAATTGCATTAAAACAATGGCTTCAACCAAAAATGTCTAGGTTACTGTTGTAACCTCCATTCCCTGATGGAGGGAACGAGACGTTGTGTCGAGTGAAATGATACTAGGGGACTTTCTTGAAGGCCTCGGTTACTTCTGAACTTGAGAAAAGGCCAATGAGAATTTGGCAGACAGAATTTGCCTACCCCAGACATACGGGTATAAAGGGAGGGAATCATGCATCTGTTCATTCTGTTTTTTCACTGAGCTGAGAATAAGTTTCGGCCGTTACAGTGGCTCGGTTCAGCATCGTGGCCAGTGGGACACAACGTCTCATTCCCTCCATCAGGGAACAGAGGTTACAACAGTAACCTAGGCATTCCCCGTCTGTCACTCACTTCGACGCTGTGTCGAGTGAAGAGATACTAGGGGTCAGACGTTCCACATTCCCGAGTTCTACGTGCTCAGACCTGAGAGAACACAGGACAAGACTGACTCAGCCCTGAGATTGTAAAATCTCGTAAAGTTATTAGGTGTTGTCCAGCCCGCTGCTCTACAAATGTCTGCTAGGGAGGTGCCGTTGGACAGTGCCCACGAGGATGCCACACTTCTGGTCGAGTGTGTTTAGATCAGGAGGGCCGTCTTCAAGGAGAGGGCTTTAAGCTTGACTGATTCTAGCGGCTCAAAGGGGGGTCTCTGAAGGCCTGAATGGACCATGGTTAGATCCCATGAGGGGAACAGTTGTGGCCTGGGAGGGTTCAGCCTCCAGGCGCCTCTAAGGAACCTGATGATCATATCGTACTTCCCTAGGGACTTACCATCCACTGCGTCATGGTGAGCCAATATGGCGATTACATAAACCTTCAAGGTGTAGGGGGACAGCCTCCCCTCCAGCCTCTTCTGCAGAAATGAAAGCACTGACATGACTACACATCTCTGTGGGTCTTCTGATCAGGAAGAACACCAATTCGTGAACAAGCGCCGCAGGGTGTAAAGTTGCCTAGTAGAAGGCGTTCCGGCTTGGCTGATCATGTCTACGACAGCAGATGGTAGGCCACTTAGATCTTCCGCATCCTGTTCAGGAGCCAGACGTGGAGGTTCCAGAGGTCTGGGCGCGGATGCCAGAGGGTGCCCCGTCCCTGAGAAAGAAGGTCTTTCCTCTGGGGAATTCGCAAGGGGGGTAGCTGTCGTGAGGAGCATGAGATCCGTGAACGAAGTCTGTGTGTGCCAATAGGGAGCCAACAGAGTGACTTGTTCCTCGTCCTCCCTGACCTTGCACAGCACCCGTGCAAGAAAGCTCACTGGTGGAAATGCATACTTGCGCAGCCTCCGGGGCCAGCTGTGTGCCAGCACGTCTGTCCTGAGGGGAGCCTCCGCTAGGTAGTACCAGAACGGGCAGTGGGAGGTCTCTTGGGAAGCAAACCGTTCTACCTGTATTTTGCCGAACCGCTCCCAAATCAGCTTGACCACCTGGTGGTGTAGCCTCCACTCTCCCCTGAGCATGCCCTGTCAAGACAGTGTGGCTGCTGCCATGTTGAGGTTGCCCAGGATATAAGTGGCACACAACGAGTCGCTGCTGGCTCCAAAGGAGGAGAGGGCGGGCGAGTTGTGACATGACGAGAGCGCATAGCAAATCAAGATGTGTTTGCCCAGAAGTAGCGGGAGAAACCTCCGCAGGGCAAAGATTTCAGCCAGCAACTCTAGGCAGTTGATGTGCCAACACATCCGAGGCCCCGTCCAGGAGCCGACGGCTGCCCATTGCACACAGTGCCCGAACCGTGTTTAGAGGCGTCTGTGGTGACCAGAACGTGTCGGGACACCTGCTATAGGGGGACTCCTGTCCGCAACAGAGGTCTGTTCAGTGACTCTCAATAGTGGGCTAGGATGAGACAGTCATCGAGGTAATTGAGTATGCAGATGCCCACTTCCCTTAGCGGGGCAAGGGCTGCCTCTGTGACCTTCGTGAAGACACTAGGGGACAGGGACATGCCAAAGGGGAGGACCTTGTACTGGTACACCTGGCCGTCGAACACGAACCATAGGAAACGTCAGTGTTGAGGCAAGATAGAGATGTAGAAGTACGCGTCCTTCAGGTCTACCGCTGCGAACCAATCTTGATGCCGGACGCAAGTTAGAATGTGTTTTTGTGTGAGCATTTTTAACGGGAGTTTGGGTAAGGCCCGGTTGAAAAGTTGCAAGTTCAAGAACGGTCATAAGCCGCCGCCTTTCTTGGGTACAATGAAGTAAGGGCTGTAGAAGCCATTATTCATCTCGACTGGAGCGACAGGCTCTATCGCATCTTTGAGTAAGAGGGGCGCGATTTCCGCACATAGGGTGTTGGCGTCTTCGCCATGTACCAAGGTAAATCATAACGCCAAAAGGGGGTGGGGGCCTGGCAAACTAAATCACGTATCTGAGTCCGAGCAATGAGTTGGGAAGTGAAAGCCATGCGTCCAAGCTCCGTGTGAGGGGCACTTGGGGGATGATTGCTTTTGACATACCTGGCAAGGCTTTGCAGCAGGGCGTGGCAGGTTGTGACACGATGGAAGGCAAAAGCACATCCCGAGGCTTTGGTGCTGAGAGAAGACTTGAAGCAATTAACTTGCTTACCTGCGCTGGATCGGCAGTGGGGCATGATGGCCTCCGTCTGTTTCTTCACCACTGAGAACTGCTGGGCAAAGTCATCAATGGTGTCACCAAAGAGGCCGAGCTGGGAGGCGGGGGCGTTGAGAAAACAAGCTTTGTCTACTTCCCATATCTCAACCAGGTTCAACCATAAGTGATGTTCCTGGACCACGAAGGTGGTCATCACCTGCCCGAGTGCCCACTCTGTGACCTTCGTGTCCTGGATTGCGAGGTTGGTTGCCAATGGCAGTTCCTGCAACACGTCAGGGTCAGGACTACCCAAGTGCAGATCTTTGAGTGCCTTGGCCTGGTGAACCGGCAGGAGGGTCATGGCATGCAGGGCCTATCTGGTGGCGGTCAGTGATGATGTCATCCTACAAGCCTCGGAGGGGAGCACCTGGCGATCCTGCCAGGTGCCGGTGTTTTTGGGGCACAGGTTGATCGCAACCACTCTGTCCACCTGGGGGACCTCCGAGTACCTGAGGGCCGCCCCACCGTCAAGGGTAGTGAGAGCGTCTCGCAGAGGTGAGTGGAACAGTAGTGATCTCAGCTCGCTGAATGCACAACCGCTTTGCTCCAAAGAAGAAATGTGAATGAACAGATGCACGATTCCCTCCCTTTATACCCGTATGTCCTGGGGAGGGACATGCAAATTCTGTCTGCCAAATTCTCATTGGCCTTTTCTCAAGTTCAGAGGTAACCGAGGCCTTCAAGAAAGTCCCCTAGTGTCGCTTCACTCGACACAACATCAAAGTGAGCGACAGACGGGGAACCATGAATACTAAAATGCTACCATATTAAAACCATTGATTAATTTTAACCAGAACTCCCCGACTGTGAACAAATCACTGAAAGAAATATTTAAATACATTTTTATTTACTATTATAAGTTGTATTAAAGGAACTATTAAGAGTGCAAACAGAATACAGGTTGGGACAAAAGGGGGAATCGAACCTGGGTCATCAGCATGAAAAAAGCACATCCACACCATCATAACATATTACACCACTACAACACAGAGAGATGCAGATTGTCTTCAATTTCAGTTTACACCAGACTACTGTATTTCAGTGCAAATAGCCGCACTGAATGGCAAGTGCTTTTTACATCTAGTGCAAAAAATCACTCTGACATATTTTTGTATACAAGTTTAAAGTTGTATAACTATGATGCTTTAAAAGATTAATAAAGTATCTGTGGTAAAATGGTTGTTTTGTAAAGGAAATTTAACATTGAATGGCAAATATAAAAATATTTGTCAGACACATATGAAATACTGTGTATTGATAAAAATAAAATGTATCACTGTTTTAATGGTGTGGCCAGTGGAAATGTTTGCAGGAAAGCACAAATCTGAACAACTGGAATTATGTGGACAGCAGAAAAAAATATTATTTTTGAGCCCCGACACATCTCCTGTTTGATTTTTTTTTTTTTTAAATAATTGAGAGACTTGAATGAGATGTTTTTTTTTACTAGGAACCAAAGACTGCTGCAGCACAACTGTACAGACAGAGAGAAGAGAGTGTCAGCAGCTTCACGTCACTCAAGCACTCAAACATGCGCTGTGACTAATGCTGGGTGACAAATGAATAAACTAACACTTGTCAGTGACATTTACAAAATTCGTCATCACAGGAATTAATGTTAAAAGGCAAAGGAGAGGAAGAGTGAAAGAGAGAGAAAAAGCATTCAAAGCAACGGTAATCAATGAAGCTTAAGGCACACCTTTAAAGTTAATTCCTATGTCCTCACATCCATTTAATTACCTAGCCAATGTTACATTCACAGTCAGACTGATATCACAGTGAAACTGGAAAGAGTAGTTTGACTTTTCTGTAGCTAAAATTGATCTGTGCTTAACTAAATGTGATAAATGCCCCCATAGGCCAAAACGGTAAGTGTTTACCGGGTGAAATCTCCATGGAGGGGTGCCTAAAATGAGTTGTGAAGTGAATTGTTTTTAGCTGATCAGGCTGTAATACAGTGAAGAGGAATGTATAATCCTCCCAACCCATCAGTGGAGTAAAATGTTAAGTTAGAGGGCAAAATGCAACCTCTGAATCGTGCTTGTCACACAGTAAGCAAAAGCGATTATTTCCTGGTGATGCAACATGCTTCCGGTCGTGCCACAGGGGAAGGTAAACACACTGGAGCCAATGCAAAAATGCCTGTTAGGAGATGACGCATGTCAGTGAGCCAATAATAGGGTACTCAAACTTCCCTTGTGATCCCATGTTGTAACGTTTGCCATTTCTAAAAACAGTATGCAAAAAAATTATGGCTGGGTTTCTTGAAGCACTAAGTAGAATGTTAGCAGCACTTGAGTAGTACTTAATCTCTAAGGTGCGTTTCCCAAAAGCATCATATCTAAGTAGTTCATAAAATGTTTGTATATTAACAAGAGATTTGATCCGCTCTTAAGTCCATTAAGTGCAATTTAAACATATCTTTCTGGCATCTTTCATAGTTTATCAAAGGCAATGGGACATTTAATAAATTGTATTAATACATTTTGATCATTGGAAAGCCATTGTAAACTATTTCAGAGGATAAGATAAGTGTTGGAAAAATTTGTGTTGAAATCAATAGGCAGGCTACACATGCAATGTTTACAAGACACATAATACAGTATAACGTCATGGTTACTGTTGTAACCTCCATTCCCCAAGGGAGGGAATGAGACGTTGTGTCGAATGAAGTGACAAGGGGTCTTCCTGGGACACAAAACATAACTCTGAACCTGAGAAAAGGCCAATGTCAAGTTGGCAGACAGAATCTGCATGCGCCGCCCCAGACATACGGGTATAAAGGGAAGTGGGGCAGCGAGTGCCAGTCAGGTTTTTGCACTGAGGAGCCGAAAATAAGGTACGGCCGTTTACAGTGGTAGGTCTAGTGCTGTGGCAGGAGGGACACAACATCTCGTTCCCTCCCTAGGGGAACAGAGGTTACAACAGTAACCATGATGTTCCCCTTCTGTCACTCACTCAACGTTGTGTCAAATGAAGTGACACAAGGGGTCCCATATAAAAACACCATGTACTGACCGTGTTACGTGAACTGCCAAGACAGGTGCAAGCAGGCTACTGCGTGCTAGAGACAACTGTGTCGGCTGCACAGAGCCCTCCCCAACGCCCCCAAAGAGCTGTCACATACAGACCTTAGGTTCACTGCACCCTTAAGGGGGGAACAGGCGCTACATGAATAGAATGGGAGCAAGCCCGGCAGCCGCGCCTTTTCTCTCACTATGTCTCTCACATAAGACGTGGCTTAACGCTATGAAATGCATCGGGTAAGGCGGTCCTTCACGGTCCTATTCTTTCAGGGGGAAAAGACCCTGCAGAGGCCACATCCTATAAATACTCCACACGGGTTGTGAAGCCGTACGTGGGAAATGGCGTGGTGGTAGGACCAGCCTAATGAGGGGGGACTCTACAAGCACAGCAACCAGGGCAGCGGGGCTGCCCAAGGGGAACGCGGGTCCGCTGACGGGGGAACATATCGCGAGGAAATACATCATGGGGAGTTTGCCTGAAAAGGGAACTAAGCTTGTGGAGCACGACCCCAGTACAGAGCACCTGTGACTCATAGTGGGTCTGGCCGTGAATTGCTCCGCTGAAGGCTAGGGAGGAGAACATCCAGGGAGAGACGCTTAGTGGCTAACCTGGGATAGAAGGCGCACTGGATCAACTTGGTGAAGGGTGCTGTGTGCAAGCGGAACACTCTGTCGGTTGTGCCGCATTGCCGAGTTCTACCGGCTCGGACCTGAAAAAACAAGGGACGAGACCGACTCAACACTGAGATTGTAAAATCTGGTAAAGTATTGGGTGTTGCCCTGCCTGCTGCTCTACAGATGTCTACTAAGGAGGTGCTATGGGCCAGTGCCCACGAGGATGCCACACTTCTTGTAGAGTGGCCTGGGTGTGATAAGCTAAGGAAATAGCATCAACGACCCAGTGAGCTAACCTCTGTTTGGAGATGGCATTTCCTTTCCGCCCTTCGCCGAAGCAGACCAAGAGCTGCTCAGAATATCTTGAGCTCTGCGTGCAGTCCAAATAGATACGCAAAGCACATACCGGACACAGCAACGAGAAGGCTGGGTCTGCCTTCTCCTAGGGCAGCTTGCTTGCAGGCTCTTGACCTGGTCCCTGAAGGGAGTCGTAGGAACCTTGGGCACATAGCCTGGTCGCAGCCTCAGGATAACGTGAGAATGTGCCGGACAGAACTCCAGGCAGGTGTGGCTGACAGAAAATGCATGCAGGTGCCCAACCCTCTTGATGGAGGCTAACGCAATCAGGAGGGCTGTCTTCAGGGAGAGGGCCTTGAGCTCAACTGAATCAAGTGGCTCGAAGGGGGTCTCTGAAGGGAGGACCACAGGAGTGGAATACGCTAGGCCGGGGAGAGTTCAGTCTCCGGGCGCCTTTCAGGAACCTGATAATCAAGTCATGCTTACCAAGGGACTTGCCATCTACTGCGTCGTGGTGGGCTGCGAAAGCAACTACATACATCTTCAAGGTGGAGGGGGACAGCCTCCCCTCCAGCCTCTTCTGCAGGAATGAAAGCACTGACAGAACTGCGAACTTTAGGGCGTAAAGTTGCCTGGTGGAGGGAGCTCTGGCTTGGTTGATCGTGTCTACAACTGCAGGTGGTAGATCCACTAGATCTTCCGCATCTCATCTAGGGGCCAGACGTGGATGTTCCAGAGGTCTGGGTGTGGGTGCCCCATCCCTGAGAAAGAAGGTCCATCCTCAGGGGAATTTTCCAGGGAGGTGCTGTTGCGAGGAGCGTAAGATCCGAGAACCAGGCCCGGGTGGGCCAGTAAGCGGCCACCAGGATGACCTGTTCCTTGTCCTCCCTGATCTTGCACAGCACCGGTGCAAGAAGTCTCACTGGGGGAAATGCGTACTTGCGCAGCCCCCGGGGCCAGCTGTGTGCCAGTGCATCTGTCCCGAGTGAAGCTCCTGTCAGGGAGTACCAGAGCGGGCAGTAGGAGTTGTCTTGGGAGGCAAAGAGATCTATCTGTGCCTTGCCGAATTGGTCCCATATCAGCTGGATCACCTGGAAACTATTGTGGAGCCTCCATTCTCCGCTGGGCGAAACCTGCCATGACAGCACATCCACCGTAGTATTGCGGTTGCCAGGGATGTGAGTGGTGTGCAGCGACCTGAGTCACGGCTGACTCCAAAGGAGGATATGGCGGGCGAGTTGTGACATATGATGAGAGCACACACAGCCTTGGCGAATTATGTACGTTACCATCGCGGTGCTGTCTGAACGGATCAAGACATGCATGCCCTGGATTAGTGGGAGAAACCTCCATAGGGCAAGAGATACAGCCAACAACTCTAGGAAGTTGATGTGCCAACACTGCCGGGGTCCTGTCCAGAGGTTAGTGGCAGCATGCCCATTGCACACGGCGCCCCAACCCTGTCGAGAGGTGTCTGTGGTCACCACGTCTGTGGTCACCACGACACAACTGCAGAAAGCAGAGGTCTGTCCAAGGTTTGAAAGTCTGCCAGCAAGAAGTGGTGATTGTCATGTGCCGTAGCGCCATGCCCATCTCAGGACTCGAGTCTGTAGCCAGTGCTGAAGCGGTCTCATATGCATCAGCCCGAGTGGCACAGCCATGGCTGAGGATGCCATATGCCCAGGAGACTCTGGAATCTGGAAGCGAGGCACCTGAGCAATGACTGAGCGCGCTCGTTGGTGAGACGTGCTGTTATGGAGCCGGGCGGACTAATCTCGTAGCAGAGTCGGATGGTCCTGGCCAGCCAGCGCGACGGAATGGGAAGTGAAAGCCACGCATCCAAACTCAGTGCGATGGGCACTAACGGGACGATCTCTTTTGACATACCAGGTGGGGCTTTGTGGCAGGGGGGAGCAGGTAATAGCGCGTCGGGAGGCAGATGAGCATCCAGAGGCTTGGGTGCTGAGAAAAGACTCAAAGCACTTACCTTGCTCCGCGCACCCGGCAGGGGGCGGGTTTGAGACTGAGGAAGAGCTCCTAGAGAGGCGTCTTCAGAACTCGTCAGCGCTGGCCTGTCGTGGGCCCAGAGGCGAGGGAACTGCGTCTGGGGAGCTGGGACTGTAGAGTTTTGGGGCCAGGATGCCGTGAGAACAGCGTGCACCGTCTGGATGACCCAGGGAGTGAGGAAATCGCTCTTTATTGAGAATGTGGGTGCCGCAGCCCGAAGGCGGTTCGGCAAATAAAACAAGGATTCTCCTCCCAGCCCTCCATCGGGGGACTGAGTGGTCTTGGTACCAGCTCCGAAGCAAACGTCTGACTGCCTGGGTCGCCCGTCTCGGAGCTTTCCTGGTCCTGGAAGGGGTCCTGGAGACGGGGGGCGTACGCCGCCTGTGAGGTACTCGACGCTGGGGCTTAGAGCTTGGCCCGGGTTGAGGAGAAGCTACCTGTTGTTTAGCCGCAGGGGGACACCCTCAGCGAGAAGGCAGGCATGTGCCATCTTCTTCTTCACTGCTGGGCGAAGTCGTCAACGGTGTCGCTGAAGAGGCCAAGCTGGGAGACGGGGGCGTTGAGAAAGCGTGCCTTATCAACGTCGTGCATCTTGACTATGTTCAGCCAGAGGTGACACTCCTGGACCACGAGGGTTTCCATCACCTGCCCAAGTGCCTGCGCTGTGACATTCATGGCTCTGAGAGCGAGGTTGGTGGCAGAGCGCAGTTCCTGCAGCACGCTGGGGTCGGAACTACCCAGGTGCAGATCTTTGAGTGCCTTTTCTTGGTGAACTTGCAGGAGAGCCATGGCATACAGGGCGGAGGTGGCTTGTCCGGTGGCGCTGTAGACTTTCGAGGTCAGTGATGACGTAATTCTACAGGCTCTGGAGGAGAGTATCGGGTGGTCCCGCCAGGTGGCATCATTCTCGGGACACAAGTAGATCGCAACCGCTCTGTCCACCAGGAACTACATAGAGGCAGAAAGACATCTATAAAATGATGCGTCCTGAAAAGGAAGTTCAATGCCTGCTTTAGAGGAAATAAACTCTTTTTAGGAGGAGAAACACTCTTTCAGGCAATGAAAGTAGTTACGGAGCGCCCAGGGGCGTGGACTGAACAGTGTGCAGAGAGAGAGAACGCCAGCTGGAAACGCGCCGTAGATCCAACAGCAGTGCTTATCGCCAGTAGAGGTGAGTGAAACAGTGGTGAACTCAGCTTGCTGTTGCACAACCTTTCAGCTCCGAAGAAAAATTCTTACTGGCACTCGCTACCCCACTTCCCTTTATACCTGTATGTCTGGGGCGGGGTATGCAAATTTTGTCTGCCAACTTGACATTGGCCTTTTCTCATGTTCAGAGGTACATTTGGCGTCCCAGGAAGACCACTTGTGTCACTTCATTCGACACAACGTCGAGTGAGTAACAGAAGGGGAACATTATATTAGCCTTCTTTGATAAGCATAATTGTAATGGCAATAGAAAGACGAAATGTTCTTATTAAAAAGATTATTTAAGAAGACGTATATGAGTAATGTGACCACGCAGTTTAAAACGTAAATAAATATGCCTAAATAAATCATTAAAATATGGTTAACAGAGGAGATTAGAGCGAGATGATATGTGCAATGAGTATCTCTCTCTCTCTCTCTCTCTCTCTTCATCCCCTTCCTCTTGTTTCTTTCTCAAATGGATGTGTTAAATCAACTCATCTATAGTCTTTTTGCAAAGCAGTATCAAATTACATGATATATAATGGCAGCGGTGATATATAATGGCAGTAAGGCTACAAGTACACAGTACCTTCAACTAACCAGATGATCTATTAATATTTAGACAAGTCTATCAGGCCTGTAGCCAGCCTAGTGGAAGCCAGCCTCTTTTTTTTTTTTCTTTTTTTTTTCAGTTTTTCCCCTAATTTTGTGACTTTTTATGCACTAATTTTTGCTGGATTAGCTTGTCTGCTGGTATCTTAATGAGCACGATTTTTGATGCACTAAAAATATTTACTACAATGTTGTCAAATTGTTTACCAAGTATAACAGTATAACGTACCCGGTTTGGCAGTCTTTTTGAACATATGTTCAATATTCTGCGACAATGATGCTGCTGCCTGCTTTCTCTTCCATCTCTCCTGCTCTTTTCGACCCATACTCACTATCCAGCTGGATGTCGTTGGCCTCACTGATTTAGCGTGGTAAAGTTTGACGTTCGACATTCGGTTTCACAGATGTAAGGGACCGTCTGAAAAGTCCACTCACTACGCTAAAACATAGGAGATGTCCACTCATTCATTCAATTCACGTGCAAGTTATACATGAAAAAATAAACTGTAAAATATATTTTCACACTCAGAATGTTCTTATATCTTCCCAGAGGACAGACAGACATACTACAGGTGACATTATTACAATATAATCAATTATATAAGTACAGTAATCAATTTTAGAGGATAGAAGGACTTACTACTTAATCACTAAAATTACAAGAACAAAATTAAAAACTACAGCCTTTAAAATGATAAAATATAATTTGTAGGGCTGTCAATCGATTAAAATTTGTAATCGAATTAATTACATGGTGTCCCGATTAATTAATCGCGATTAAGCGCATATACAAATATTTACTGAGAAAGCCCCTCATATAACAATAACTCAATATATAAAGATTATACATATTCATATCAATTTATAATTATACATAGTTATCTTTAAATATTGCAAAATGTATATATATATATCTCAAATAAAAAATATTCAGATAATTACAATGCATGGGGTTAATGCATGGGGCAAAGTTAATCATTGATAAGACAATACAAAAAGCGGCTTTAGAATACAATGTATTGTTTATTACCATATTATTGAACATGAGACAATCATTGGCATACAGTTCACAGCAATCCATTTCACAAGTGAATTTGTCAATCAGTTGGAGATTTATTATGAGGGTTTGTTTAAGGGCCCGTCAATTTATACCTACGCCAGACGTCTCGGGTGTGTTGCGTCATAAACATAAAAGGTCACTGTGTCAAGTTAAATATAGTTTAATACTCAATCTTTAAACATATCTTGAGATTACTTAGATAGCATTTGCGCTCCTTCGAGTGTTTTGAACTCAAAAAGGTAATGTTTGTTGTTCTGCCTACTGAAGTGTTTTCTTCACTGTATAAACTGCGCGTTGCTTATACAGCTGAAATTTCATTTACTGCCCTCTGGAGTAAACAGGTGGTACTACAAGCTTGCATTTCTCAGGAATCTTCCTTATTATGGTCCGTGGGCATGCGATTAATTGCGTAATTTTTCCCCCCTGTCTGCAGGCCTGTCTATGAGTAGTTCAACACTGATGCCTGTCATTTTAATCCTGTTCTGTGTGCATTTGTTCAGTTTCCACCCAAAGAAACAAAACTTTAGGCTGCGTGAGAACCTCTTATGATTCACATAGCGTACGTTCATGTTACATGCATTTATTACATCACTTTCAATAATCTCTATGATTGAGCATCAATACATCTGAAAATCTTTCTTACTAAAGTAATAATTATTTATTCAATTAAATTCTATAATAGTTAGGTAATACATTTTGGCGCCTCAACAAGGTTACAAACAACTTCCATGTTTGTCAGTATTTCCACCTTTTTTTCATTCAGGGGCGTGTTTACGATTTCTGAGGCCCTAAGCAACCGACCAGCCCGGGGCCCCAATTTCGAAACTTTTTTCTTAAAAATGACATAAAATTTATTTAAAATACTAATTTTAAATTCATCCTATCAGCCATTGTAGCCAAGTACATTCAAATGTTTAATGAAATAAAAATCTTGTTAAAGATAATTAATTCATGTTTTCCAGTATTTCCACAATACAGTGGTAAAAAAGCAATACATATATTTTTACGAAAACACTTTTTATTTTTTTTAATGAACAGGGTGTGCAAAACCTACTACTTCACTCACTAACATTTTGGAATTCAGTTGTCATTTATTATTATAACCCAGCAATTATTAATTGTTGTCCAGTTTGTCATTATAATATGATACAGTATTATTTTTTATAACTTTTTAAACTGAGGATTTGTTGTATATAATTTCTTATTTACTTTTTCACCTGGAGGTGCAGTGTATTGTTCAACATGTTGCAAAAGGCTGTTTTTTGTTTTTAAGTATTGTAGGCAACATTAGTAAAAGTATTGTAACAGTAAACACAGTAAGGCATGGTTGCCCCTGAGCACACTGGATAAATTTTAATTAGTTAAAGGGTTAATTCACCCCAAAATTAAAATACTCTCATGATTTACTTACCTTTAAGCCATCCCAGATGTGTATGACTTTCCTTCTTCAGCAGAACCAAAGTGAAGATTTTTATAAGCACATTTCAACTCTGTTTGTCCATACGATGCAAGTAAACAGGTTCTATTAGCAGCATAAAGTAATCCACATCAGGAGTCCAGTCGATCAATTAATGTCTTCAGAAGCAAATCAACTGGTTTGTGTAAAAATAAATTGATAATTAAAACCCTACTAACTTTAAAAAATCACTTCTTGCCAGCAGTCAACGCATCACATGATGTAAGCGCAAAGGTGGTTTTCACGTGTGAAGTCGGAAGTGAACACTTTGTATACAACAGAAGAACGAAAATCACATGAGAGTTAGGTCATTTCAAACTGCAATCCAGCGCTGGCCGAACGCAATAATTTTAAGTTAAATACGTTTTATTTATTGATTTGCTTCCTACACCAACCAATTGATTTGCTTCTGAAGACATTAATTGATCGACTGGAGTCGTATGGATCACTTTTATGCTGTCTATATGCCCTTTGGACCATCAAACAGCCAGCAGCATCATGGAACCCAATTTCTTTCATTGTATGGACAAAAAGAGCTGAAATGTGCTTATTAAAATCATCACTTCGGTTCAGCAGAAGAAGGAAAGTTATACACGTCTTGGATGGCTTAAAGGTAAGTAAATCATGAGAGAATTTTCATTTTTGGGTGAGCTATTATTTTAAATGTATTTGGTGTATTGAACTAACAATGAACAATATATATTTTTTACAGCATTTATTCATCTTTGTTAATGTTTGTTTATAAAAATAAAATTGTTCATTATAAGTTTATGCTAGTTCATAGTGCATTAACTAATGTTAACATATACTGTACAACCTTTAATCTTTGTTAATGTTAATTTCAACATATTGCTCATTGTTTTAAAAATGTATTTGTAGTGTTTGGTACAAAAGAATCATATCACAAATACGTTATCTCTGAAAAGCCAAAATTCCTTTTAATGATACATTTCGACTTAAAACAGGGGTATGTACTGTTTGTTCTTAAAGATATTCCCTTAAACAAATGTCCTCTACAGAGTACAAAAATGAATTGCTGAGTCCCAGGAGGTTATCAAGGGGAATAAAAAGAATGGTCTTTGACCATTTGAACATTTAAATCTGATTTGTTTAATTTAATTGATGTCAAAATACTTCCTCCGATCTCAGCTTAATATGAAGAGACAAATAAAAGAAAGCCATTTGATCATTGATTTTCCTGAAAAGTGTAAACACTGTGGCTCTGTGTCCCGACCAATCCGACTTGGCAACACTGGCTCAAACAATGGTATGAATTTAAGGTTGGGCTATCTGTTTGTTTAACCAATAGAAGATGGGTGTTAACAAGCCATCAATAAGAACTACACTGGCTCTCTCACAATTCAATCTGTTTTTATTGAAGAAACCAGTAAAACACGGCTGTGAAAACTTAGGGAACAGTTTGTGTTTGTACTGCACAATGAAGCTATTTCCCTGTTCTGACAGTCCCAGACATCAGTAAATCATAGGCATACTGATTTTTATCCAAGCCATCAGACGATATATATTAATTTCCTTTTTCTATGGTGACATAACACCAGCAAACGTGCCCAAGATTATAGCAAAGATTCACATTAACATATCACAGACTATTCCTAAAAGTCACTTCATTGATGGCAACACCGTCTCTCTGAAACTTGTCATCTCTCTGTCTCGTTTTCTTGACACTGCACACACTCTGTTTCCCCAGTTCTCAACAAATACATTTTTTTTTCTCTTTCAAGATTTCTTCTACTCTCCTATATGGCTGAATGCCAGAGTGTGCCTTGCAGGGGAGAACTGGCCCATTTCTTTCCTTGTCTTTCCCTCTGTCCTTTTCAGCAGAAGCTGTCGCTCTGGTCTTTGGTGTGGTTGACAGTTCCTTCTGCTGCCTGTCTTCCATCTCTGTTCTACACTCCTATTCTTTTGTTGTAGCTCGCTGTATCCTTTGTTACTCCATTTTTCATCCTCTATCTTTGTGTTCTTTCTGTCTTTCTTGTGTGCCTGCTTTCCTTCACTGCTCCTCCTCTCTCTCTCTCTCTCTTTCTCTCTCTAATTCTCATGTTTGCATACACTTGCACTTCCTCTGAGAATTCTTTCTCTTCATTTATATTTACTCATTCGTTCCCTGTAAAACTGTGCACTGGAGCTTAAGAGAGAGAGAGAGAGAGAGAGAGAGAGAGAGAGAGAGTAGCGGACAACAATGAGCTTTCTCCTAGTTTGGCCTCTATTTAAACCTGGAGTCCATTTACGCACACAAAGCACAACATCAGTGCACGGCACCTACCAGATAGAGGATTATCTGTGGTGAGGAAAGAAGGAAGACAGGTAAAAAAGACCACAGTAGAAACTGCAATTATGGAAAAGGAAACATTTCCCCATATAATATTGCTTTCCAATGAGCAGGTAAATGCAACAATTCATGAAAAGGGTGTCTACTACATCTGGGCAATATAGCTAAAACAATTATTTTGTGATATTTTTCAGTGTTTTGATCATATGTGATATCATTTCAACTAGACAGCCATTGTTGCAAACTGGTCTCATAGAATCAAGTAAATATACCTCTATTTTTGCTAAATGATTTTCACATGTATCATTCTACTGATTGTGGCAGTTTGCTGGTGAAATGGACAAAAGAGACACTACAACAACAAAACCTTTTATACCCTTTGACACAAATCACAAGTAAAACAGCAGAATATAAGTTCATAAATGCTTACAAAATGTTATATTAAGACATCTAAATAAGTTTGAATGTAAACAGAAACTCCTGTGATGTATCGTCCGCAGCACGGTCTCCCTCTCTACCCTGGTCGCGGTGTTTGTAGAGCTCCTCCCTTTCAGGGCAGGATATACCGCCGCACCTCTTCCATGTGTGGCCTTGAGCCCATATGACATATTTGCCACATGTTAACCCCCTTCGTGGCAGGGTGTGGTCTCCATGGGGTATTTTACCCCTGAAATGATAGGAGAGGAAAAAAACACCTTTCCTGGTGCATTTAATGAGAATTAAAAGGCCCCAGCCAAATCTAATACTCTGTGAATACAAAAACCTGCTCCCATACTAGATACGGCAATTCACGTAACACAGTTCAGCCATTGTGGCATTTCGTATAGGGACCCCTAGAGTCACTACATGTCGATTACTGCCGTAATGTCTCGGTTACTGTCATAATCTCCATTCCCTGATGGAGGGAACAAGCCGTTATGTCCCTCTTGCCACAATTCTGTACAACCCGCTGAAATGTCCGGGACCTTGTATTGGCTCCTCGGCACAAAACCTGAATGAATCATGCATTCCCTTTTATACCTGTATGTCCAGTGAAGTGGCATGCAAATTCCACTTGCCAATTTTCATTGGCCTTTTCTCAAAGATCTGAGGTGTTTGGGGATCCCAAGAGCAACCCCTAGTGTAATTACATTAACACAACATCTCGTTCCATCAGGGAATGGAGGATACGATAGTAACCGAGATGTTTTCCAGCATGCTTTGCATGGCACTTGACAGGGAGAGTAAATGTTAAAATAAAGTGTTAAATAATGTGCCTTTATGCAAGATGAATGTGATGGGGAGACTTGTTAGTGTTTAATGTTTTATTATTTATTTAGAAGAATTTCTATAATGTTAAAGATTTTGGAAGTTACCATTATGGTGAATAATAAAGCATGAGCTTAGGTTGAGGACAGGTACCATTTAAGATTGTTCTACAGTGTATTTCTTTTTAACACGTTGAGTAATTGCTATGCTACTTATAATGAAGTGTTTACAATTAGCATGTATTCAGCATGCTAGCATTCACTGGACTAGCTTGATAGGCTTTCTCTACCTGAAGTGTTTAAGTTGAGCTTACACGGTAAATTTAAATTTAGCCAAAAATATAAAGTTAAGTGCCATTAAAATGTGTGGATTATCTGCCACGATATTTCAAATTAAGAGCAATTAACATTCATGTGTTGTTCAAAACTTGGAAGTTTATTAACTTGGTAGCACAACTGATAGAGCATTGCACTTGTGAAGCTAGGGAATGGGAGTCCTGAAGAGCACACAAGTCAACATGTGAGTCAAAAGAGTTATTAGCACCACAAAATGATGTGGTTGCTTCAGCAAGGTTTAGGGTAAGGAGATAATTTTTATTGATTTAAAACCATGCAAACCTTGTGTTTGGGAGAACATTAAACTCGTTTTTAGCATCACACAGTGAACATTTCACCTAGAAACTGCTTCAAATCACAAAAGGAGCCATGTAATGGCCTGACCAGGCTTGGAGAACAGCTAAGAACAGCAAACCAGCTCCAGCAGTACCAGTGGCTAAATGAACATGTTGCAGTGTTCAGCCGCACACAGGAGGGATGTAAAACAATACTATCCTAATGCGAGTGAGTGAGTGAGTAAATGTGAGAAAGGCTCTCAGGATGCCCTCCTTTGCACACCTTGGAGACATTATATTAATTCTACCCACTGTGAAATTAAATCAGTACAAAAGAGAGTAGCAGGGCATCGCTAGACTTTAGTGACATCCAGGGCTTAGCCCACAAGAATAGTTCCTTCCATGACATGGCCTGAAATTCGGTGCGAGGTACTGTGTACAATTCGAATAATTCCCGCAAGTTCCACAATCACAGGACAGGACATTCCCACACACTTTTATTCACTTTAGAGTCCAGCTGTGAATTATTAAACCAATAAATACAGATGAACACATCAAACCAATAAACTTGTTTTTGTATCAAACTGTAATTCCAGAAAAATCCGCTCTCTCTCCCTCTCTCCCATGCTGCAGTCAGCAGCGCGTTGAGCAGTTTAGTGTGAGCGTGCACACCGAGCAAGCGTTTTGCCGCTTGGTTACTGAATTTAACCCTCGTGCGTCAATAAAAAAAATTACTCAGAGGTCCTTAGAGGATAAAAATGTCCACGTCAAAAACTGCCATATTTATATATTAATATTATTTTCCATTTTCAGTGAGTTAATATCTTTAACCAATATCAGTCCTGATCATAACTACCAAATATTAATAAATTTTCAGGATTTTAACCCTAAAATGCCAGTTTGTTTATATAATGCCACTGTTGGTTTTATTTATGAAAAAACTAAAAATTAACTTTTCCATATACTAAATGCTAAAGGGAATTGTTTTGGGATTATCACAGTCTGGGATATGGCAATGATTAGCATCAATACTAATTCTGATGCATTATTATATTTTGTGCAGTGTCAGAAATATATATATATATATATATATATATATATATATATATATATATATATATATATATATATATATATATATATATAACACACTCAGGACCTTAAAGGACAAAAATATCAGTGTCAAAAAACTGCCATAAAAATATTATATATTAATATAATATTTTCCAGTGAGTTAATATCTTTAAACAACATCAGTCCGATCATAACTACAAACTATTCATACATTTTCAGGATTTTAACCCTTAAAATGCCAATTTGTTTACATAATGCCACTGTTGTTTTACACACACACACACACACACACACACACACACACACACACACACACACACACATTAATCAATAAACACATACAAAACACACTCTGACATCCATACCAACACACCTACACAATTTTAGCAGCATAATTTATTCAATTGGCCTGCAGTGCTCTATAATACAGCAAATAGAAATAGGGAAAAAGCATGTATTTTCTCCATAGGCTAAACTTAAGAAAATGGTGCCATCTGGTGGAAAATATTCAAAATGTACATTTTGAAGCCAGGGCTCACAGAATTCATGATTTTATGCTTTAATGGCACTGGGATCAAATATTGAAGTGACAATGGGATTCAATGGGGACATTTTTGTCCTTAAGGTCCTGAGTGTAACTATTTTGTGTACATGGTGTATTATAGATGTATTTTAGGAACTGAGATTGAAATATCAAAATTCTCCAAAAAAACACACGTTTGACAAAATTTATGCTTTTGGCATTAACACAGCCAAAATTATTGAAAAATGTCCCGAAGGCCCACAAGGGCTAAATTGTTATAGATTTATAAACCTTTCAAAACCAATTCAACAAGCAAATGGCATTATACTGTGTCTCCGTTAGCAATAAAACTATCACTCCTGTTTATAATTAACAAAGTTGTTAACATTGCAAATGCGTGATGTTGGAGCGATCAATAGTTATGATGACTATCATAACTTAGCTCTCCATCATCACTCATAATGAAGCACATTTGACATGAAAGGCAGAAATAGCGAACATGCTTTGTGTACCAGCTGCATGGTGAAGAGAGACACTTAAACACCTGTTACATCTCTCATCATCTCCATCTCTTTAGTGTTCCATCCAGGCATGGAAATTAATGGGGGACAAACATGCCGCCTAAATTAAAAGTATGGGGACAAAAAAATGCCCCCGCAAAGAGTTCCTGTTGTTTTATTAATAACATCTGATAAAGGACTAGTTCCAAATACATACATTGCGATCTTCATTTGAATTTCGCTACACATAATTTGTTCGTGCCGCCAGTTGTGCAGATTTTGCAGAGTCAGTGGCGGATGCCGGATGCTCGCACCATAAACACGCACAGACAGGCAAGCCGTTTCTCACTCCGTATCAGTTCAGTGTTGTGCTCCCATGCTCAATTACCTGACCCTTCACTCCTTTCATTCAAAATCTACTGTCCTAGTGAGTAACACTGTCGCTCCCTGTGCTATATCCTACTTCCATGCCCATCGGCTCATATGCACCTGTCTGTTTGAAAAGCCTCTTCACTAGCTAGAAGCCAAAAGTGCAGGAGGGATGGATGTTATATATTTATTAAGTTTATCAGGTCTGAAAGAACACAAAAATGCTACAATTTAGTTAATAATAATATTAACAAAAATAATATCTGGATAAATAGCCCTGATGTTAAATAAAAAAAATGTTTCTCCCCTTTTCTCCCCAATTTTGAATGCCCAATTCCCAATGCGCTCTAAGTCCTCATGGTGGCGTAGTGGCTCGCCTAAATCTGGGTGGCGGAGGATGAAACTCAGTTGACTCAGTATCTGAGGCCGTCAATCTGCACATCTTATCACTTGGCTTGTTGAGCGTGTTACCGCGGAGCCGTAGCGTGCGTGGAGGAATCTATTCTCTGCGCCATCCACGCACAACTCACCACGTGCCCCACCAAGAGCGAGAATCACATTATAGCAACCATGAGGAGGTTAACCCAACGTGACTCTACCCACCCTAGGAACCGGGCCAATTGGTTGCTTAGGAAGCCTGACTGGAGTCACTCAGCATGCCCTGGATTCGAATTTGTGACTCCTGGTGTGGTAGTCAGTGTCTAAATAAAACATTATTAATGATACAATAATAATTTTACATTAACCAAATGATCCTTGTTAAAGTTAGTTGTTACTGACGTACCTTCTTCATTCTGATCAATTAATGCTGAATAAATTCTGATTGGTTTGCCGTTGAGTGAAATTGCTGCTAATTTGATTATGGTAATTGTTAAACATGTTAGTTGATTTAATCTGGGAAGAGTCCATTTTTTGGAGCGAGAACGGGTGCTCTGAACAAGTTGACTGTCACTGGATTGATAAAAATAAATGAAGATTGAAATTAGGCTTATATACTGTATAATATATTTAGAAATAAGGCTTATATAATAAAACCTCAAGGCCTCTGAAGCAGAAAAACTGCACCCCTCTGAGAGAAAATAGAAAGCTCTACGCCACTCGAGGTGTTCGTAACGATTCATCTGATGAACTTGAGTAGGAACAGCATGAAAAAAAGTAAAAATGCATACTGTCAATTAATGCAAGTGGGGCTTACTGATCGGAATTAATTTACATTTGAAGCTAGAATTGCAGCCTGCCTTATTGCTTTTGTGCCCTGATGTAATTCAAATTAGGCTAAGCCTAACTTTTTTCTTCTTTTTCTTTTTTTTTTTTTTTTCATTATAAAAACCCCCAAAAAGACATTTGGGGCTATTAACAAGAGATCCCGGGCTTCAGCCCTATCAGCCAGGGTCTAGCTATGCACCTGAAGAGGAGGATGATAGTCTGCAATGCTCTGTGATTTTGGTCTGGACTCTGGACACACACTAACACACACACACACACACACACACACACACACACACACACTGACACACAAAGCTAAAGAGTACTCTGACCGAAGAGGATGGGTTTTTACAGCACAAACTGTCAGACCAAGTCATCCTCAGAGGTGCAACTCCTCACACACACAATACAAACCCAAACACACATTCAAACACACCCACACAAATATTTCCTAGAGCATTGTAGGGGAAACATCTCCAGAAGAAACTATTAGGACAAAAACAGAACACTTGCAAATACAGACTAATGAACAATGGATAAAAGTAGGAAACAAACAGAAACCCTAAAAAGTGGGCTACTCAAATAATGACTACTAAAAGTCCACATACAGTAAATATGGTTGTCAAACCACAGCTTAATCGTGGTATGTATTCACAGAATTCAGTTATATATGGGAGTGAAAATCGCATTCAACCCCAAAAATTCAGATAGTGATAGGGAATTTACATTAAATTGCATATAATGTGCATGATAGAGAGAATGCATGCAGTTTGAAATATATCAACAGCAGTTTACTGATAGTTGCTGAAGGCCGATAACTTTTCTTTATGTCAAAAAGGCTAAAACGGGTTAAACTGTTTGAATCCATGTTTCTAACAGCTGCAAGACACAATACTATGGTCACTATATTAACCTTCACAATTTCAGGAGTGACTCCTGTATTCCTGTACAAACTGAACAATAATTTAGGGATGAGATTAATGTAACAATTTTATTATAACATATTAATAACATATTAATTACACAACTATTGTCCATAAATAGACGATATGACAAGCCAATAGAAGATATAGTTTTAGTCAACAGTACCTAGACAGTATTGCATCAAATGGCATTGCTTTTTCAAAAGAGACATGGAGATGTTAAGGCTTCTGTGGCACAATACACATATAGTGCGATATTATTTTAACCTCTTACACAGGCAGTGTTCCATGTCAGTGCTTGTAGTGAGAGGAACAAATTATACCAGCCATCCTGATTCACACCCCTCCTCCACCAGCCAATCACTTACTGTACCCTCATGCCCATGAGTCATAGGCTTTTCATTCTTTTAAATCTGTCAATCAGACTGCTGTCTAATGCTACACATCCAGTCAGGAACTTATTTTTATACAGAGCCAAAAATGAAATATCTCTTCATGCCTTCATACATATAAATCACATTATGTCTCATTCCACTCCCTGTGACATTATGAAAAATGCACTTTTCTAGCATTTTTACATTAAGCAGAATGCTAACAAAATAAATATTATTAGCTCAGTACAAAATTGCAGAGCAAAAAAACAAAAAAAAACAAAAAAAAAACAAAAAACAGATAACCTAAAAAATAAATAAAAAAATATCCTAACAGCTGTAGGATTATACATACAGAAGAATTGAAACAAAATGATTTGAATCTAGGATTTTCAACCTTTGCAATCCTGGAATTCTTCACCGTCATAAATCAAACAGCCCAGGCATCCTCATTGATCAGAAAGGCCCCTGCGCAGCCTGACCTCCTGATCTTCCACACAGAGTTAAAGCAGACTTTTCTGTGTAAGGTTACACGGACCATCTGATTTGTGCAACACTAAGACATTTCATCTTAATCCAGGAACATTTTACAAAAGTCACAATACTTTACCGATTTAGCCCTCTAAATGTACAGAATGCATTCAAATCCACGATTTATACAAGACCTAGTCTTGCTAGGTAATTCTGAAATTGCTTTGAACTGTGGTAACTTGTATAACTGACAAATGAATGATTATAGCCTGATGTACCTCTTTAAAATGTGTGTAAATTTCATCAATATTGTATAACCCATGAATTAACCAGTATTATTTTGTAACCAGTTTTGTTTTGTTACCTACACGTACAATATCCATGAAAAAATGTCATGTTTAGTATGTAAGAGTTCGCTTGCATATGCAGAGAAAGCTGATGACTATGAATATCATGTCTCTTGTACCATTCTCAAAATATAATTAAATATGCACAATTTTTGAGATTGAGATTTGTAAGACTCTGGAACAAAGGACCATAAAATCAATGGGCTTAATGCCGCGCACTTCCGTTCTATTGCTTCCGGATTCTTCAGCCAGCTTCACTACTTCCGGTCCACGGTAACGTACGCTGTAGCTATGTCGTTTTTTACGCGATCGCTGCAGGACCTGCCGAGTATAACGGCAAACGATGTACATCGGATCATCAAGGCCACATCGAAGACACCAACATCAAAAAAGGACAAACGTTTTAAATTGTATGTGTCCAGCTACATAAACAACTACGAAGGTAAGTTAACAAGCCTCTGTTTTGAGTTTACCAAAAACGATACATGCTAACGTTAGCTCATTGGCTCTTTACCAGCCAAAGTTAGCACAGTGAGGAAGCAACGTTAATAATGTTAGCAGAGTGATAGGTTAACATCATGAATATTTTGTGTTTCTGAAATGCAATACCCTAACCTCTATGTTAATCACAGTTTCAAACAAGGAGTCAGGAGAGGTCACGGTTAGGTCTGAGTGCTTCAGATCTATGAGGAAAAGCCAGAAGCCTCACTGTCTGAGTGTAAGGGAAAGTCATCCTGCAGGTTCAGTGCAGGTTCAGTTCAGGTTCAGAAGAAACAGGTTCCTTTTTTCATAGTCATATCATTGCTGTGAATTAGATCCAGATAAACACCATCATTGCACTATATGAATCATATGGTACCTGAGATATCATGTGAAATATGAATACAGGGTGTGCTAGAAAGAATGTAAAATGAATGGCTCCCACAGAAGCAAGATTTTGTTAAGATTTTTTATAATTTCTTCATTACTTATTCTGCACTGCTATTTTAAAATGAGTATAGTGAGATTAATCATGATCTATTACATTTGACATGGTCAACTATAGTCTAAATAAATTGTAACAATCCCTGTATCACGTTGCACATTTTAAAGTTCACTTACAGATTTTTGCTAACAGAAGTTCACAAATTTAGTGTGTAAAAGGCTGTCTCTTTAATTGCAGTTGTAGCCGGTACAGTTTTCTAACAAATATTTGTTGTAACAGATTGTGCTGAGGGATTCAAAGCCGGTGGTGTTACAGAGATGCCAGTGTACCTGTGTGGCAGGTACAGCCTTGTGCAGTCATGTGGCAGCTCTACTGTACCAAACGGCGCACTCAGGGCCGGCCCGTGGCATAGGCGGAATAGGCAAATGCTAGGGGCGCCCCCCATCCCTTGGGGCGCCCGAGCGCCTAAATGAGTTTTTTTTTTTTTAATTAACAATACAACTTTAATACTATAGATTTAAAATATATATATATACAGTATATATATATATATATATATACTGTATATATATATATTTTAAATCTATAAAATATAGAGTTGTATAAAAGTATTAAAGTTGTATATATATATATAAAAAAAAGCGATCGTCCCACAAAAACATCACTACATTGCTTTCCCGATCCACCCCGGTCCGAGTGACGCATCAATCTCCCCCCGCCCTGCTGCACTTAAAGACATCCATTACCTGTTTGATATTGTGACGGATGGCCGAATTCACAGATCATTATGTCAAAAAGACCGAAGCCCTCTGGTGCCCAGGGAAGAAAAAAAAGAAGAGAAGAGGAAGAAAAACGGGATAAAGATAGAGGTAATGTAACGTGATCAGTTGTTTATCCATGTTTCATTATGCACAGTTAGCAGTTAGTTTGACGATGCTAGTAACGTTTGCTAATTTGTAATTATTATCATGACATAGTTAGTTGAACTTCTGCATTATTTTATGGTATTTTTATTTGAATTGACTAAATTAGTAATGTGTAGTTAGTAGGACATTGCTGTTACTGGAAAACAAACACTTTCAAAATTAATTTAGAAAATGTAGGCTAACTAACTTACTGTTTGTATGCTAGAGAAGTGCTCAATGAATACAGTTTTGTGCATGAATACCAGATGTAATTATTATTGCTGTTTGTGTGTTTAAGCTATAACGTGGTTTAGGTGCTGTCATATTTGTATAGTTTCACTATCATCAGCTTTTTTAATTCGCATAGAAAAACTATCCAAACTTAAATGGTTGTAATTCAAGAATGCTTTGGAATATATACATATTATGGTTGGTCTTGTTTTAAAGAAGACATTTGCCAAATTATTGTAGAAGTTTCTTTGTTTCTGTAAAAAAAATTCTGCAATAATCTTATAATATACATTTATTTATATTGTATTCATAATTTAGTTTTGTGTGTGTTTGTTTACAAAATATTTTCAAAATAAAGAAAAACAAGACAAAGCTGCACAGTTTGTTTCTGTGTGAGTGTATGAACAATGATCAGTGGTGGAATTGTCTGTGATTCCAGGGGCACCAGGTGAAATCTTGCCTAGGGCAGCAAATTGGTCAGGGCCGGCCCTGGGCGCACTACTCCCAGCTGAGGCTTAAATCAGTTCCCCCAGTGTTCAGCTGCACAGAAACTGAACAAAAGTGGCACAAACCAAGGACCATGGTAGCAAGCCTTTTAATGACTCTTTAATTTTATGTATGGATATCTCTTGAATGTTTCTCAAACATGTTTTTATTTCGTTGCAGGGTATTAAACCTGGTCCAGTTAATGACATGGTCATTATATCAGCCAGACCAAAAGAAAGGAGACTTGCAGAAGGAATCAGGTATGTGTTGTTATCTATACTAAACACACACAACAAATCCATTTGCACACATACATTTAGGCACCCTCAGAAGTACTTATTTGCTCAACCCTTGTGCATCAATTAAAAAAAGTTACACATAGGTCCATGGTGGACAAAAATGTCTGTCAAAAAAATAAAATAAAGCTTGTGACTTAAGTGTGGTCTCATTTAAAATAAAAAAAATAAAAATAAAAAGTGAAACCAAAAAAAAGTTAGAGGTTTAAGTTTAGGAAATTGATTTATGAACATTATTTTATATAAACCCTGCGATGGACTGGCGACCTGTCCAGGGTGTACCCCGCCTTTCGCCCAATGTTAGCTGGGATAGGCTCCAGCCCCCCGCGACCCTGTACAGGATAAGCGGTTGACGATGGATGGATGGATGGGTGGATTTTATATAAACTATATATTTATACATCGATATTCGATATGCAATACGATAATGCTTAAAGTGTGTAAAATAAACTTAACTTATCTTGAAAATATATAAAAAATTATATAACCTACATGTTGCACATTATTTTTGTGACAAGAAAACATCCCTACAACTTCTGAAAGTGAACATCAGTGTTTTACAGTAGCATAAGAAGTGTTATTTTAACATCAGTGTAAACCACTGGGTTTAGGTTATCCTACATTAGGTTTATTTAATAACAGAAACTGAATAATCAAATTTAAAAATAAAACACTGCTTAGTTTTCACTGTATGAATTAAATATATACTGATTCTTATTAAAGCTACAAAATTTATTCAGCCAAGAGCAGTGAGTGATTTTCTCTTTGTCTTTTGTTCATGACCGCAGTTATTGCAAGCCGTTGCGATATTCTTATTGCGATATATATACATTTGCGATTTGTCACACGCACAAAACTCATTGCCTTTGCACATGTACTTCTTAATTCTAACACATTTGTTTGTCTTTTTTCCACAGAAGCAACTTGTATAAAGGAGTTAGCTGCCCTCTGCCAGACATCTCCACTCTGAAAGTTCAGGAGGCGTACCATGGACTTAGTGCAGACGAAGCTCCCATGATCACAGCGATGGCTATCTCCAGTGAAGTACCTCTGATTGAGTCCATGTTCGGTCTGGTGCAGGAGGGAAGTGTGCTGTCCTATCAGCTACCAGTAATGGCAGTCCCCAGTACCCGTCCACACACAGATGCCCCTTCTCCCCCACAGCTGCCACTCTCGGATTACAGACTAGGACCCCCTACCTGTGCATTTGTGTTTTCTGAACATCAGCACCATCATCTGGCATCCCTTGCAACATCTTTTGAGATGGCACACAAAGTTGAAAAAAGCACGCGAGAGCAGAGTTCCTGCGTTGAGTGGCACCAACTAAGGAGGTGCCGCATCACCTCTACTAAATTTAGAGAAGTTTGCCACACCAGGGGGGAAAGCTCTGCTGAAAACCTGGCAAAAAGGCTTCTGGGATCTTGCCATCAGACTGCTGACATGCGGCGGGGTCTTGCCCTGGAGCCTGTAGCAGTAGAGGAGTACTGCAAGGTCAGGGAAGTCAACCACTACCCATGTGGGTTCCTGATCCACCCTGACTCACCATGGATGGGGTCAACACCTGATGGGCTTGTGTACGATCCTGAGGGGCAGCCAGTGTTTGGCCTGTTAGAAATTAAATGCCCAAATGTAACTAGCTATGTGGACTGCCCTTATGTTATGATAAAGGAGGGTACACATACACTGAGCCGAACCCATCCTTATTACTGGCAGGTCCAGGGATAAATGTTGATATCTGGGTGTGACTGGTGTGACTTTGTCATTTACACAGAAGACGACATGTTCATTCAGAGAATTCCCCGTGACATGCAAGTCATACAAACCATTAAAGAAAAAGTTGACTATTTCTTTTTTTTATTTCTACCTCAATGCCTTCTTGGCCAATTAATGACTTGATTGCAGTGTAAATATATTTGACAGTGAAATGTTTTTGATTGTGATGTAATGTTTTTGATTGAGATGTAATGTTTTTGATTGTGATGTAATGCTTAGGGTAAGTAATAAATGACTTGATAAATCTAAGCATTTTGGTGTTTTGTACGGCTTAAATTTAGTTTTAAAAGGTAAGGTAAAATTAGAGACCAAACAAAAGCAGATTACTAACAATTATTTTTAATATCACTAAGCTTTCATAAATCTTTCATAAAGGCACTGCATATCAAGCTTTTACTCAGACATCCCTCATCAGTGCACTGCACATATAATACAGTTTTTATGTATGTTATGTGCAATGCCTTGTTGAAGGTCGTCTGGCTGAAAGACTGATATGCAGTGACTTTATGAAAGTCCTCCCGGAGAGACGCATTTTCCTCCAACACCAAATCAACAACTGCAGCTTCCGGTTTCGATGCGTAGTCGTGTTGCATAGGGACGCCGAATGTTCCGTGGTCCGGTGTATCCTCCCAGTCATCCTCTGGCGGCGGTGGTCTTTCCCTTCTCTCCCAAAACCCCGGTCTTGTAGGTGGAAGGGAGAAGTTGTTCCACTCAAATAAAACCGGAACAACACCCTTTTTTAACAGCCGACGACCTGTTTCTGATGCTGGTTCATGGATGTCTTCCGTTCTGAAGTGCCGGCTACATACCCGGGGGTGAGGCGTCACGGTGAATTTGTCCCGGCGTATATTGACGATCCACTTACGCCTCAGCTCCTCATCAGCAGGAAAAGTAAAAAAACTAAGTACAGAATTGTACTTTCCGGATGCCTGGCACTGTGGCACACAGCAGTGTTCGGCAGTAGTACCACACACTCTCTGGTATTTAAACTTTGATGATTTCATTTCAACTAGATGATTTCAACTAGAAGCAGCTACCAAAACAAGTCGACGCTTAGGCTAACCGGAAGTATTCGTGGTGGCTGACATTTTAGCGGAAGTACGTCACAACAGCCGTTGGCATTTAGCCCATTGTCGGAAAGGACAGCCCAGTCGACCATGTGACTCTGAAAAGTCACTTCTGATTGGCACAGGACACCTTAGGGGATGTGGCCAATTTCAGTTCAAATATTTCCAAACAGGAAGAACTCTTTCATTCTGCCTGCACGTGCTTCATCTGGTCACTCCGCTGACTGCCAGGTCCATGCCATGTGAGGCCCAAAGAAGCTCGGGACGTCCCGAGAAAGCTCATCACTCTCTACGGTTCACACACCCATGAGAAGGCCTCGCTTCAAAGCTAACCTCATCATTTATCATTTTGTAAGTCGCTTTGGATAAAAGCGTCTGCCAAATGAATAAATGTAAATGTAAATGTAAATTTATACAGACAATAACTTCGATCATACAGAGGTCAAAAACATAGACGGAATGAACTTTCGACGAAGCACCAATAACCAAGCAACACAAAGAACGCAAGGAAACTCCTCAAAGATTTGCAAGTACATCTCCAATATTGTGCTCAAAGTGCTGGTGTATTAATTAAATAATTTGGGTAATCCGATAGCAAATCGATGTGGACTCAAAGAAGGATAAATGGCTCTGAAGGTATTGTCAACAGACACCATAAAGTTCATTTTCACTGTACTGATCAGTTATTTCACATTATGTCACTCTTTTTACCAACCTGTCTCATGTATGTATATGTGTTAGATTAGATTTATGTTTAGAATAGTAATAAAGCTTGTCTGTGTTCAAAGACGACTGTGGCAGGGCGGAGGGCGGGGCCGGGTCGTGACAATACACACCCAGTCCCGTATCAGGCTAATCAAGCCTCCGAGAGGGATAAAGGCCGATGGCAGATGGTGGTGCGACGAGAGAGAGATAATTTACAGACATGTCCGTCATGTGTGTGTCTGTCCTTTCTTTTAAGTTTACGATTCAAATATTATTTATGTTGACAAGCCGGTTCTCACCTCCTCCTTTCCAGTCTAATTACGTTACACTGGTGCTGAAATCCGGGAAGGAGGAGGGATACGCCATAGTAGAGTTCTGGCAACTACCATCCACCCCAACGGAGCAGCCGCGGCAATCTGCCGGGGGACGAGGAGCCCAGCCGCCTGGAAGCGGAGGAACGGCCGCCGACAGCGAGGGGAGAAGGGGCTCCTAGCCGACCACCTGGAGTGGTCAGGGCCACTGCCAGGGGTGGAGGAGTCCCCTACCAGCCGCTGAAACGCGGCAGGGTCGGAGACCACCGACCGCGAGCTGGGAGGGGCTCGCGGCCGACCGTCTGGAGCCTCCGAGAGGGATAAAGGCCAATGGCAGACGGTGGTGCGACGAGAGAGAGATCATTTACAGACATGTCCGTCATGTATGTGTTTGTCCTTTGTTTTAAGTTTAGAATTAAAATATTATTTACATTGTCAAGCCAGTTCTCACCTCCTCCTTGCCCTTGAACTACGTTACAATGACGTAACTGTGGTATATTTTGATAAATAATCTCATCCCTGTTTCTAAAAGATTTAGCTTTAAAGCTGTACCTAAATACGTGTGAAATTATTTTCAATAAGCCATGAGAATGATATCACTCCAATAAGTGAATTAATCATAATTCACTTATTAAAGCTAATTCCATACATTATTAATTGTGAGCGGATACAACGAAACGTGTATTAAAAATGTAATGGTGGAGAATCTATTAAGACAAATAATCTAGTTAATTGTCATTTATCTAATTTATAATGGTTGTCAAATCCAACTAATTCTGTTATACTTTTCATTACCTAATAATGTACAATAAGGACAGTTTTATTTAGTTCATTGCTCACATATTTCAAGACCCTAAATTCCCTTCTAAATTTAACATACCAAATATATTACATATAATGGTGTGAGAAGGAGGGCACGTTAAGTTCCCTCCGAAAAGTCGCATACCAAATATCCTACACAGCTCTAATTTCTGTACAATACTTTCAAGCACATGATATAATTACAAACAACATATTTTTAAAAAGAGAGAAAAATAAGACTTTGTCTTACATTTGAAGACGACGCAATTCCCAGAAAATGAGTATAGTAAGTTCATACATTTCTTCAGTGGGCAGGAACGATTTTGAAAACGGGGCAATACTAGAAATGTCTGATTCCCTGGGCAGTGCACTTACTACTAAACTAGGAACCGGATTGAGACACCTTGTTAAATACAAAACATTTAGAGAGATTTTGCAGTTGTACATTGTGTTGCTAAACTGAAAGGAAACTTAAAGCCACCATTTTGTTTATTACAGGTGTGAATTCAGTCAGTGGGCTGTTGCTGCGCATACTGTTTGATTCAATTCATGACTTAGTAATTAGAAAATGAATGATTTTAGGATCACTTCAGTCAATAGATAAAAAAGCAGCAGATTTTGTCTCAATTGTCTTTAATTGGGAAGCGCAATGCAATATTCATTTTGCTTGTGTCACTAATTCAAATAAATCCACCATTTTCTCTTTCAATCTCCACTAATTACAGTCACGGCAATTAGCTCAGAATACTAACAGCACAAGGCTGTGATATTTACAAAGCTGCTGAAAGGAGAACAAAGGCATCCATAGCCATTTTTGTCACTGGAGCATAGCCACGATGCTTTCCTTTGCTTTCACAATGAATTTCTGGCCTACTTCTGTCCAGTCCATTCGTCTTCTATGCAACATTTCTGTGGTTGTATTTATTTGTTTTTACATTTATCTCTATACTTCCTCTTGGCCTTTGCTTTCTATACATTCTCTTTTTAGTGTCATCTTCCCTTTTGGTGCTCTGCCTATCTTATTCTCTTTCTCTGCCTCTCAAGTTTAGATAAACACAGAAATCCATGACAGCCCTCACCATCAACCCTCTTATGAACTTCAACCATTCAATGGTACTCTTTGTTGTTCTCACTCTCATAATGGCAGAGCCCTTTTCCACTGGAAACAGAGAGATCCAGCCCTGTCACACTCATTGTGGATCATTATGGTCCCATTGACACAAAACAACCCAACCTATTGATGTACAGACCCACACACAGGCACTCAACACAGTCAGTTGCACTTAGCTTGATTAGCACTGCCTGGTCTAATTAGTGCAGGAAGAGATGCAGTGATACACCTCCTGCTTCAGTTTATCCAGTACAAATTACAAACTGTGTAACATCACAATTAAGAGTTTGGGATTAGAAAACTCATCCAGATGTTATTTAGCTGATGATAACTGCACTTTGCAAAATTTAACACATCCACTATCACGATTTTTCAAATTAGCTAAAAAAATAAATAAAAAAAAGAGAGCTGAATTAACTGGATAGTTCACCCAAAAAGGAAAATAATCTCATCATTTACTCCTCTTCATGCCATCCCAGATGTGTATGACTTTATTTCTTCTGCTGAATACAAACAAAGATTTTTAGAAGAATATCTCAGCTCTGTAGGTCCTCCTAATGCAAATTAATGGGTACCAAAATTTGAACCTCCAAAAATCATATTAAGGTAGCATAAAAGTTATCCATAAGACTCCAGTGGTTAAATCTATGTCTTCAGAAGCAATATGATAAGTGTAGGTGAGAAAAATATAAATATTTAACTGTTTTTTTTTTTTTTTTTACTACAAATTGTCCTCCCTGCCCAGTAAGAGGCAATATGCAAAATGAAGCCTGTAAAAGTGAAAGTGTAGATTGATGGTACAAAAAGACTAAAATATTGATCTATTACTCACTCATACTTTTATGCTGCCTTTATGCTTTTGGAGCTTTAACATTTTGGTACCCATTCACTTACATTGTATGGACCAACAGAGCTGAGAAATTCTTCTAAAAATCTTTGTTTGTGTTCTGCAGTAGAAATAAAGTCATACACATCTGGGATGGCATGAGGGTGAGTAAATGATTAGATTACTTTAATATTTTGGTGAACTATCCCTTAAAGCAATCAGAAGAAAGAAAGATGCCAAATTTACTGTCATTCCCTTAGTAGCTGTATTTGAAACCCTATAGCAGCAGTGTTTTTTTATTTGTTATAAATGTACACTAAATAATTAAGAAAGTAAAAATATAATGAAAATTTGATTTACGCTGTCAAATAAGGCAGAAATGCATCATCACAGTCTGTGAATAGGGTCCACTTATGAAATATCAGCATTATAGAAATGTGAGAATGGAAGACCACAGAAAAATGATTGGATTCTTCTATTCATTTTAGGATTAATAAAGTACATCATTACTTTTTTATTTGTCAGTATCAGCAAGATTAAATCCAGGTAATTTTGGTGTTACTTTCAAGGTCCATTTACTGCACTCAAAAAGAGGCTGTTCATAATCATCAGATGATGGAAACCAAGATGTAAACAGTGCAGTTCTTTACCTCTGCTATTTTCAATCTTTATTTAAATAAGAATTGTGCTTGGAGAAAACATTCTTATTTTACAAGCATATCATCAGAAAAAATGGATACATTCTAAATGAAAAACCTTTCTTAACATTGTGATGAATAGAATAAAATCGTAAAATTTTGAGGGCAAAGTAAGGTTCAAGGCACAATGAACATGTAGCTGGCACTTTTCCAACAGTTTGATCCACTATCCTTCAGGATTGTAGTATATGTATAACAATGGGGACATTGTTGGCTCCCCTTCTGTTCCTGTTTCTTTTTTTCCTTTAAATTTATGCTAGCTTTGTGCATGCCTGCCAACTGTAAGAAATTAGAAACCATGATGCAGGGACAAGCAAATTCAGGGGCTCTTGTCTTCAAACTAACACTGTGCCAGCTCAGTGGGGTCGTTTTCTGGTGAGAAGGACTTTCAGTTAGGCCTGGTCGCTCTAGGGCTCAGCATGGTGGCAGACAAATTCCTGTTTTTGCATAAGTAAGGTCATTTGTCAGACTAAAGGGTTCACGGCAGTGATGCTTGCGGTTGGAGGGCTGGGGTAGGAGGATGAAATGAACACACAACTTAGAAAACATAAAACGTGACCAGCAAAAAGAGACATGTAGCAAAGTTTAGAACAAAATCCCAGCTGAACCTCAATATTTGGAACAGAGAAATGTTATCCTTGAAGGACACAAATGCAAAGCTCAGGTTGTCTAACAAATGTTGTTTTTAACATTTTCACATTTCTCCACTGAACAGAGTTTATGAAAGGCAATGCTTAACCTTCAGAAAATGTTGTTCATCCACCTCAGAAGGTCAAACAAAATATTTTTTGAGCTGTTTTATTTTCCATTTGAGGTTTCCATTGTTTCCCATAAATTACAGAACAATATTTGTTTGATAATTTTTCTTATAATAACTTTGGTAACATGGAAGAATGGTTGAGCATGACAGATGCTGTCAAGCCCACAATTTGGGTAAAAATTCAGAATTATTTTTTATTATTTAATAACTAACTATTTAATAGTGTTCCTGCCATGTTGTAAAGATGATGATACAAATGATATCACTTCCACAATTTTATGAAAAGTAATTGTTTTTATAAATAAATAAATAAAATAAATATAAAAAGAGTGTGATAAGGCCCTACATCAGCACTGCTGTGATTTGGCCACAGTCTGAGTGCCGTAGGTAATCACAGCAGTGCTGATTTAGGGCCATATAGCACGATTGCGAGTGTGATATTGCTTGTATACAACATTTCAACAAACAAGTACATTTTTAGAAATTTGGAAAAACTGAGAACAGTCATACAAATGAATTTGTGCATGAAACTACTTTCTTACGCTGATGATTTAAACTGCTGATGTAGATTCACTTCACGTCACCTAACTGGCTCATATTATACACAAAAATGATCTTTTGCCGCGACCTGCTGGCTAACATATGTAAAGTCAAAAAAAAAAAAGACAACCCATAGCTCTTAACAGATCTGCACTGCTCTTACACTTTAGTTTAGAACTGCATGAACACAAGCGGAGTGATACACACACACAGTGAAGCGTCAGAGTGCTGATGGTTCCAGACCATCAGTGCTCATGGAACGTGTCTCTTCCAATCAAATTTGAGGTCCAGAACTAAATGTTGTATATATATATATATATATATATATATATATATATATATATATATATATATATATATATATTTGTACCATGGCCAAAAAAGAAAAAAAAAAACTCTTCATGCAATTTTAATTTGATGTTGCACAATTGTTCATCTAACATATCTACTATCTAGTTCTCTCTCAATATAACATGAGATTTGTGCCTTCATTGCATTACAAAAAAATAAAAAAATAAATAAAAAGTCATGGTACATCGATGTATACCCATTTCATGGAAAGTGCTTAATACATCTCACCTTGGACATACCTGTGATCTGTGGATATAGAGGTTTATGAATCTTTAAAGTGAAGAACTAATACTGCTTGTAAATGATTAGAATCGTATCGAGCTATTTATACTGAACAAAACCCAGTAAATGAAGAACCATAACAGTCCTGACACCAGCCCTCTTATACCGAAGAGACATTAGTCCATCTGACTGAACAGCCAGTGGGGGAACACTGAATGTCTATTGACTAAGCATGGGCAATAATGAATTGTACACAGACACAAGAGAGTGGGCTATCCCTTGACAGCTCTCTTTCTGATTCATAAGAGCCTTTGTAGAACAATGTACACTTCAGTAGATTAACACTTTCAAGCTGTTTTTGAATATATTTAAAGCAAACAATCTCAAAAGTAGAAAAACTCCCTGTGCTTACATAAGGAGGACAACAGGCTCCAACCTCCAGCAGACTAGGTTGAAATTTGATCATACTGCACTCAATACAAGATTCAATCCCTGACCCCATAATGTTATTTTCAAGAACAGCAAAATATTGATGACAGATACAGCTTCACCTTATTTTGTTACTCTTTGCTTAAATGTGGAGAGAAATTCTTTCCCATAGGATAGACAAATCACAAAGGGGAAATCTTTAATATATTTATTGTTTCTCCTCATCAGCAATGAGATTTAAAGGAGATCAATAGTTATGTTTGCTTAAGCCACTTGTTCCTAAGATTTTTCTAGTTAGAAATAGACCTCAATAATTTAATGTGTCTCCTCTAAAGTTTCAGAAGTGATCCCAACAATGGCTGTGCTCAGATTTGCTAGTATACCAGAAGTCTGCAAACAAAAGTTAGATATTTAAATTTTAACTCAAATACTTCTCATCAAATTCCTCCAGAAACAAATTATCTCAGCAATGCAGTCCACCTTTATGTTATACTGTTATACTTTTAATGTGCCAACAATTAACTGTGTTTATTTGTAATCCTCCTTCAGAAATTTAAGAGAAACATATGTACAAAGAAAAAAGGATACTTTCTGAGAACTTTAAGTCTTCTGAACTATGAAAGTGCGACCTCTGACCAATAATTTTTTCTCTGGGTAGGTATTTCCTTTAATGTTAAGGATACATTTCTTTGGGTGATGAGTTACAGTTGCTAGCACAGGGGTGTCCTTGAGGTTTGAGAAACAAGAGAAAGCTTTGCATCAGTTTACGAGCTGGATCTGGCAAAATGAAGCTTTGGAACATTCATTCATTCATTCATCTTCAACCGCTTATCCTGTACAGGGTCACGGGGGGCTGGAGCCTATCCCAGCTAACATTGGGCGAAAGGCGGGGTACACCCTGGACAGGTCGCCAGTCCATCGCAGGGCCACACATATACAGACACACACTCATACTCACATCCACACCTAGGGCAATTTTTGGAGACACCAATTAACCTAGCCTGCATGTCTTTGGATGGTGGGAGGAAGCCGGAGCACCCGGAGAGAACCCACGCAGACACGGGGAGAACATGCAAACTCCACACAGAAAGGCCAGGGCAACCGGGGTTTGAACCCATGACCTTCTTGCTGTGAGGCGACAGTGCTAACCACTGCACCACCGTGCCGCCCACAGCTTTGGAACAATATAAAGCATTTGTGATGTATTTTACTACCGCAGTCCTTGAAAAAAGTGAAAACACCCTAAACACATGTTTTTTCAAATCAAATGGTCGTTGCCCTGATTATTCCTCTCATCATTCAGTTAAACACACTGTATGTTTATCTAATAAGCTACATGATCTCCACAGGATTTAATTATGTAGCAGCTCTGCAGGAGAAAACAGAGACATTTTGTTGTCTGTGGCACCGCAGCATAACTAAAACTGATGTGTGGCTCCTAGCTACTGGCATTGTGAGCAGAGAACAGAGAATAAATCAGGTGTGTCTAGAGCACCAAATTAGGCCACCGCAATGACCCAATGAAAACAACATCCCCCGAAAACAATTTGTTTCACTGTTAGGAACCCTGCCTTGTGGGCTTCATTATTTTAGTGTCGTGTTCACTGTATTATAGCACATGCTTACTGCATAAGTGCATTTTGTATACTCAGTATCTGTGGGGGAAGCAGGTATAACTTTTGTCCAGCAATTTATTCTGAATATTTTTAGCCTAAACTTTAGATATTTTGCCTCAAATATCTTTGACATATTAGCAGTCATTACCTGTGTCACTGAAATTTATAACTTAACTGAATCAGTTAAACTGGAATTGCACGAAGGCCGATGTTACATTCATAACACATATCCTGCATAATTGTAACAGAGGCATGTGATAAATATAAAAGTAAATTAAAAAGCTCTATAATGGAGCTCCATAAAAAGCTCCATAAAATCCACCCTTTATTTATACTTTTATATACTAATATAAACAGACAGTTATGGCAATTGAATTCTATTCTGTCAGCCGGGGCCCCCCTTTCAGCGCACAAATGGGGGAAATTACATGAATGTAATTATATATCATAATTTAAAAAGAATTGCTAACAGCCATTGTAGCCAAGTACATTTAAAATGTTTATTGAAATAAAAATCTAGATAAAGCTATTGAATGGATGTTTTCCACAGCTTTACACTAAATAAACATAAGAAAAAAATGTTATAATAAAATAGAATTTATATGCACCAATACAGCAATAAAAAAAAGCAATATTTACCTACATATATTTTTAGAATTTAGAAAGACAGAGAGCACATTTAGTTGTATAACAACTTTAAACAGGTTCAAATGTTTGGAATTGCACAAATGGGCGAACATGCAGCACATTGCCTTTACAATGCAGGTGAACCGGCGTTACCACGCATCACCCCTTGAGTGTTTTGCCTTAGCTTTCTGAACAGGGTCCCCCAGACATCTGGGGCCCCACGCAATTGTGTGGTTTGCTTTATGGTTAACACTACTACTGCGTCAGTCTAGCGCAGGGGTATTCATTTAAAGTTTCATGAGGTCCGGTCTCTATATTTCCTTTCCAGCAAAAGTCCTGACAATAACTTAGAGTCCATGTTGTCAGTAGTCAGTATGGCTATGAAATTAAATAAAAATTTTTTTTTAATAGTTCTTATAAAGTTATAGCAATAGTACTTTGTAAAACAGTCAAAGCAGTATCTTCAAAACTGGACAAGGATTAGGACATTGGGGGCCCAGAGACAAAGCCAAAGAAGTGGAGTCTGGGGATCTTCTAAATTTCTGGGAGATGTTTACATAGAAAAACTATTGAAAAACTGTGCAGACGAACACATAAAGCATTTGGTGTGAACAGTTTCCTTAGAGTATTGAATTGTATGCGCTTGTAACTGATGTGCACTCATTATTACCAATGTTACATTTATTGTGCATTACTTATCCCTGCCCTAACCTACTGTGTGTAAATAATAGGATGTGTAGATTCACGCATGCTTACAGTATGTGAGTGTGTGTCTTTGGGTGTGAACATGAGCATATGGCATTAATATGATTCATTCTACCATGCACCAACAGGTTTGCCCCATGGGTGAATAACTGTGTACATTTCCTCCTGCTGATCTTAAATTGGCGTGTAGTGCATGTGCAAGGGAAGGTGAAGAGCAGCAGCATCTCATGGCAGTGTACACTGCTGATCAACTCTAAAAGAACAGCTCAGGGCATTTCCTACATAAAACCAGGCATTAGCACAAAAAAGAATACCTCCCACTGCAAAAAGTTTGAGAAGGAAATCCCACAAGCTTTTCATTTTATTAAATCATTTAGCAAGGTTTTTTTCTCAAAACCACTTACAAATAAGGAAAAAAAAACATGCAATTTATCATACAGTAGCAATATTAGCAGTGCCACAATACCTAATTTTCAACAGTAAACCAGAGCAATCAGGGCTGGACATGGAAGAGAAATCGGCCCGGGATTTTACATAGCAACTGGCTCAAATGGTTTGGGGGTGTTTTTTTCCTTTTCTGCATATCGCAGAAACTCAGTTTAGCTTATCACGGCCCATTTCACGGCCGACCCACCGGCCTGCTCGGTTCTTCCAATGGCTAGTCCACCCCTGATCGGCCCCAAAGTGTGTCGGCCCACCGGGAAAATGCCTGGTATGCCAGATTACCAGTCCAGCCCTGAGAGCAGTACAAAAGCTAGAGCAGAAGTATAACTGTGCTACAAAGCGTTACGCCATATTTGGCTTTGTTAAGAATTAATTCATGTCACATATAAATTGATTGTTGCAAGACAATTAAAAAAAGAACAAAATGCAACTCCACTGTCTCTTGAGGGAAGAGAGTTACAGTAGACAGGAACTTTATCTCAAGAGACACTGGCTGGCTGGCTGCTGTGATAGTATTCAGATTATTATGGTGGATTTCATGCAGACACATTGTTCCTGCACATTTATTTAATGTGCCACAGCTGAAAACTGAACCTTTTCACCGCTAGCTGAAAAGACATGGTGTCATAGTCAAGGACAGCTGTCTCAACTAAATAGACTTCTCTTAGTTCATGCAAGCACAATTCTCAGGAAGGAATAGCATAATAAACCATTTTAACATAAAAGCTCTGTTTCAAAGCTATTGAATTGCCTACTTAGACAGCATTTAAAGGCATCATAAGCACATGCCCGGTTCAGAAAGCTAGGCAGCATAAATCCCATCTTTTGGTCAAATATTGAGGTGCATTGCATGCATTCTATGCTGTAAAGGGAATCAAAGAATGCATTGCGCTAAACCTGACCAAGGCATTAGAAATGCCAGTTTATATGTGGTTTATTCAATACTGATTCAAAATTCGAATTAAATCAATGTAAAACATTTGAAATAGAAAGCTAATAAAACAAAAGTACTATTAGGGCTGCATGATTATGTAAAAAAAATCTTAATTGTCAATTACTTCCCTTGACACTGTAATCATGATTATTAATGTAGATTAATAGAAATTACATTAAATACCTATTTCAGTCATGACTCTTGGAAAAATTTGGGGTGGAGGTGGGTTTCAGAGAAAAACTCTTGCAGGGTGCTGCAGTGTAACCGCCTTTTCGGCAAAATAAGCTATTTAAATGTTAAATAAAGATGAAGAGTCACAAGTTGATTAGCTACCCGATTACATGCCAAAGGACCATTCAGCTAATTGGCTTAATGTGTCGCATATAAGCGAGCCGACTGGCTAACAAGTAACAAGTTCAAGGATCCTATCAGTTTGCACCACATAGAGTTACATGCCTGAACTTCACAAATTTGCTCAACTTTATGCCATAGTCTCTATGTATATGTGTATGCGGTCTACACTGCACAATAAATAAATTATTTGTCTATTCCTAGTTGATTATAACCTGAGCTTTCTAGTTTTGTAGCATTGCTTCTTTGCAGTTTATCGTTTACATTGCACATGCAGAGGTGGGTAGTATCGCGCTACTCCGTTACATTTACTTGAGTAACTTTTTATATTAAATTATATATTAATACACTAAATCTTTATTATGTTTCTCATTTTTAATATACACTGTGTGTTACTTTAAAGAGTTAAAGTTATTAATCAAATAAAGAGTACATTTTAAAATGTATCTGTATGTTTTGTCTCTCTATATGTTATTATGTTATTTTAATCAATTAATAATTTTTCAAAAAGTAATTTAATACGTTCAGCATGAAAGAAAACATTGCAGGAGTGAAGGAAGCATTAAATTCCCAGCTCATCCCCATGGTGGTTTGTGGTTAATGAACCATCATCGAGAGTACATCAAATGTACACTCAAAAGTAGAGTGCATTGTGGGTAATAATGAGTGAACAAAATTAGGGAACGAGTGGCTCACTCAGAGTTCAGACAATCTTACAAAATGACAGACACTCAAAATAGATAGGGGGCAGTTTCAGACACAGCGAGTGTTCCACAACTGGGCTTGTTGCCCTGCGCACTAGGCTGCATACTCTGCATTTAGAGAGCGGTGGTACTGCAGTTTAGAACTAATAATCTAAATTCTTTTGACACTGAAAACTGTAACTACACTGAAATAAGAATCCACGCAGGACTTTAAAAGCTATGAAATAGCTAAAGTAGGCATTAATAAGCATGATCTTGCTTTGGTTTATATTTCAGCATTATATATAATGTCCTTGTGGTACATTTTCAACGTTTTCAACATAATAATTTATAGAAATGTTTCCAAACCTCTCTTCTTATTGACAAATTCATCCAGATCTGACAAGAACCCTTAAAGGGATAGTTCATCCAAAAATGTAAATCATCATTATTTACTCACCCTCATGCCACCCCAGATGTGTATGACTTTCTTTCATCTGTTGAACTCAAATTAAGATTTTTAGCTCTTATTAAAAATTATTACCAATATTTTAGTACTGAATTACCAATATTTCATTTGGTAATTTATTTATTTGATTTATTTTTATGTCTTGTTTTCTTTTTAAATTGGGTAATATACATATTTTTTTTATTTGGTTATCCATGTATTTAATTAAATAGTTCTTTCACCCCATTTTTTTAAAATTATTTTAATCCAGATAATGTTGCCGACATGTTTAAAAGTAAGCTAAACAATCATTAATAGAATTGCAAATCACACTTTTCTTCTAGTATTGTTGATTTATTTTTCATTTAAGACATCTGCACCGAGACATGTACCTGACAGGAAAATGGACAACCCGGAGTGGAGCTGGAGAGATGTAAATATAGAATGTTTTGAGTGCGAAGGAGAAATTGTTGCCACTCCACTCATATTCTCTGATCGGTTGTCATAACTGATAGAACCAGTACTGCCACTACTATACACATATTATGCTGTCTGTGTAGGGTACCAACTACCTAGGTGTGCACAATCTTACCCTAGGGTGGCACCAGAAACTCCACCGGCTGCCCTTCCTCGCACATTATATAATTTACTCAAGGACTTGATAGCAGTCATAGAACCAGGGGATAGATTCTGGGGGGTGGGGGGAGGTAACCACAGATATGCTGCGATCTTCCTGTTGTGCAATGGCCCATCCCAGCACATTTGTAGCAAGTGAGAGAACTATTGGCATTATTACACCAGTGACAGCATTATTACTATCACTCCAGTGAGGTTTTGCAGGAATAATTGCGTTTGTTAACACGTGTTTCCTCCAGGTGATTATTACTTTATTAATATCTAGCCCAACAAAACAACAAAATTTGACATAGAATAACGACTCCCATCTCACCAGGCATCAGACTTTTGTGGTTTTACAGCGGTAAACTCTAGAGGTGAAACTCAACGATAAATGTCCTTCGCCTGCCACCATAGTACTGGGTTCTTGCCCACAAGTAACCAATCATCAAGCCGCGAGGGTTCAGGGGATGCGCCGGCGGGGAGACGCTGGGGTGGCTTTTGCCTCTGACGAAGGAAAGCCATTACCGCAACATTGCCATGGTCACGTTCTTGCAGTGAGAACATGACCCATCTACGAATGCTGTCTCCGTGTGGGGAACACCCAAGCAAGTTAGACAGCGATCATGGCCGTGGAAAGCGGAACGATAACGACCGCAACCAGGAATTACACACAGACTGAAAGGCATATTTAAAAAGATACTCTCCGTAAGTGCCACTCTTTAAGAGGAAATGTACTCTTTTATTTGCAAGAATATATACTTTTTTAGAAGAAGAATATACTCTTTTAGACTGCTGAAGTGCCCAGGCTGACGTGCCCCACCCGTGCAAGAGGGGGAGAAGCCGCTATAATGCGCCGTAAATCCAAAAGCTTGAATGGATTGGACGAGGAATTCAGCTCGCTGAAACACAACCATTTGGCTCCGAAGACAAAATCAGAATGAGTGGTTGCGAGCCAGCTCATTTTAAACCTGTATGTCCGGGGTAGTGGCATGCAAATTCCACTCGCCAATTCCCATTGGCCTTTTCTTAGGTTTTTGGGGCTCCCAAGGGCGACCCCTAGTGTCACTACATCGGCACAACGATTGATTGACAGAGTAAGTATGTATATGATTGTGCTAAATATATATCAAGTGTAGAATAATGTATATATCTGTACTTTTATTCTGTATACTAATATTAATTAATTTTATTAAAAAAATACAAATATTTTGTCAAACATAAAGTTAAACTTTTAGTTTATTTTTACCTCCTATGGCAAATCATTTTTAAGAAATTACTGGAGACACAGATTGAAAGATCTTTTGCTATATATTTTCATCATGATTCACCTTCTTACTTGCTGGTGCCTTGAATCTAGCTTTGCAAAGAAACACTCCCTTTCGCAGCCTCTCTCTGCTCTATCTCTTTCTGTCTTAATCTACTTTATCATGTGTCTATAGGTGTGGTATTATAAACAGTGGGAAAGACAAGACACAGACCTGGTGTTATTTAACAATATGCAGTTAAATTCCATGGTTACTTAACCATCCTATTGCGTTCAGAATCTGCATACACCTTTTGCATTCACGGGTTCATGCATATACATTTTGCATTCATGCTTATAAATCATTCATAATGTAGATGTGCACAAAACAGAGAAGTCGTTTGGTAACTTTTATGACAAACTCACTTTAATGTCATCCTCCATGAAGTCTCTTAATAACTGACTCAACTCCGCCCCCTGACCTTGTTCTCTCATATCCTGCTCCCGTACATCTATGAATAGGTGCGACACCCACCTATTCTACATCCTTCTTCTTTTTTTTTTTCTTTTAAACAAGTGCAAAAATATAAATAAGCACTAACAACCATATAACATATAACACGTGCTAACATCTATTATATGCACTATGCACTGAGAAATCAATCAGTGTGTAACAGTCTTTGAACCTTGAATTAGGCTTGGACACCCTTCCTGATCGAGTGACAACAAGTGGAGCTGAATTCTCTTGCCTGGAACTGTCGCTGTTTTGTGGCGACGACATGTCACATCCATTTTCTGAAGTGTCATGTGACATCACAGTACATGGCCTTGCTTGGGGTTCTGGAGAGATCATGGGCATGGACATGATGGTGGTATCCGGACAGCATGATTCAGTCACCCGTAGAAGGTGATGGCGGTTTCTTACATAAGTCTTCCCATGAGACTGGACAATATAACTGTTAGGTTGAAGGGCATTTCCTGAAACTGTGGCCAGCTTGTCAAACCCACGGGTCGTCTCCATGCGTACCGTCTGCCCGGGCACCAGAGGCGAAAGGCGTCTGGCAGATTTGTCATGGCTTATCTTTCCTTTTTCTCTGAGTGCAAACAAAGCAGCCTGAACATTGGTCTTAACTCTCGGTGTGAGCTGGGATGGTACCATGGGTATCAATTACCTGTTGCGTAGGGATAGTAGACGTTGCGCCGGAGAGGGCATGCCATCCCTGGGTGTGTTGCTCAAATTGAGCAAAGCTGCATGGATGTCAGAACCGTCACGTGCACACTTTTCTAGGAGATGCTTTGCAGACCTGACACCGTGCTCCGCCAGACCATTTGACCTAGGGTAATTGGACTGCTTGTGACATGCTGAAAGTCCCACTGGTGAGCAAAGTTCTTGAAGTCTCTGCTTGAAAATGATGTTGCATTGTCAGTCATCAATTGGTAAGGGATCCCATGTACAGCGAACTGCCGTTTCAGTAGCCTGATCACAGCATTACTGGAAAGGTTCGGAAGAATATCATACTCCCACCAACCAGAGTACGAGTCCACTAAAACCAGGTAAGTCTTCCCTGACCACTCGAATATGTCAGCTGCCGTGATGGACCATGGACTGTCTGGTATCTGGTGAAGTTGCAAAGGTTCTCTCTTTGTTCTCACCCTCTTGAAAGTGAAATGACTCATATTTATCTAGTGCATCTAAACCGGCAAAATTGAGGAGAGTGTAAGCTTGCACTGTTTTTGATTTGTCCGACAGTCCTGCTTTGCTGTACACGTCCCATTCCCTCTTTAATTTCAGCCAGTTGTTAGCGATGTCATCATCAAATACGAGCGGTTCTATGCGCCGAAGACTTTGAGCCATGATTTCTCAGCACTCTCACTTCTAACACCATGTAGATGTGCACAAAACAGAGAAGTCGTTTGGTAACTTTTATGACAAACTCACTTTAATGTCATCCTCCATGAAGTCTCTTAACAACTGACTCAACTCCGCCCCCTGACCTTGTTCTCTCATATCCTGCTCCCGTACATCTATGAATAGGTGCGACACCCACCTATTCTACACATAACAAAATTATTTTAGTTTATTTGTTATATTTGTTACATTTGTCAATGTGTGTCTCTGAGTGTGGCTATATGTTTATGTGTATGAGTGTGAACATGTTTGTAAACAATGCACGTTTTAAACACATTTGGACCCCCTCAAGTGTCAAGCGTCAGACCCACTTAGGACACCTTTCACCCTCCCTCTGTTGCTCCTTATCCACTTCCTTGCAAAACAGTGACACTGCACTGCACAGCAGCCGAAGACGGTCGTCTAGAGTGTGTTTGCATAAACCAAATTTTTTTTTTTTTTAATCATGCTGTGTTGTACTATTCATCATATACTGTATAAATTTCTTTGATGCTGTGGATAAAAAGCATCTCCAAAATGAATGTATGCTAATTAAATTACTTTCCCCAGCGGGGCACCTCAGCCCAGGAGGAAAAAGGGGCAGTGGCTTGGGCCACTTTAGCCAACCCCCTGTGCACATCCCTGTAAACAGAAACCGTAGTAGTAGTCTTAAATGGAATGCTGTCATCAACAATTTTCACAATTAGCTAAACCCAACAGCTGTAACTACAATCTTGATTACTTTTTCAATTAACTATGCAGCCCTATGTATAATTTAACCAATATTTGCCTATTATGTCGATAGCTTAGCAACATGCTAACATCACACTATATTGGTATCCATTGTGAGCCAAGTCCCCATTGTGCTTCATGTGAAGAGATCTACTGTATTCTGTGCAGAGTTAAGTGTTGATAAGTTACTCTAAAAAATAAATAAATTTCTAGCTACTAATTACGCTGTCTCAAAAGTAATTGCATTACTTATTACTAATTACTTTCTAAAAGGAAACTTTATATGTAGACAGTAAACTGCAAGGCTACACTCATTCAAGTGTAGCAATAATGATTTATTTTTAGAGCAACCCAGCACCAGTCTCTCATCAAGGACTTCCTGTGTCCAACGATGGAAGTGCTGCACAATGTGGTTCTGGATACAAAACGACTTCAATGAGTCACAACCTCTATAAATCTTTATCAGGACCAGACAGTGTGCCTGTGACCTCATTATGGACTGTAATGTGCATTATCGACAACGTTTGGGCCCAGAATTTATCTTTCTCTGTACCACTGGACAAAGCTCATAAACACACACACAACGCCAGAGCTTTACAAAGACCAGGGAGTATAAGTCAGTCTTTAGTGGAACTCCACTGATCCAGAAAAGCACAATGTCAACCCCTAACTGTGTGACGACTATTCATGGGCCCAGTACAAAATTGACAGGCCCTGCTGTTGCTTATTCTTATATCTGTGACTAATGATAAAAACCCATTTATCCAAATGGCCTTTCTCTTTTAAAAACCGAGCGAGCTGTGCTAAAAATAAACATTGATTACATGGAACATGGCGTGAATCCTGCCAGTCTGAAAAGGCAACACTTTCTTTTGTGGAACAGAAAAGGACATATTAGGCAGTATGTTAGTCTCAATCACCATTCATTTTCATGACTTTTTTTGACCATAAAGTGAATGGTGACACATTCTACCATTTTTTGTTTTCCACGAAAGAAAGTCATACAGGTTTTAAACAACATGCGTGTCAGTAAATGAAAGAATTTTCACTTTTGTTGAACTATCCCTTTAAGTTATTCAATCAACGATTACTCGACACAAACCCAGTCTGCTGACTAATGGCAGAAGTAGTCAACTAGTCAGTACAACCCTGAATCTCCACTTCTCCATAACATGCAGTGTTGTTTAACAACACACATTGGACAAAGAAGGAAAGGATCTCTTAAGAAACTGGATATGAAGACTAAAAAATGCATTCATAGAAAGATGCAATACAGATGATCCTCTTGTCTTAACACCTGCACCTCAGCCTTAAGGCTGGCGAGAGGTGACTGACTCAACCTATTAGCATTCTGCTGCATCTTCGGCCCTGACTGAATGGCCCCATCACCATGGAAACACTCAATACACCTCTAAAAGAAGCACTATACACCTCTAAAAGGAAGGCTCTTTGTACCTGCAATTGCACTGTATGCATGCACACCATAGTACAGACAAACACAGATTCACTTACGTCATTATTGATGTTCATCAGCTCTCTCTCTCTCTCTCACACACACACACACACACACACACAACACAATCTTAATATAGAAAGCCAGTTTTCCTTGCCATGTATTTTCTACCCCATTTTTTTTTAAATGAGCTCTAACATGCACATCTAACAAGAAGCCACAGCTTTGTGGCTAAGACTGCTGCTGAGTGCTGAATTTGAATAATGGAGAGAAGCAAGAAGTAATCTTCATTTTGAAATTGTGAATGGAAAAATTAACAAGAATAGATAATAATTATTTTTAATTTTTTTTATATATGTTTAAAAAATAATAATTCTACCATAACATGTAACGGAACAGTTCACCTTATTTTTAATTATTATTTTAATTATTTATTCATCTTCAGGTTGTTTCAAACCCATATTACTTTTTATATTCCATGGAACACAAAAGTCATTCTTTTGCATGCAATAACAATGATGTGGATGAGAGCTTTCAAGCTTTAAAAGGAGCACAAATGTGATATATTCCAAGTATTCCTAAGCCAGAAGTATTTGAAATCGTTCAAAGTCATTGATATTGTTTGTCATTGAACAAGAAAATGCGACCAATACATTCTTTAAAAGTTTTCAAAATAAAATTTCTTATGGGTATCAAACAACATAAGAGGAAGACATTTTTCCTTCAAATATATTTAAAGGCTGTAGTCAGTTGGTGGTTGGATGAAAAACTGAAATCATTATACAACACATCTTATTTGTATTGCTGATAGATATCATGGGGGAAATACACACTAACATTTAATGTATTGTTTCTTGCTGTGATCTGAGGTCAACCCTTAGAACAGGAGAATGACTGTGAGACAGAAAGCAATCTGACAGGGTCATTTGTTGCACAGGTCGAGCCTTTTTGTAAAAATGTTTATGAGGGAGGCTTTGATTGACAGCTCTTTCTTAAGGGCAGAACATAACAGATTACTGAAATAGAAAAAAGCCCCATTATGACATCACCATGTTCTGAGTAACCAGAGTCATCACGTGTATTCAAGCAGAGGGGTACGCCCTCTCAGAAATTTGAGCCAAATAGTTTGGAATGCAACTTTTGCTAGTTTTGATAGAGAAGGTGAAATCATAAAAAAGGTAAAACTTTTAGATCAAATCGATACAATACAGCCATCAATGTCTTGGCCTCTGACCCAACATGTTATTTTATGAAAGTAAATGTGACTCATTTGATGTTAATTTATGCAATAAAAATGTATGATGTATGCCAATAACCAGTAATACACTTCCCTTGTCTCATTCAAAACTCAACATTTTCCTTCTTCATGGTACACAAAAGTTATTTTACAATTAAAATCATGGTTAGGTTTAGGTTTATGGTAAGGGGTAACACTTAGGTAAAATCATAAAAACATTGTTGGTTGGTTCATTTATTTTTCTCTATGGAACTAAAAGTCATGTATTTTTGGAAGAGCTTATATATTTGGGTATATTTTATTCCTTTTGTAGACCAATTAAACAAAACAATTGCATGACATGTAGGTGAAACGGCACCAGCTGGATAATAACTTAACACCGGAGTGTTCATGTTGACTGATCTTAACTGAATAAACAGGAATTAGCTGTCTGCCTCAAAATAGGTGGAGCTTCAGGTCACACCTAAGTGGACCAGTGGTTAAGAAGGTGTTTAGCAGGCGGTAAGAAGTTTTCCTTAAAGTTCACACTGGCAAGCTGTTACTGAAACAAACTCAAAATCACCATCTTTTTGCCCAGATTTTGTTCTTAATGATGTCACACCCATTCATTCAAAGGAAGTATGCAGAGGCCTTAACCCTTTACTATAGAAATAAAATTAGACAGAACTTGGCAAGTAGTAAGTGCAAAATGCACTTTTAAAATTCATTAGATTAGATCTTTTCTCATTTCATTTCAAGCAGGGACCAAAAACCTCATGTTAAACAAATCAACTACTTACTAAACACACTAACAAATCTCAGTAGAGAATTATAACAACTTAAAAATGATCAAACATAAACTGTGATTATTTGACTTGTTTTGTATGATCATTTTGTATGCTTCATTAGACAACAGAGAGATTTACTCCGAGATGAAATCAGAATGATTTACAGCACAGAGGGTTATTCTCAATATTAAACATATCCAGATAAAGCCAGTTGTGTGATCGGTCATGGCACCCTTGCATGCATTCCTGAGAGCAGAAAATACATAAGCATGTCTGTGTATTCGGGTGCAGCTCATTCACCCTGCTGTCGAGCCCTGCCGTGTAATTGGACAGCACCCATATCTACACAGCCTGGCGCCCTGCTTACAACCCATATAATTGAAAGAGGCTGTGCGTTGTAAGTCCAGCATGGCTGTGGAACGCAGGCCTCTCACAGCAGCTGTTCGTTTGTCTACACTGTGATGACAAAGCACTGTAGACCTGGAACGCGTGGAGGCCATTGATCTTCCTTTTAATATGTTGACTCATAAACCCAGCCGTCTAGAGTCATATATATATTTCTACAGTATGTACACAAATTACACATTTATGCACAAAGATAGTGGGTCCTCATCACATGGTACATATTAAACAGATCACAGAAACCAAGCTGACAATGTAACGTCGTAATCAAATAAAGGAACCTAATGATTAACGAGTTGTAATAAAAAAACAAGGATGGCTGCACAGAGACCAGGGGCTCAAATCTCAGACCTCACAGTCCACATTTACTGCAGTGCCACTATTTATTGGTTGGATTTAGTGAGTGAAGGGCACTTGGGATCACTTGGGAATTCTCATCGTTAATTCACCCTGTTGTGACCTAAAACTAAAGACAGTGGCTGCTTATCAGTGCAGTGCAATGAGTTGGGAGAGCAATTTGTGGGATCTTCAAAAGAACAAATGAATTCATATCCCTCAATGACCAAGCACACTGAACGCACGGAATTGATTAGAAACGCTTAAGTGTTCCATGGCAGAATGTGCAAGTTACATCATAAATAAAAGAGATGGTACTTTATATAAAGGAAGATGGATGATGCCATTAGATGATGATATTTAGGATTGTCTATGCTGCATTAAAATGAACTACAGAGATGATTACCATGCAGAAGAGACACCTGGATGCCTCGTGTAGAGGATGATACAGCAAAATCTCTCCAAACTTCTCCCCTGATATCTTATCGGACCAACTCTGAGCTTAGCTACAAAAGCTCAACTCTCATAAGGTCTATTTTAGTTAATGTAGTGAGTTGCAAAATATAATAAGTCAGGGTGACTAGTAACCACAATTTAATTAAGATTAAATATACAGATCAATTAGCCCTATTTGGCAGTTTAGGCAATTTCAGAATCAGGCTTTTTTAAGCTGTACATGGAATGGCACCTGTTTAAATTTCTGAACTCCTCTGTTTCGTCATACTCAAAAGTGTCTCAAATCAGCCAATCAATAGATCAGCTGCTCCAATAGATCAATAGATCTGTTGCTGCCCCAAGATTACGGAATAGTCTACCACTGTCTGTTAGATGCTCTACTTCTATTAATATGTTTAAATCCCACCTTGAGACCCATCTGCTCTCTTGGCCTTTGAAAGGTAATGGCCATTTTATGTTTGTGGTTTATTTTTTATTATTTTGTTTATTATAATTTTTTTTTTTATTATTTTATTGTGCTTTAATACTATTGTGTTATTTTGTAGGACATATACCACTTATAGCACTTTAGCACTTTAATTTGAATATATTCTGTTGAGATTATTAGTAACAGTGTGCAACGCTTAATCCAATGCTTTTATACAAGACTGAAATCTAAAGAAATCATGTGCACTTCAGGAAGGGCAATGTTAAATGACTCATACATATGGAGCAGACAAGAGCAGGAACTTCTGTTCATTCAGATCTGTTCACACTATTCAAACACTTTGATTGCCCTCGCTATCTCTCTTACTCAGTCTCTTCAATTAAAAGCGCCATATTATGTGATGACCTATTTGTACATTCCCCTTTTAAATTACTGTTTCATTGCAGCTTCCACTCAAATTTTAGTGAAGAGAGAAAAATAGAAATGCTACTGCCAAGAAAAAAAATGAAAGAGAGAGAGAGAGAGAGAGAGAGAGAGAGAGAGAGAGAGAGAGAGGGACGAAAAAGATTGGGGCAGTACACAAGAGATGCTTTTAGTAGTACTATGCTCCAAGCTGACTAATTAATGGTAAGCAGCAGAGTTCACACAAGACCTTCCCACTACACCATTATGAGTTTCAGGGGAAAGGGTAGTTATGTAAACAATTCAACAAGGTGGGAAAAGGGGGGGGGGGGGGGGGGGGGGTGCATACAAAAAGCACAGAGCATACAGCCTTATAAACATTTTGGCAAACAGTTTATTGTGTGATTGCATAAAATTGTACTCATAATAATTAGTGTTAAAGTGGCTAAAAGATTGGCGCAAAGTGGAGAGCACAGCAGTGGTGTAGCAAGGGACATATGCACGTATACACCGTATGCTGACTTTTTTCCCAGGGCGTATAGCAACTTCTAAGGATCAATATTTGCATATACCCTCAGTATACCCACTTGTTTTGCTGCTTCAGAAGTCCATAATCTACTGTCTTTAGTTTCCCTTTACCTGTATTGGATGCTGTTATGTGACACTGGATATTCTTTGTTGTAATTGGTGCATTATCACTTGAATTCTGGGGAATTCATTCCCCGCCCCTGACAACTGTTGTCGCCATCATTGTCTGAGGGAATTTATGACAGTGAGTGGAGAAAGAGAGAGAGAGTCACCTTCACGCTGAAGCTGTATAAGGTCAAATTAATAAACAAAATATGCCAAATGTCCTGTAAAATAAGGAATCGTCCACAATTAAGGGAAAAAATTGTGTTTCGTATGAAATCCATAAGCGATGCAGTTTGTTCCGTATTTTCACGTCACACATCCAAAATGCTGAGAATGTTTTCAAATCGAGAGAAATTGACCTGTAACACACACACCTTTCGCGTGAGTTTTGTGAGATATCAACTGTTGCTTTTCACGGACAATCACTGACAATCAGGACGTATTTTCTGTCAGAAGCAAGATAATTATGTCAAAATTGTATAGCATTCAAGTGCGTTAATTGTTTTAATTTTAAAACACCAGTGACATGCCATTATATTTTATTGCATATGTCAGAGCTCATTCTGGTATAGAGAGAGAGAGAGAGAGAGAGGTAAGAGAAATATTACTGCATTATTCAAAATAAAAGTACAGTAGTACAGGTGTAGTTAAAACACTTAATGTGATTTTCTTACATTTCCCTTACGATTTACACTATTGACAGTACTGCCAATACAACAACACTAGTCCAAGGAGAAATACACTATTTTCATGTTAAGCCTTTTCTCTCCCTTTCTCTCTTCCTCCTGGTCATTGTATTAAAGCGTTATTCATTTTAAGTTTGTCTTGCGTCTGTCCGAGCTGTTTTTCAATGTAAAGCAGTGTTTTGCACAGTAACGCCCATAGATATGGGTCATTCTACAATTCTTTGTCATTTGAGTCCCCATTTCAGTTGTATGTGGTATTTAAATTGCTTAATTTCACCCGATTACAATTTTGATTGGCTTGCTAAAAAGAATAAAGCCTTTTTATAATGTTACACACTTCTGTGGGCTTAAAAGTTACATTTTAAATCATTGAAATCCTTTTCTCATGCCCCAAAACTGCACGTCAAACATCTTTGACAAAAATAAATGCTAAATCACTGGGTGATTTCTATTTATCACCCACATACAGTTAAGAATTTAGTGTTACATTCTCTCACTAACATATATTCATTCATCAAATGTGTAATTTTAACACTGTTAGTGGGGGTTTTGTGTGTCCATTGATTTATTGCACACCCTGTTATGTCATGATACTATGACCTTTCATTGAAGATATAATGTATGTTAGGAAATTACATCACACACACTGGAGGTGTACATCACCCATTCAACCAAATATCTTTTGAGTTATTTGAAGTTTATAGCTCTATAGTTTTATTTATGTGTTCCTTTATTTTGTGGTGTTAGTCATATGTGGTCAAGCATAACATGTCCACCCTGTTATGGGAAGATATTTGGGAAATTAAAAATTCAATTTCAATATACAGTATTTATGTTACCAGAAATAAATTAATAAAATATTAGTTTACAAACATGTTTTCTAGATATCAGTCACAGACAATGTAGTGGCTCATTTATCCATTGAATGTCCACCCTGTTATTATCCACCCTGATGCTGCCCATTTAACTGGATGGACATATGATTTTTTAGTAATTTAGCTTGACAGTATGACTAATACAATCTTTAATATGTCCCTCTAATGATGAAACATGAAGAAACTTATTAATGTATGTTTTATGAGCATGAATCGAAGGTTGCATTTTCTATCTAATATAACAATTTTACTCCACTGACGGTTAGGTTAAGATTGGGGTTTGGGTTGGGGGTAAAATGTATAAAAGGCCCTTTCCCAGTGCTGGAACTAAACCCTGTTTAAGATACTCTTACTCGGAACTACTCACCTTCGCACATAGTCCCTATTAGCCGTTTAGAGAGACTTTTTTAGCTCCTACTCCAAGGAAGGTACTTTTTGGAAGAAGAGAGACAGTGGGAGGTGTGCTGCAACCTGTGATTGGTCAAACATTTATGATGCACAAAGCCACGAGAAATGCAAAGAGCCAGCAGCCACCATGCTGATCTAAGTTTACAATTCTGTTAACAGATATAACATAAAACCTAAAAAATATTAAAAGAGGGTCATCTGTTTCACATTTTGTTTGTTTGCGAGGGTTGTGTGATGGGTCTCATCTCATCTCTCCTCTCACTGTGCCTTTAAGGGTGCAGCACTGGGCACGTGACTTGAAGACACAGATTGTGTAAAATGGCCCTAAAAATGTGCAGCACCGATCCAGGGGTCATCCATCGGTTTTTTTGTTGCTATTGAATCGGTCATGCAAACAACGTCAGAATCAAAATGGTCCACACTGGTTCCTTTGTTTGTGGGAATTCAAGGTAGGGAAACATTTCCCATTCCTCTTAATAGCTGTCATTTAGAAAGTTGAAGGGGGAAGTACCAGAACTAATGTGGGAAAGGGTCAAATACATTTTGTCTCTTAACTGTATTAAAGCCTGTGCAGATGAAAACTACTCGCTTTTGGCGCCCCTCTGTGGACATTCCACCAGCAAAATGGAACTCACACATGCCCATATACCCAACAACACTTACGCTTTGACCACTGGGGCCAGTGTTTTGTATTTTTGGCAAGCACGTTCCAGTTTTAGCTAAAGAAAAGTAAACTTACTGCTTCTGATTTAACTTTGAGGTCAGTCTGCTCTGGGACCGCAAACATAAAAACAGTAAAGCCACACATGTCCACACGTACATTTTCGTTTGAAAATGCTTTATTTTTTTACAATTATGCCTTATCATCCACACTAAAAGGGCATTTGAAAACACTTTACAAAACTGCATACTTAGGAAAGTTAGGAAGTTAGGAAACTGAAATTGATTAATCTGGATATGACCTTAATCTCAATAGAACATGATATGTTAGGTTTTTGAAATGAGAAGACAACAGAACTCCCTGTTGGTGTTATTCTTTGTTATTCAACAGAGCCAAGACCAAAGTAAATATTAAAATTCCAGCATACATAACATGGATATCCAAATATTACCTGAAATAATAAACCTGTCTGATCTTGTACACTGTGCCATTTCTCACTACTAGGCACTTATTCACCTTTTCTCCTGTGTCAGCTCTTTGTCATTACCTATCCTTCCGTCCACAGCTTTTAAATTTGTTGTCTACACCTCTCCATCATTCTCTGACTTGCTCTTACACAGAGGTAGGTGACTGATATAAAGATGGAGGCATGTAGTGCTGACACAATCTGTGGTTGGGGTTACTGGCCATGGCCGATCAAACATCATGGTTGTGACATACAGCAAGTAACAAATATAACAACAAATAAATCTTACTTCAAAGCAAAAATGCCTGCAGATATTTGTTTCTGCTATTTGACGAGCAAAGTTTTCTTGTGTTGACATATTTCCTACTGAAACTAGACATTTCGGTGGGAAATATAAAAAACTAATTTATTTTCTTTTAAATAGCCAAAGGCTTTTTAATGTAACAGCCATGGACCATTTTAATGGTGATTTGCTATTTGACAGTTGGTTGCAAGGGGAGGGGAGGGGCGCATTCCAGAGAGCATTTGATTGGACAAAAATCTGTGCAGTGTAACATGTAAATCTGCTATAGGGTAAAAGTAGTACATAGCATATAGATGGCTTCAAAGATAATAATGAAATGGACTAAAAGAAATGGATTTAAAGTAACAAAAGATTTGGTGAACATGCCTTCCTGTATCTCATTAGCTGCTTTTTCAAAACATTTGATCCTCAACAATATAAATAATCACATGGACACTGTGGACACAATCATATTATTTCTCAGTTGCTGATTCTTTCAGACACAGGACAAACCAAAATAACTGAGGATCAGGAGATCATATTACCATTCTCATCCTCTGAAGAATAGCAATAAAAGGAACTGAAATAAGCTAGGATAGACCATATTTTTAAGAATATGGAATCAAATTATTTTTAAGAAATAATTTGTTCAACATCATCTTCAGTGATTGTAAATACAACCATAATTGGGGCAATATTCTTTATTGTACTGATGAAAATCAAGAGACCTCATTAAACATAATTTTACAAGTCTAAATGTCCTGATTCAACCAAGCTTCATGGTGAACAGCACTCTAGACACATAGACAGACTCCTTGTACATGCGTCTCTCAACATCTATATCTCCCCAACACACAAGCACATGCAAGGGGACCTTGTGTCTGTTTTCCTCCTGTAGTGACAATCTGATCGACTGGCAAAAATGATGAAAGGAGGCTGACAAAGCATTGGACCTGCCAGAGGACAGCTGACGGGCATCCACTGTCCCCAGCAACAACCCCTCCTGCCTGCCTGTCATCCTTGTGCACAGTTCTAAGGTGATCCATCATTCCTGTCCCGCCATGTTTCTGAAGCATGGCTTGAAGGACAGGAAAAGATGCCTTAGGTAAGAATCCCATAGGGAGAGAAAGGGTCTTTGAACGTGGTTCAGAGGGTTTCGAAACTATCGGCTCATCCCGGCCTCGGCGGAGACAGCTGCTCACTGGAGCGAACACTTTGAGGCAGGTACAAAGGCTCCAATCTGTGGAGATACTAGGTGCTATACAAAGATAGATGCAGCAGAGCCCACTGAAAACTAGAATGCTTTGGGGGGAAGACAAGCATTTTTTTAATCACGGGGAAGTATTGAATTTTGATTTTTAGAATTTTTAAAGACTGCTCTGGGAGGTCAGCAAGTATAAATGTGAGGACATAGTGTCCAATTAATTTGTGTGTATCTGTATCTTTGTATTTGTGTCTGTATCTGTATCTGTGTGCACTCTAAAAGAGTGTTTCCCAACTAGGGATTCAACACAAGTTAAGCTTAGTCAACAGCATAATTTTGATTACCACAGAAAATAAATGCAACTTGCTCCTGATTATATATATACTGGCCTTACATCATCATGGCAAAAAAGTTGTAATATTAGATAGAGCTTTACGCAGATAAGGTTACTACAGCTGATTTTACTACACTAAATCATCATTAACATGAATTATTTTTACTTCTTTTGTTTTATTTATGGACGTGACTCATTGATTTCCATTGTAAGTGCCCTACTATAACCACGATTTTTGCTTCTTTTTTTATAAACGAGGGGCAAATTGAACTTTTTTTTTGTTTGGTTTTTGTTTGTTTGTGCAAATCAACATTACACCACAAATGCTGTCCATTGGGATTAACTTAAATTAAACCTGGAACATTCCTTAGAATGTCTTCAAATAAATATATAGGTCAAAAGGGTTCGACTGATACAAAACGTTAGGAACCCCTTCTGTAAAAGATTGCTTTCTCCACGTTCCCAGTTTTGGACATTCTCATGTGTTCTCTGCCCTGTCTGACAATATTATTCTCCAGTTAGAGGAAACCCTGTACCACTACACAGCCTTCCTTCCTATCCAACCTTCCCAATAGCCAAAACAGCCGCCTCCATCACTTCACTATTTACAGATCCTCACTGGAACTCCTGATAGATAACAGAGCCCACTGAAGTAGGGGGATCAAACCTAACCCAAAAATACATTGCAGGATCCTCAGAGGGCCAGCCACCTGAGATTCTTAATAAGGAGGTGAGTCCCAACCACTTAAAGGGTGTTCAGAGCCCTGCCTCCAGGGGGGGGGGGGGGGGGGGGGGGTGGAGAGAAAATAACTCAGTAGAGTGCAAAAATAACTTGCACACAAAACCATTTACTAAAAAATGTAAGCACACACAAATACACATTTACTCCAGACAAACAAAAAATAAATACTTAAGACACATTCAAACAGATATTCCATCCAAACAACAGTATTCTATAGACAAATTGACAAAGTTTGGTTTTATTACCCTATATACATACACTTTTCTTCTTTTCTTTTGTACTGTATAACTTTCTTCCTTGAAACACAAAAGCAGAAATTTTGAACATTTATGGGTTGTTCTTTTGCATACAATTACAAAGTATGGGAACAAGGATGCAAAAGCACTATTAAACTAGCTTTAAGAGGTACCTATGACTTGTGAACTACAGTATATTCCAAGTCTTCTGAAGTCATACAATAGCTTTTGGTGAGTCACTATTCACTAAAAATCTTGAGAACAGCTGTGACCTGATCATTTAGATTTGAGAACAGGATTTCAGAAAACGCCTATTCACACCAAGACAGAATTTTCAGTGAGGATGTTCATTTCAAACAAACCTTTGAATAAGAACAATGGTCAGTTAGTTTGGACTAAGCTCGTAGTAAAATATCACATAAAAAGTGTAGAAAACCGAATTGCAAAAGCCAAATACATTTTTATTGCTAAAACACAAAACATTTCTGTAACAGTACTCTTTCAGTAAATTCAGTAAAAATATGCAAAAATTAAAAAAAGTATATTTATTTTAAATATATTAAAAAGACTATTTTTAAATATTATAAGACTATATAATATTTGTAATGTAATGCAACATCGCTCATCGCTCTTTACTCAATTCACTCGCACAAAAAAGATTATATTTGATGCTTTCATGAAGGAGTGCTAGGGTGAATGTGAAGATTTTCAGAGAATAATGCTATAAATTTGTATTTGTTCATCACACAATGCTATTTGGGGACTTCAGAAGACTTGGAATATAGCGCATGCGTCATATGGAATACTTGTATGGTTCTTTGGCATGCTTTTTAAAGCTTAAAGTCTAGTACAATTTTCAAATGTTCTGTTTGTGTTCCACAGATGAGAAAAAAATCATGGATGTTTGAAATGCCATAAGGGGAAACTGATAGCATTTTATTTTTGAGTGAACTACAGATATCAATCTGTTAATAACAGGAGAATTGGAGTTACAAGTAGGAAGTGCAGCTCTCTATCCAACATCTTAAGATCACTCAAGACTTTTCACCCACTCTTCACTCTCACTGCAGATGGCTGCAGGAAGCCAGTAATGATTCAGGAAATACAGAGAGACTTATGCAAATATAAGACCTACGCATTAATGAACAAAGATAGTTACCATGCTGAAAAACTGCAAAACTCTGTTCATGAGACAGAGGTGAGAGAGGGAGGAACAGTGATACGAGATGGATTCTGTTCACACAGACAGATCCAATCTGCAGAAACAGTCCCCATTAGCCCCTGGCTATTTACGTCATTGCTTGGCTTATTCTTTTTTTTCTGTTTTGCTTTATGGGTAGCCAAACACCTTGTAATAGAAACCCTTCTGAGAGCTTGATGAGCAACACAGGGCCAGTATGGCTTTTAACGCACATATGGACACAGCCCTGTCTGTTTGGCACATAATCATCTCTGTTGACAGACCAAACAAAGCAAAGAGACTCTTCCAGTGGTCACAGTAGCCTGATTGAAAGGTTCATACATTTTAAAACCAGATGGAGCTGAAGAATGGCACTGCTGAAGAAATGATTTTTCGCACTGCTTCAATAAAATATTTCAGCTCCTCCCATAACTCCCTCTAACAGTCTGTTCAGAGCATTGTGTCTCTGAGATGTGTTATTAAATGAACTAAAATAAATGAAAGGGAATTGGCTTGTGCACAGTACTTTAGCACCCAAATTGCAAAGGTTAATGGAATACTAATTGAGATTCATCTAGATTCAGTCTAGCAACACACTAATACTCCAGTTTCACAGCTATTTGATTCAACAACATATTTTCTGACGCTAAAATGCGAATAGCACACAGCTGCCAAAGTTTAGATTACAGTGGTTCAAAAGGTATATTACTTTATAAATGCACTCTGTGAGAAGTGGTACCCTGCATTTGTTACCTTAAGAAGCTATTTCTACCTTTCTATATTCAGGTTAATTCTGCCACATTTTTAGGTGTGATGGGCATTAAGTACCTTTGGAATTTAACATTTCCTGTGTTGAAAAATGCTACACTTCATCTAAAACTATTTTAAAAAACACATTTAGTTCTAATTCTAATTATTATGCATGCAGTTTTTATGACCTCATATTAACTGATAGCCTGCATGGCATTTTTGCATTTTTTTTAAAAATAAATTGGTATATCACAGGAATGTTTAAAATGTAAAAAGTTAAGGCAGAAAGATAAAAAACTCATGCACATGTTAATAGTCAACTACTCATTTGGCGTTTATAAAGAGGTCAGCATTTAGGATTTGAACCAAAACACAAATGCCCCGTCATCCAGATGCAGAGCTTATAGTATAGAGCAATATTTACTCATGTGCTGTGAGTAAATAGGTTGAGCGTAGCTCACTGGAGAGGGGCATATATGCCCATGTGGAGATTCTATAATGCACACTGATATGTCAGCAGGACACAAACTTGTCTCAGCAATGACTGAATTACACAAAAAGAGGCTTGTACCACCACTGTGCTGCTGAGTCGACATATGCACCACTGAGAATCTGAAAGCATGCCCAATAAAGAGAATTCCCCTTGGCCTGCTGTCCTAGAGGTCAAATAAATAAGACTTGTCTTACATAGCCAGATCTTTGACAAAACAACAAGGTCTGGTCCAAAATGCACCTCTAGTGTCGCTTCTTCGACACAATGTCTTGTTCCCTCCATCAGGGAACGGAGGTTACATACGTAACCTAGACGTTTGTTTTGTATCATCGTATCAACCAATTTTCAGTCAATCAGATTAAAGCTTGCCAGATTGGCAAGTGCTTTCCAATTTTTTGTGCAATGTGCATCAGACACGTTGACTGTACAGACATCAGACTAACAGACTGTTGGTGCACCGTCTGAAGCTGAGACTACATGAATCAATATTATGCTAAAAATTTTCCTTACCATCCTGAACCCACCCAACTCATCCCCAGTGGTAGCAATGGCTCCCCAGTGAGGAATTAAAGCCCTTGTGTGCAGCAAACTGCAAACAGAGCTGCATACAGCCACAGGGGAATGAATGAATGAATGAATGTTACATTTATATAGTGCTTTTTCTGACAATTCTCACAAAGTGCTTTACACAGTGAACAGGGGACTCTCCTCAACCACCACCAGTGTGCAGCATTCACTTGGATGATGCTATGGCAGCCAAAGTGCGCCAGTATGCTCACCACACACCACAATTTGGCCCGGACACCGGGGTTGCACCCCTAATATTTATGAGAAGTGCCCTGGGATTTTTATTGACCACAGAGAGTCAGGACCTCGGTTTAACATCTCATCCGAAGGATGGGAAGGAAAGAGAGACAGGCTGAGACACTGAGTATGTGGCACACCACATTAGATTGCCTGTTACTGACAACTACACAAGCAGACAGCATGGGCTGCCATTCCTCAGCTGTGATTTACACTGCGCTCAAAATGGCGAGTGATGGACTGCGCAATTAATCTGTTTAACTGAAGCTGATTGTTCATACACAGTAACGGCATAGGAACTTATCAGGCTGGCTTGAATTACCACAACGGCACTGTTCACATTTAATCTGATGAGAAGGTTAAATGGACCATATACATTTCTGACAAATACGTTCTTATAATTCAAAGTGGACATATCTATCATCAGGGACAGGTCTTTGAGTGTGGAGAACACAGCATGTTATGACACTGGATAAGGGGTATATGAGCGTATGTGGTGGTGTGATGCAAAACATGTCATGCTAATGACACTGAAAATGTAAAGCTTTAAAATTATTCAAGCCTAGGTGTAGCTTTACGTAATGTTAACTAAAACATTAAGGGCAAATGATGATGCTGTTTTTGACAGAAATAGACATATAAACCTATTTTTTCACTCCCTAGGTATTAAATACTGACGCTTGTGCAAGAGTCCATGTGCGTCAACATAAAGATGCCAAAAGCACCCTCTAGCTTCTGTTTATTCTCATAAGGGAGGTGCCACTGTCAATCTTCAGACATTATCTTATGTGATTTACATGCAATTTGATAATATATTAGCGTAGTTATATTAGATTTTTCTATCATATGTTTTTAGATAACCTAACCCAACCCCATTTCTGAACCTAACCAATTATCAACAATATAACACATGTAACAGACAGTTAAATGTAGTCACAATAATTGTATTTATGTTAAATTATTATTTAGATATTCTGACATGCAATCCCACCCCTATGCCTAAACCTAACAATTCCCAACAATATCACAGATGTAACAAGCAGATTAAAATACAGTTACTATAACTTTTTTAGTTTTAAAACAAGTGTGAAATTTGGTATGGCGGATGCCATGGTACAGTGATCATTGAATAAAGACTTAAATCTGAATGTATCCAAAAGCTGGAAAATTTTGCTTTCTGAGGCTTTATATGGAGTTAGGATGAAAATAAGGTGCATTTCAAACTGTTCTGAGACCAGTGCTGACAGACAGTACACTGGAGGTAAAGCCAGTCACTGAATAGGAAGCAAGGGAGCATCCTATAGCTCTCTACATAGCTAAGTGCATTCAGTACAAACTTCTAATCAAAAGTTTTTTTCAGGCTGCAGATGATGTTTGGACCATTCAACATGGTTTGCAGACATGGGACAATGATAATCAGTACATAGATTCAGAATTTATAATGCTACATTTTATTTTAACATTGTTGGCAGTGATTGGATGATGCTGGCCATTACTTTGAATCAGAATTATTTCTCACGTAATGCCTGTAAAATCTCAAAAACATGAATAACCAACACTCCTGGAAACAATATATATATTTTTTTTGTTTCTCATGGGCTACTAGCAACAAATTAAAAAGGGAAATGGAAATTGCACGTAGTCACGCTCAGGTCTCAGGAGATAACCACTGTGAACTACTGTTAAGTTTAAAGTAACTGAAAACCGGCCCCAACATATCATGTCATGATGACAAATTGGACTCCAACATATAATTTCCTGATGATAATTCCGATGCCCTGCACATCAGTCTAATGACGACAAAGGTTTTTTTTTTTTAAAGCATAAGGTGCTTTTGCCATCTACGTATTTACACACAGGGCTCTTGCACAAGCATCAGTATTTGAAGCCTTCGAAATTAGAACAGGTTATACATGTTTCTGTTGGAGCCTTGTGGTCAGTGCAAAAGCTTCAACATATTGAGCTGTGGTGCTCATGAGAGACGCAGTTTCGAGTCCAGCTTGTGTCATGTTACCATTATTTCCCCCTTCTATCTCCACTTGATTTCCAATCCCTCTTTACTACAGCATCTATCATTAAATGGTAAAATAAAGTATTTTTATAGGAACTTTCCTGTCACATACCCTGTATCATTTTTCCAGATTCCCACAGTGCCTGTCAGTATAGTACAGATGCCTACAAAGAACAGGTCCACTGCTTTGATTTCAGCTCTCTATAGAAAATATGGAACACTGTATTCTGTGGTTAGAGCTGAACATTCAACATTACATGAAGGAAATAGCAAGTGAAGCAACAGAATTGGGCACAACACAGCACAAGGAGGAGGAATCAGACATCAAGGCACAGAGGCAGAGTCATGGACCAGGAAAGAGCTGCGATTGGCTGATTAGCCCCCTTACTGTCTACTCTCCCCTGACCCTATGGCAGAACAACTGACCATAATCGGAAGTGACAAAAAATGTTGGGAATGTATGGTATACCGTATGTGTCATCATTACAGCTGCTAGAATATGGACCCTGATTCCCTAGACAGCCCCCGCACGGTGCATCTCCCTGGGTTGAGCGCACAACCAACGTCCACCACTACATTCTGGCCCAGAGGCCTAAACTTGGACCACTCATGAGTAATGCCAGAAATGGTTCATAAACAAACTATGGCAGACCTTGCCTGCATTACAGCAAAATCTGAATACAAATACACAAACACTGTTTATGCAATGCCAGCACATATGCCATCAGAGTGCATATAAATGCATTCAAATATTCCCACACATGAACACACAGTGAAAGTGCCTGGCTCAGGGCATTGGGGGAGGGGAATATTCTCTCTCTCTCACACACACACACACACACACACATATATATACACACACACATACCATACATTGTGTCACTCTGTGCACTACATGCACTTAGCCTGTATTTGTGCCAGTGGAGAGCTGGAGGACAGATCTCACAAAGAGACACCAGTGCTGGCTGGATGGGGGCCAGGCAGTCCCTGTCACACTCCATGGGGCCACTCTTTACTACTTCTGCTCAGTTCATAACAGGTACAACTCTCATCAGCTGGGATAGTTCACCCAAGAATGAAAATTTGGACCCACTTCACATTAGATGCATTAACTACTATGTACTTAAAGGGATAGTTCACCAAAAAAACCCAATTCTCTCATCATTTACTCACCCTCATGCCATCCCAGATGTGTATGACTTTCTTTCTTCAGCAGAACACAAAGATTTTTAGAAGAATATATCAGCTCTGTAGGTCTATATAATGCAAGTGGATTGTTATCAGCATTTTATAGCTCCAAAAAGCACAGACAATCATAGTAAAAGGAATACATACAACTTCTGTGGTTAAATTAATGTCTTCTAAAGCAAAACGATCGCTTTGGGTGAGAAACTGGCCAATATTTAAGTCCTTTTCACTACATTTGTATACTTCTGGTTACTCTCCAATACGTGTCCATGATGGGACTCAATCCACATTGACTCTCACGTGACGTAGGCGCGTTGGCATGTTCATGCAAGAATTGACATGATACAATAGGATGTGCAGCACAATATGTTTACAAGAGAATGCTGTTCTCAAACTTCATTGGTTTTGCTTTCATTTGAACATGCATGCATCTGAGAGGCAGCGTGAACTGAGACCCCTTGTGGTGCATCGAGAGCAACCGGAAATAAACAATAATAGTGAAAAAGGACTTAAATATTGGTCCATTTCTCACCCAAAGCAATCGTTTTGCTTTAGAAGACATTCACTTAACCACTGGAGTCATATAGATTACTTTTACTATTATTATCTGTGCTTTTTGGAGAGTCAAAGTGCAGATCACATCCACTTGCATTGTATGGACCTACAGAGCTGAGATATTCTTCTAAAAAAATTTGTTTGTGTTTTGCTGAATAAAGAAAGTCACACACACACAACAGAAAATATCTTATTTATTTACTCTCATGTTGCACCAAACCAATTTGGCTTTTATTTCTCTAATAGGACACAAAAGGAGATGTTAGGCAGAATGACAGCCTCAGGCACCATCCACTTTCATTGAGTAGAAAAAAGATGAAATATAATACTTGCAATGAACTACCACTTTAAATTGATACATACACACTCGTCACACATGCGTCTTTTCTCCACCATCACACACACTCATCGTCAATGCATTTTATATGTTATTTCCTCTTGCAATGCCATATTCCAAGACAGTGTAGTGCCTCACCCAAGTGGAAGCTTGGTTATATCGAGACCACTCTTTCGTTTAGACTGTCTGAATGAAACAAAAGATAAGTTGAAAGATTTTGCAATTGGAGGCTCAGTGCTTTATGCTGATGTGATAAATTTGAATGATAGCAGGATGTTTTAAATATGCAATGACAGTGAATGGTGACTAATATTTTTTCTAACATTTCGTTTTGCATGCCACGGAAGAAAAAGTCCTATGGGTTTGGAACAACATCAGGGTAGGCAAATGATGATAGAATTTTCATGTTTTGATTGAACTACCCCTTTAAATTGATTCCTATTCATATTAGCGTCTAAAGAGGACTTGGGTATCTCAAAGAGAGCTTGATACAAACCAACCCCAAGAGCAATATCCCCTACCTTCCTCTCAGTCCTATCTTTTACTGACTAATTAAAAAGCATTCATATAAATGACAGTATGCAGCTCCAAGCTGAACTCACAGGCATTGGTCACGGCAAAGCTGTTGGCCGTCTCAATGTTGTCCACGTGGGGAACCAGGTTAAAGGGGGCCTCGGATGCGTTAGGGCTTGTGTTGTGAAGAAAAATGGCCAACCGAAAGGCAGTGTACTCCTGATCAGTGTTCCTGATGAACAGCCCACCTGCAGGAAAGATTGAGAGATACAGGAAAATACAGGGAGAAAGAAGAGAGGAGAAAATAAAGAGGAAGAGATAGAAAATGAAGGAGAGAAAGAAAGAGGGAAAAATTAACACATTGCACCATAGACACCAAATAGGAAAACAGTTATTTGATTAAGGAGAATTTGAGATGTATGGTCATGCATGGATAAACTGAACAACACTGAGTAATATTGAAATTCAAGAATTATGTCAAAGAAGTATGAGTATGAGTGCAGTTCAATCCACTGAGGTTTCACAAGTGAATAATCTCATTATGCACATACATGACATTTCTGTGGCATTCTTTACTAAGGCATTTCAGTTCTCAGACAGCAAGTCATCCCGTAAACTTTACTTATTTTCGGTCAAATAATAAAAGCTTTGAGCACCAGAAATGTCACAGCGACTGACTCAGCGCTTGATGCAGTATTGGAATAAATTAAGGCACGTTCCATTGACGAGGCAGAGCGCAAAAGGGTGAATTGATATTAAAGTTGCTTTGTGCTTACAAGCCCATATGGTTTTGATTTAGCAAAGCGTTCAATTATCCACGAATAAACTTTCACTGCGTTTGTGTCCTACACTGAATCTTCCATCTAAGAACAACATTCCGTTCGAGCACTGCAGTGGTGCCGTAACCAAGCACATTGATCTTGGGTGACAGCTAAAAAATAAAAATAAAAAAGTAACCACATAACAAACTATGCTTGCAAAAATGTGTTATTTGATTCCATAAAAACTTGCATCCATTATTTGAGCACTGACATTAGTTGACCGCTATGCAGGCAGTTATGTTTTGTCATTCATTTGACACTGAGGAAAAAAACATTTAAGGCACCTCACTGAAGCTTTGTGTCCTTGTGAAGCGTCGCCGTACTTACCGATTTGAACGCTGCTCGGAAAAGCACCCATAGTGAGACCCCAAACGCACGAGAACAGCAGTAAAAGCTGATTACAAGAAATCCTCATTTTGTTAGTTAAAAATTGTGAGAGACATTGATGATGACGTCAGTCGGGTAAAGGACAGAAAGGAAAAACGATGTTAGAAATCCATTCTTGACGGTGATTTTTTTCCTCCTGCAGTGGCACGAACCCTGGTGCAACTCTGTCCGGCGGTAGACGGTCCACAAGCAAGATGGGGGGAGCGCGCGACAGTGGTGTGGGCAGTATCTACTACACACACATACACACTCGTCACACATGCGCCTTTTCTCCACCATCACACACACTCATTGTCGATGCGTTTTATGTGTTATTTCCTCTAGCAATGCCATATTCCAAGACAGTGTGGTGCCTCACCCAAGTGAAGCTTGGTTATATCGAGACCACGCTTTCGTTTGGACTGTCCCAATGAAACAAAAGATAAGTTGAATGCTTTTGTAATTGGAGGCTCAGTGCTTTATGCTGGTGTGATACATTTGAATGATAGCGGGATTTATTTATTTTTTATTTATTTACATGTTCAACCTCTGTTCTTTATTTTGCATTGAAATTCACAAATGAACCTGCCAACCAGCAACAGATTCAATAAAAGGCTGACACTAATAACGACTATCATCTTCTTAATCATTACAATAATTACTTAGTCTTTGAGACGAGTCTAAGGCCATTTAAGTCATTTTTAGTTTTGTTTTTTCATCTATTCAGTCCTACAGATCACAGTTCACAAATCATAGCGTTCATAGCACTCTATATGCCCTCCTTTTATCGCCTATCCTCTTAAAGCTTCACTGAAAATCTCTGTTATTAAAGATTTAGGAAAACTTTCTGTGAAAGAGGAATAGTGGGTTAGTGATATTTTGTTTTGTAGGCTACACCACATCGATCTTACACTTGTCAATAAGCTATTACTACAAAAGGCGTTTCATGTCTATACAGCTACACCATGCCCTCTGACTGTATTCTCTCTCAAATATCTTCTACATTGGCTTTAAATTAGTGGTAGTCGCAAAAGTGACTTTTAAATGTCACTGCCACTCTATTGTCCTCGCTCAGATATTTGAATGGCCAAATCAATTACGCGGATTACTCCACCCGTGGCATTTAGTGCGCGTGAACAGACGCTGTGTTTGCGCGTGCTCGCAGCTCAGAGCGGAGTCCACCGCAGTGCCTCTGTCCAAGGTCCTGATCTCCCTAAAGCCTTGTTTATATTTTCGTCTTATCACCACAACGAATCCTGCGCGCGCAGGCATTTATAGTGTATAGCTGAACTTTACATTTAACTAGCCAAGTATGATAATAAATTGTTCATGTTTTCAGGTAATATGCAAGAGGTGAACAACACAAAAGTTGCTCTAAGCTAGTTTTTTTAGTTTGATTTTACTGAAATAAGTGTCCTGAGATATCTCACTGTGTAAACGGCATATGTAGAGGGTTGAAAATTTAAATATGGGGAAAAAAAGAAACACCTCTGTTGTATTTGGTTGTTTTATGAATTCATTAATTTATTTCATTGATATATTCATTGGTTACTTTCTTTTGATAAAAGTTTTGGGTAAAAGTATCTGATTCCTTCCTAAGAATAAGCTGAATCGCTGTTAATAATAACATGTTATAATAAAGATATTTTATTCAATAACTGTACATACCCCTACCTTGCACATATATTACCACTTGCACTTGTACATACATTCATAAATACTGCCGATTTCCAAATACTGTTTAAGGGATTAAGAGAATCAAGGTTCTCCAAGGTTTCTCCTCACGAATGTGGTCATGTAAATGTATATGGGCTTTGTTACAGGATTTTGAAGAGTGCACATGTGCATGGAACAGACGGATAACAAATGTCATAGGATAGAGCCCGAAACAAGTCAATACAGTGGAAAGAATTCAACAATTCTTGGAGTACAGTAGGAAAAGCTATAAAATATAGCCTACACATTTATACTTACCAATGTAAAACAGTGACTTTGCATATAAGGGATTGTACACTTGGGGAATCCCAGAGATTTACATAAGATGGAAACCCCACTATTGCAGTGAAATTCCACAGCAGGTCATGATGCAAAGTTAAGGAAGCAAAAACAACAACTTTGAAATATCTGGAAATAAAGCAAAGAATAGAAAATTAAATAGCAAAGTTTTTCTCTGATGCCATATTTTTTATTTACACAATCATCATGGGGAAATTGCGTAGCTGAGTAGAAAGCTGCTTTCTGATAGTGCCGCATGTATACTGGAGCAAAGAGAAAGATGCTTATACACTGCATGTAAACCAGAATGCTGCTTTTCAAATAACCCACTTTCTAGTGTCCATGTAAATATAGTCACTGTAGTAGTTGAAGCGGATCATGCAGATTTAATGACGTATTCAGATTCAAACAGTTTTCAGCTGAGGGTAACTGTCCAGCACTTTTAATTGTTTATAGTTAATACTAATACTAGAGTTAATTTTTTTTATAGCCTAGTCAAGATAAGTTTTAAATGTAAAATAATTGTATGAACTTTTTACATTAGATTTAAATTACAGTCAAATCACATTTAAACAAATGCTTTTATTTTTACACAGCATAAAATAACAAGGCCCTTCAATTATATAGGCCTATTAATTAAACCAAACTCTAGTGTATTTTTAGAACTTTTTATTCAGTGTACAAAAGGTAGTGGATACATACAAGAAGGCTAGGTGACGCACCGACATCGCTTTGGCTTCGTCAAGTATAAACCAGACTTTACCCATTTAAAATAGCACCTGTGCAAAAAAATATGATCTTAAATATTATCTTTCTACAAATGTTTTGTTTTTAAAATAAAATCTATGTGTTCGTCTAACATTTCACAGCATTTAATGTGCAATTATGGAGTGACACATTTAATATCGGCTAAACAGAATTTTGAGGGTTCAATACAAGTTAAGATTAATCAAGAGCATTTATGGCATAATGTTGATTACCACAAAAATAGTTTAGACTCGTCCCTCCATTTCTTAAAAAAATAAAAATTGAGGTTATATTGAGGCACTTACATTGGAAGTGAATGGGGCCAATTTTTTGAGTATTTAAAGACTGTAATGTGAAGCCTATAATTTCATAAAAGCATACAATAATTCTTCTGTTAAAACTTTTCTATTATTTGAGCTGTAAAGTTGTTAAAAACGTAGGTTTTACAGTTGTTTTAGGCTTTACAGCGGTTACATCGTCATGGCATCAAAGAGTTCAAATTCGATATAACTTTACACAGAAGCAATAGTAAGCAATTTTAACACACTAAAATCACGTAAACACATGTTGTTTATGTCTTGTGGCTACTTTATGAAACAGCAGGTATTTAAACGTTTACAGAATGTCCCCATTCACTTCCATTGTAAGTGCAGTAGGCCTACACTAAAAAAAAAAATAACAAGCATTTGATGCATGCTGGAAAAACATGAACCATCATGGTCAATTCATAACTATATTTTTCTCATAATAGGTTGTATTATACTTCTTCTTAGGTAAGATCATGGGCACACCATTCCTACTTATCGCACTGGAGGTAAATTAGGTGTCCAAAATCATTAGTCTCGCTGCCTTTTTTCTATACTCAGCTGCTGGTATCTCAGCAACAAAATAAGTCTATTGCATTGCCTGTTTGACTGAAGTACTAAATTAAATTGGTTCGACTGGGTCATGAGATTGGGTCAATGCAACATCACAGGGGCTGTTGAAGGTTCATATTATATTCCTTAGTTAAGATGACTGACATAAAATTTATATAAGGGTTCCTTGCACATAAGTTTATGGATTTTAAACAAAGGAGTCTGCTCCATTTAGGAACCAGAGTTGCAGAACACCACACCCTGTCTTTCTATCACTGTCTCTACAGATACAGTAGCTATAATATGCAATCTTTATAGACAATAATGGCGTTGCTTCACAATTCTGTTTGATCATCATGTACCTTGACATTTATGAATGAAAGCTGTGCTGTGACACAGAGACAAGAAGCAAAACAATTTATGAATTACGAATCCAAGTAAGGACTTCACAAGTTTATGTAATTACATCTTCTATCGAAAATCAAGGCATTTAGAGTTCAACTTCGCAGTAAGAGAGATAAAGTGACAGGACTGTGCAATGAGTGTAGCTATTCCTATAAACCCCAATTCTCTGCACTTGCATATCCTCATTTTCATAATATTTAGCCTGCAGGCAAATCTGGAACTGAAATGTTATCAGTCAGTTTGCACTGAGAAAGATGGATCAATGATTCATTGATTTTTCTTGGCTTTTTAAGGAATGTCTTTAAAAATTCACAGGTAATTTTATTGACTGTGCCACCTTGTGAATGCATAATTGTTTGGGAGCTTGCTATGGGCGTGTGTGTTGTCAAATGTGCTATCGTCTGGCTCAAGGACTTCTGGTGCTGAGGGGAAAATGGAAAACCTCTCCCTCTGTCTAAACCCCCCGCATACATTGCTCTGCCTACTCGATCTTGAATAAATCCTTTCGCTGCAGAAAGTATTGATGCAGAAATAGCTACAGCTCACAGAAAATACATGCCTTCTGGACTTCAGGTAGGTAGACATAGGCTGATGGATAAAACAGATTGATTTGCCCAAGGATATTTTTAAACATAATATGTACTGTACATGGACTTTTTTTGTTAACCAACAACATGATTTTAGGTTAAAATGTAGATGAATGGGAAAGTGTATATCTAGTCCTAAAACTGGTTTTCAAAAGATTTTCAAAATGTCTAAACTCACTGAACTCACTGAATTCACTATATAATTTTAAATAGCAAGAGTAAAAATATCCCACACAGTTTCTCAATTCATACAAAGTCATAACAGCTGCATGCATAATAATTAATTATAAAGAATTAGCTAAATGCTAATTAAATCGTTTTAGATGGAGTATACCATGGCACACAGCCTGCTGTCAACTTTCCAAAAGTGGTTCATTTGAAATATCAACAAATCCTCAATTTAAAGGTGAAAACGTGCAATGCTTTAGACTTGTATAAATAGACTGATTCCTGGCAAATGCTGTCACTAAATTTTTTTTTAACTTTCAGGACATCCATTTGTCTATAGGGTAGAAGTGACACCCTATTTTGGTGTTGCCGCAAACCTGTTTCAGAGTAACCCCACCCTTTTTAAGAAACCCTGCCCTCTTTTGGAGATTCCACCTCCATTTGGAGATATCCGCACTGCAGCTACACCTACTTGCAACAAACATCCTCGACACACTAACCCTAACCCTAACGATACATCAAATATTTGGACCTTATTATATATTGACCATATTCTGTGTGGTAGTTGAGCCTGTTTCTGAGACCACATCATGCCAATCTGTGGTTCAATACCCGATACAGCCGTAAATCATGCTTCACTGTCAGTTAACATGAGCGGTATTTGTTTTTGATGGGCGTATCAAAAACTTCACAATGTGGCTTTTCTCAATGCAAACCAAATAAACAATGCAAAATAGAGATTTATACATGTGCAAATTGGAAACATTTTGCCTAATGTTCAGTGATGGGCAGTAGCTTTGCAACAAATAGTGAAGCTATTAGCTTAACTACTTTTCTGAGTAGTGAGGCGATAGCTTTTCTAGTTTTTAAATCAAGTAGCTTTTCAGTAGCGAAGCTATATTTTTGACTAGGTAGTGGCATAGTGTTGAGAAAAGCTAGACTGCTACATCATGCCTTGTACCTGTTGTTTACTATCTGCATTTTTGAATAAAAACTAAAGATGTCTGATCACAAATTAATCGCTCATCTCGCCGTGTTTTTTTAATTAATTGGTCACATATGAAAGGAAACCAGTCTAAATCGGTTCACGATTCAATCTGAATGACTCAGTAAGCTTGCGCACACTGCTGCTGAATAATTTATTTATGCTCTCACTTGCCAATAAACTCACAGAGTATTTTACAACATGGAAAATAAAGATAACGCTGGTTGCCGTGGACCTACAATCAATGGAAACGAAACCTGCAAATGCATCCTATCATTCGCCAGTGATGAAGAAGATCTTTAAAAATGTCAATACGTTTGCAGCTTGTAAGTTAATTCTGCAGGTAAATACATTTTCCAACCAAAAGAGTATCAAAACACTGTGTTTTTTTGGATATGTACCATTACCTGGATGCACCATGTAAATACAATAGTATATGAATATGGTAAAGAAACATCAATTTACCATGGTAGTAACATGGCAACACTTCACGATGTGTCAATGTAGTGACAATAGGGGTTGCTCTTGAGAGCCCCCAACGCCTCTAATATTTGAAAAAAGGCCAATGAGAATTGGCGAGTGGAATTTGCATGCCATTCCCCCGGACATGCGGGTATAAAAGGAGCTGGAATGTGGCCACTCATTCAAATTTTCTTCTTCAAAGCCGAGCGGTTGTGTATCAGCGAGCTGAATCCCACTGCTTTTCCATTTGCCTCAGAAAGAAGTGTATGCTGTTGGATATTTGGTGCATTCCAGCGGATTTCTCTCCTTCTGCACACCTAGTGCAGATTATACCCCTGGGTGCTTCGACAGTGCTACTAAGAGAGTATATATTTCTGCAAAGAGTATATTTTCCTCTATTAGAGTAGCACATTGACGTGAATGTCTTTTTAAAGATGCATCTTTTTAAAGATGACTTTCCATCTTTGTGTGATTCCTGGATGCGTTCGTTATCGCTCCGCCTCCGACCCTGCAAGCACAGCCCCTCGTTCTCAACCCCCGCCGTGGTTATCACGCTGGTCTGCCCTCATATCCCTTGGACAGAGGGCCGGAGTCCCAATACAGCAGGTGTCCAGATGTGTCGTGGTCACCACAGAGGCCTCTAAGTTGGGCTGGGGCGCCGTGTGCAACGGGCACGCAGCTGTTGGCACCTGGACAGGACCACGGCTGTGATGGCATATCAATTGTCCGGTCAGACAAGACAGTGACAGGCCCTGTGCAAGGTCAGGGAGGACGAGGAATGAGTCACCCTCATGGCCCCATATTGGCCCACCAAGACTTGGTTCTCAGACCTCACGCTCCTCGCAACAGCTCCTCCCTGGCAAATTCTCCTGAGGAGGGACCTCCTCTCTCAGGGACGGGGCACCATCTGGCACCTGTGCCCAAAACTCTGGAACCACCACGTCTGGCCCTTGGACGTGATGCAGAAGACCTAAGTGGCCTACCACCGGCAGTGGTAGACACGATCACTCAGGCTAGAGCTCCCTCTACCAGGCATCTTTATGCCCTGAAGTGGCGTTTGTTCACGAGGGGGTGTTCTTCCCGAGCTAAAGACCCAAGAGATGTGCAGTCGGGTCAGTGCTTTCCTTCCTGCAGGAGAGGCTGGAGGGGAGGCTGTCTCCCTCCACCTTGAAGGTATATGTGGCCGCCATAGTGGCCAACCATGATGCGTTGGACGGAATGTCCCTAGGAAAGCATGACCTGATCATCAGGTACATCAGAGGCGCCCAGAGGCTGAATCCTCCTAGGCCATGCCTTTTCCCTCATGATATCTCTCCATGCCCTCCTGGGCCTTCGGAGAGCCCCGTTTGAGCCACTAGAATCAGTCGAGCTGAAAGCCCTCACCTTGAAGATGGCCCTCCTGATTACGCTCACCTCAAGAGGGTTGGGGTCCTGCAAGCATTTTCTGTCAGCGACACATGCCGGCAGATTCTCACACGGACCTGAGACCCTGGCTGGGCTATGTGCCCAAGGTTCCCACGACCCCCTTCAGGGATCAGGTTGTGAACCTGCAAGCGCTGCCCCGAGAGCTTTGTGCACCTACTTGGATCGCACACATAGCTTTAGATGCTCTGCTTCGGCAGACAGCGGAAAGGGAATGCTGTCTCCAAACAGAGGCTTGTCCACTGGATCTTGGATGCCATTGCTTTAGCATACCATGTTCAGGCCGTGCCCGCCCCTTTGGGAATACAAGCACACTCTACAAGGAGTGTGGCATCCTCATTGGCACTGGCCAATGGCACCTCTCTAGCAGACATCTGCAGAGCAGTGGGCTGGGCAACACCAAATACCTTTGCTAGATTTTACAATCTCCGGTTTGAGCCAGTTTCGTCCCGTGTTTTGTCAGGTATGTACAGGTAAGTTGGGTAATATGGAACAGCTGGCCATGTGTATCACGTATGTAAAGCACCTGTCCCCTCCGTGAGTCGAAGACGTGCACTTCTTCTCCCATGCGAGTTCACAAACCCATGAACCCTGGATTTTCTTCTTCAATAGCCCTGTGGCTCACAGATTCGGTGGAGGAATTCACAGCCGAACCCAATACAGGTGCTAATATGCCCTGTACTCGGATAGATACTCCACAGGTGTCAGTTACTATGATAACCCTCTGTGATGTATTTTCCGTGGTACAGTCTCCCTGTTGGCAGACCCATATCTACCTTGGGCAGAGCTCCCTCTGCCCTGGTCGCTGTGTTGTAGAACTCCTCCCCTTCGAGGCAGGACCTACCACCGTAGGTGAACATTTCTTCCCCTGAAAGAATAGGAAAGGAAAATAACTCCTTCCCCAATGCAAATAATAATGTTATATGGCCCCAGCCGAATCGAATACTCTGTGGAGAGAAAACATAGAGAGAAAAGGCAGTGGCTGGCACGGCCTGCTCCCATGCTAGTTACGTTGCTTCCCCCCCTCAGGGTGTGGGGAACTACATGACATCTTGTGGGGCATTGGGGGAGGTTACGTGCAAACTGATGCACCTTCTATTATGCAAGCAGCTTGCTTGCACCTGCAAAGGCAGTTCACGTAACACGGTTCAGCTGTTGTGGCATTTTTCTATAGGGACCCCTAGTGTCACTACATCGACACAACATTGAGTGAGTGACAGAAGGAGAACGTCTCGGTTACTGTTGTTCTCTGATGGAGGGAATGAGATGTTGTGTCCCCTTTCCACAATGCTGTACTAGCCACTGAAATTGCCGGGACCTTGTCTCGGCTCCTCAGCACAAAACCTGAATGAATGGCTGCATTCCAGCTCCTTTTATACCCGTATGTCCGGGGGAGTGGTAAGCAAATTCCACTTGCCAATTCTCATTGGCCTTTTCTCAAAGATTAGAGGTATTTGGGGCTCTCAAGAGTGACCCCTAGTGTCACTACATCGACACAACATCTTGCTCCCTCTATCAGGGAATGGAGGTGTGGCAGGGCGGAGGATGGGACCGGGTGTGTATCATCACGATCCGGCCCCGCCCTCCGCCCTGCCACAGGAGGATACAACAATAACCGAGACGATTCTTTGAAGTATTTTGAAGCACCATGCAAATATAGAATGATACATAAATATGATAATTGTGTACAGTATAAAAGTACCATGGTATTACCAACGGATTCCATCAGAAATCACATTGTTATTGCCAGATGTGCTCACACAAACACACACACACACATATTGGACATAATGATTTTTATACTGTACGAACTATAGATTCTAACCCCTAACCCTACCCCTAAACCTAACCCTCATAAAAAAACTTTCTGCATTTTTACATTTTCAATAAAGCATTGTTTAGTATGTTTTTAAGCAATTGAATTTATGGGGACACTAGAAATGTCCTCATAAATCACATTTATAGCATAGTACCCTTGTAATTACCAGTTTGTAACCTAACAAAATGTCCTTGTAAACCACCCAAACCCACACACACATACAGGAAGGTGCAAGTGAAATTATGTTTAAATGGATATGGGTTTGTAGAGGTAGTAGCCTAAATATAAATTTATTTATTTATTTATTTGTTTATTTTTTAATGCACTTACCATACACCATACACCATACTGTATACTTGTATACTGTATTGCACTAAACTGCAATATACTGTACCATGGCTTTGATAAAAGTTATGTAAATATGTCTTTTGGGTGCTTTGTCTATGACGGTATGCTCCGTGCATCTGTGGTTGAAATATGAAGTAGCTTATATGTAGCGAACTACTTTTGGCATATAGCTTGTAGTGTAAATTGCTACTTTCTCTGACGTGTAGCTTTTAGCTTGCTACAATTTTTGAGTAGCTTACTCAAAAATGTCTTACTCTTACAGTCTTCTCTAACACTCTTGATAGTATTGCCCCCCTTCGATTAAAGAAAATTCAAGAAAAATGCCCCGCAACATGGTACAATGATCACACCAAATGCTCTCGAGAACAGCTCGGAAAATAGAGCGCAATTGGAAGAATACAAAATTAGAAGTAATTTGATGTGTACGGAAGTATAGTGGCTGTAGCTACAGACAGGCACTAAAAGCTGCCAGGTCAGCATATTTTAGCAAACTCCTAGAAAATAACCATAACAATCCTAGGAGTTTATTCAGTACTGTGGCTAAATTAGTTAGAAAGAAAGCATAGACTGAACCAGATATTCTGTCGCAGCACAGTAGTAATGACTTCATGAATTTCTTTATTGATCAAATTGAAATAATCAGAAATAAAATTGGACAATGCAATCAACTGTTACAGCACCTCAGAAAACAGCATCTCATCATTTTCCTCACGAGCAACTTCAATCCTTCACTGTCATATTTCATGAAGAGCTAGCTAAACTTATAAAACAAAATCAAATGCCACAACATTAATTAGAGCCAATACCAGCTAAGCTCTTAAAAGAGGTATTCCCTGTAATCTCAGAACCTCTTCTTAATATTATTAACTCCTCACTATCCTTAGGACATGTCCAAAGAAACATTAAAATGGCAGTTATCAAACCGCTTATTAAGAGCTTGATCCTGTAGAATTACAGACCGATTTCAAATTTACCATTTATGTTGAAAAATACTAGAAAAGGTAGTGTCCTCCCAATAAATGGTATATATGAACAATTTCAGTCAGGATTTAAGCCTCATCACAGTACAGAGACTGTGCTTATCAGAGTTACAAATTACTTACTCTTATAATCTGATCGTGGCTGCATTTCTCTTCTATTGCTTAGTGCTGCCTTGGCCATTCTCTTGAATAGGCTGTAGAATTATGTTGGCATTTGTGGACTTGTATTAGCATGGTGTAGGTCCTATTTATCAGACTGCTCCCACTTTGTTTGTGTAAACAAGGAATTGTCAAATCAAACAAAAGTTAAGTATGGAGTGCCACAGGGATCAATTTTAGGGCCTCTGCTTTTCTCCTTGTACATGCTTCCCCTGGGAGATATTATCAGAAATCATGGAATATGTTTCCACTGTTATGCCGACATACCCAACTTAATATTTCTTCTAAACCCAATAAAAATTCACAATTCTCCAAATTAGCAGAGTGTATCAATGAAATCAAAGATTGGATGGTCAGAAATTTCCTTCTACTCAGTTCCAAAAAAACAGAGGTACAAATTATTGGATCAAAAACCTCTAAAAATAAGATGCTAAAATATAATTTGACACTGGATGGATGTACTGTCACGTAGTCTTCTACAGCGAAAAATTGGGTATTATATTTGATACCAATCTGTCCTTTGAAAATCAGATTTCCAGTGTTTGTAGAACAGCATTCTTCCACCTCAAAAATATTGCTAAGTTATGATGCATGAAAAACTGTTGCTGATGCCGAAAAACGAATTCATGTGTTCATGACCTCAATACTAGATTATTGTAATGCATTACTGGGAGAATGTCCAGCAAGTTCAATAATTAAACTTCAAATGGTTAAAAATGTAGCTGCCAGAGTGCTGACCAGAACCAAGAAATATGATCATATTAGCCATGTTTTATCATTGTTTCATTGGCTACCTGTTTAATTTCGTATTCATTCAAAAATTCTGTTAACTCTACCACACCTGGAGTCGCGAGTTCAAATCCAGGGTGTGCTGAATGATTCCAACCAGGTCTTTTAAGCAACCAAATTGGCCTGGTTGCTAGGGAGGGTAGAGTAGTCACATGGGGTAACCTCTTCGTGGTCACTATAATGTGGTTTTCGCTCTCGATGGGACGTGTGGTGAATAGTGTGAAGCCCCAATACATGCTATGTCTCTGTGGTAATGCGCTCAACAAGCCACGTGACAAGACTGTCTCAGACGTGTAGGCAAATAAGATTTGTCCTTCGCCACCCGGAACGAGGCGAGTCACTATGCCACCACGAGGACAGAGCGCATTGGGAATTGGGCATTCCAAATTGGGGAGAAAAAAAAAAATCTGTTAACTACAAACAAAGCTTTAAATGGTCTAGATACCCAGGGCTTAAGTGACATTCTGACATGCTATATTCCATCACGTTCATTAGGATCACAAAATTTTGGCTTGTTAATAGTTCCTAGAATATCAAAATCCACCAAAGGAGGTAGATCCTTTTCCTATTTGCCTCCTAAACTATGGAACTATGGTCCGTAACACTGTTTAGGATGCAGACACACACACTTAGTTTAAGACTAGACTAAAGGCTCATCTATTTAGCAAGGCATACACCTAATTTATCCGTCAACTCAAAATTAGGCTGCTTTAGTTAGGTCTGCTGGAACCAGAAACATCTATCATGATATATAACTATGGATAAAACTGAATAACATCTATGCTAATATTATTATATTTGTTTCCATTTGTTACCAGAGCCGGCCAGACCAGCTCCATTCCAACTTGTTGGACTCCACTGCTATTTGTCTTTGAGTGATGATGACTAAATGCAGCAGGTGCTAGCCAGACATCACTTCAGTCATTTATAATGGACTTCAGAGGATGAACTGATGCCAACTCCAACTGTAAGACATTGGATACTTCATATGACACTGCCTGAACATTGGATTTAGGATGGACCCCACCGAACCTCACCGAAATGACCTGCAGGTTGAACTGCGATGCACCTCATTGATCTCTGCCTGCATCACCTTTGTCTATTGATGAACTACACTCTTGAAATGGAATACATAGACTATCATTTAATTGACAATGAAAGCCTTCATCAGCCAACTAATAAAGGACAATGCATCTATGTGAATTTCTGCAGTTAATCCAGGATGGACTTCAAAGACATTTGTCATTAATCTTACAGTTCATAAAAAAATAAAAATAAAAAAATAAAAAATATGTTTAACACTGGACCATAACACTTGCTTAGATTACTAATCCTAAATCATGACCTGCACTGCACATAAATAACTAATATTGGCATTGTATTCATGCTGGTTAGTCAGAGGGAAACTTGCTGATCCTGGTTTCTCCCAAGGTTATTTTCTCCATTAATCAACATTTTTAGGTGTTTTGTGTTCCTGGCCACAGTCACTTTCAGCTTACTCACTGAGGTTCTAAATACAATGATTATTTAATTATTTAATTTGTATACATAATTTACAGTACAATCATATTTAGTCAAACTACACAATGATCACTCTAAGACTTTATTGTTATTACAGTTAAATTTTTTGTTAATGCATGATTTTCTGTGACTATGTCTTTCAGCCCTGGGTAAAGCAAAGAAAACCAAAACACACTATTACCAGGATTTGCAAAAATAACAAATGTGATCAGAAGTATATCTAAAGATTTTTCATGTGAAATACACTACACAGCATGTTATATTGTATGTGGGGGAGGGGGGGGTGTGGGTTGGGGGGGGGGGGGGGCACTTGCATCTCAGCAGAAAGCGTCAATCACATGACAGGCTAGTGGTCGGAGAACTACTCCTTTCCTCCTATTTGGAAAAACAAGACACAATGGGTGACACTCGTCTCATCATGGAGGTGGGAAAACATAATGTTCTCTGACCCACAGGATTTCTTGTATAAAGATTTAAATGCAAAAGAAAAGGCATGGGAGGCAGTTTCCTGGGATGTTTGTGTGGATGGTAAGTTTTAATTAAAATGTTTGGGACATTACCTTTTCACATAAGAGAAATTATTACCATGTTTAAATGTTTAAAATCTAAATAATGGCAAACTATTGCCCATTGTTTTATTTGTGGTATACCGAAGCCACGGATCAGTTGCGCACTACAAACAAGTCTTATGTGCAAGCAAAATTAAGCATGCTGCTTCCGCACCACATACACACCTCGTATGTACTGCACGGATCATGTGTGAAACAGTAATCATTTATCGTAGTCACGCAGCCTGTTTTATTCAGTTGTGTGCTGAATGGAAAGCCAAACCATTGGTGGACAAACCATTGATGAGACCAGCATCAGGACCCTTTTTGCATGTAAACAGGGGATGCTTTGAGAATAAAATAAGTACACTGTCCCACTTTGCGACAAACATTAAATTTTTTTTTTTTTTTTTTATTAAAACAGACCCCTCATGTAGAGAGTGCTAAATTAAATAATAAATGACCAGGGAAGGAGAGATGGTAAAACAAATCATTTATAATCATGCTCAGCCTTTATTGTTTTTGTTTTTTTTTAATGCCTGATAGAAAAGTATCTACCTTTTTGGAGCAATAATACTTTAGGCTATTGCAGAATAGTCCCATTAGAAACATGTACACTTCAGAAAATTGAGTACACAACTATTTATCAGCTTAAAAGATACAAGAACCAAATCAATCCGGAACATTGTATCTCAAAAGGAGTACAATGTGGCCCCCTATGCACTACTCAATTCACCCCTGCTCTAAGGGGAGAGCTGAGTCAGGCAATGTTAGGGGAGGATGGATGCCATTTACCCACTACTCCCCTCAGGGATCAGCACCTGGGAGGAAATAAGAACAGTGATGTATATGATAGGAGGAGCAGTAATTAGTCAAACAAACAAAGAAAGAAATAATTCACAAGGACAATAAATGGGTAAAGAATAACACCATGAATAATTGAGTGGGGTGGGAGGTGCAGAGGAAAATTAAAGGTCTTTTTGAACAGTTATGCACTTCATGATTGAGAACACTAATTTAATACAAGCAAACTGTCTCTCAAAAACATATAAGGACATCTTGAATCTGCTAGATGCAACAATGCTAGTAACGTTATCTCATGAGCAAATACATATACACATTATGGGGGCCAAACAGGAAATATAGAACATCTGAATATATAAATGTTAATCATGAATATATAGGTCATGATTTATCTCTTAAACTATAAATTTGAATATGTAACTTGCAAGTCAGATTATATGAATATAATTCTGAATATATATATTTCAAAATAAATAAAGTTATTTTTTATTCATATAAAGATATGTTATCTATATAATGTTTAGAGATAAATAAAAAAACACATTGTTAAATGTTGCAAAATGAATAATGTTCCAGATATGGAGAAGGAAATTAAAATTGAAAAATACATTTTGAGTGTTTTTGCAGCTGAAATGATTTTGTAATTTCCTCTCCCCAGTAACATCATAAAAAAAAAATTGTCAGCATGAAGATAAAATTCTCATTTATCTTACTAATGTCTGACCCCTCTCATCTCTGGGTCTGTGAGTGAGTCTTATATAGAGTTAACATAGCACTTGCTTGGCACACTGAACGATTTATTGACTGACTGATTCCTTCAGTCTCACACCTACAGGCAACACCTGCTATACAGGCAGTGTACTTCTGTCAAGCATAACATTTTAATTGAAGTCTTAGTGTGTGCCTTAGACTCTTTTTCTCTGGCACTTCCCTTTATCCATTTTTTATCTCTTTCTTACACTAACACGCTCCGGCATGTAGCTCTTTGGTCATACAGGAAACAACCATTTCTGTCCGTCAGCTCTGCAGTAGTCAACCAACCTCCTCATTTCCATTTGAAGATTTTCATTTCCATTTGGTCTTGTTTTTCACAATGAAAGGAAATAAAGGCATTACCTTTTCTGCCTGTCAGGGAAGCTTACTAGCTTTACTGCCTCTGAAGACAGGAGATAATGCACAAGAGAAAATGAGGCAGCCATGTGTCAGAACACAGCAGAGACACATTAACCTCTGCAAGTCACAGGCTCAGCATAGGCAAGCATTCACCCCTCTCCCTCTCTCTCTCTCTCTCTCTCTCTCTCTCTCTCTCTCTCTCTCTCTCTCTCTCTCTCCCCCCCCCCCTCTGTTAAAGAATCAGCACTTCATGCAAGACTGAAAAGCAATCGCATGGGCTCTAGTCATTGTAATGTTGTATTATTTCCAAATGACCTTCAAAGCATGAAAAAACACAATCAGCGAGCATGGACAAAAGAGTGTGATTCTCTAATCAGGTCCTTCAGACCTCTCTTTGTTCTTACATCTCTCAAGACTGCTAGACAAAAGCAGGATGGATGAGGATGAGAATAATCATGAGATCTTTTGGTTCTTCACTTCGTTGCTTTGCTGTATGTATGGCTGCGAATAAGCTCTGCTGTCAGGCTAGTGGAGTGTTACGAAAAATTACGAAATACAAACAAAAAGACATTTCAGAGAACACAATACCTCCAAATCCCAGTGATTTGTGGATTACCCAGTTAATGCGATAATGTCCGCTTATTTTGTTTGCAACCAATCTGCAAATCAGCATATAAATGTGTAAAAATTGTTGAAATGGACAGATTAATTACAGTGACCCACTTGGATATTGCTATTTTTGGTCACGTCCGAATTCAAAATGATTAAATTAGGGGTTTCCTGATCATGGTCATTAACAAATGTAAATGTTAAAATGCTAATAATAAGAAATAAACATACAAATAGACAGTGGGTTGTTTGTTGGTAGTGCAAAGTAAATGGTGTTCCATATGCCTTTAACGATGTAAACATTTAGTAACTGAAACATGAATCTACATTGGACTACAAAAACAAAATAAACGCAGAGAGTGGATTATGCCTCCTCATTTCAGACGTTCATCACAGACCACTGGTGAGTGGGTTTTGACCTCAAAATGCCCTTTACAATGCTTTCTCTTTTAGAATCTCTCATCGCTATTCACCAATTGCTTTTACTGAAGCATTCTACACTGAAATGTGCTTGCAAAGATATATGCATTGTGGATGCACATGTGGAGAAATGCAGTAAAATTAGTTGGATTTGCCGCGTTCAGTTCAAATTCAAAGGATTTTAGCTGATTCAGTCAAATCCATGTTTAGACAGAAAGCTTGATTTTAGATTTGGTAGCCTTAGTCACCATTCACATCTGTCGTATTGTAAAAAAAAAAAAAAAAACATTGTTCCATGGAAAGTCATATATGTTTGGGATAACATGATGAGGGGTGTACATGATGACTGAATTTTAATTGGAAATGTTTAATCAGCCACACAAGTTCAGTATATCAATAAAACATTTAGATACATGAACTTCGTCATACTAGACAAAAGGAAAATGTTTTATTCCACTTATATACTCTGCATACTTGACCACACAAGGGTTGGTGGTCCTCAGTCATTCTTCTTTCTTTGCCTCTCTTTCTCAAGCCAAAGATGGGGAGCATAGATCCAAATAGGTCAATAAAATACGTGTTTATGCTCTCCGAGCACCCTCACCACCACTGCTACATTAATATTCAGACCATCTGCACAGCTAAGTATGCTAGCACACAAGAACATCTTCCATGAATTGTTTGTTTATAATTCAGTTCTCTTAGATACATCTTGCTTGCCACAATGGTAATTAGATTTTTCTCCCCTTTTAATATTAAAATACCTATTTTAACTTGAAAATAACACTGTTTTAAATGCAAATATTCATAGACATTTGTTAGATGCAGTTTTGCTAGTGCACTGTGTCCATATGTATTTTTTTCCTCTTAGAGGAGCGTTGAATTTGCATTGAAATAGAATTGTTTACTGTCAATGCATTCTAAACGCAACAAAGAAGATAAATATGTATGACATATTGTCTGGATTGGCAGTCTTTGTAAGTCAAAACCAAACCAATAGCTTTCCTCCCTATGCATCTATAAAAAAACATCCTATTCATACATACATTGATCAGCCACAACATAAACCACTGACAGGTGAAGTGAATAACATTTATTATCTTGTTACAGTGGCACCTGTCAAGGGGTGGGATATATTAGGCAGCAAGTGAACAGTCAGTTCTTGAATTTCATACGTTGGAAGCAGGAAAAATGGGCAAGCATAAGGATCTGAGCGACTTTAACAATGGCCAAATTGTGATGGCTAAACGACTTGGTCAGAGCATCTCCAAAATGGCAGGTCTCGTGGGGTGTTCCTGGTATGCTGTGGTTAGTACCTACCAAAAGTTGTCCAAGGAAGGACAACCAGTGAACTGGCGACAGGGTCATGGTCACCCAAAGCTCACTGATTTACATGGGGAGTGAAGGCTAGCCCGTCTGGTCTGATCCCACAGATGAGCTACTGCAGCACAAATTGCTGAAAAATGTAATGCTGGCCATATTAGAAAGGTGTCAGAACACACAGGTGCATCGCAGCTTGCTGCATATGGGGCTGCGTAGCCACAGGCCAGTCAGAGTGCCCATGCTGATCCCTGTCCATTGCCGAAAGTGCCTACAATGGGCACGTGAGCATCAGAACTGGATCATGGAGCAATGGAAGAAGGTGGCCTGGTCTGATGAATCAAGTTTTCTTTTAGATCATGTGGATGATCAGGTGCATGTGCATTGTTAACCTGGGGAAGAGATGACAGCAGGATGCACCATGGGAAGAAGGCAGGCAGTGTGATGCTCTCGGCAATGATCTGCTGGTAATCCTTGGGTCCTGGCATTCATGTGAATATTACTTTGACACCTACCACCTACTCAAACATTGTTGCAGACCACATACACCCCTTCATGGCAACGGTATACTCTGATGACCTCTTTATAAAGTTTCCCCACTTTTGCAACAAAAAAGAGGAAATCAGAAACAGGGAAATGGAAGAAGTAAATGTTTATGCTAAACAATGCTGCATTAAAGGGATAGCTCACCAAAAAATGAAAATTCACCATTCATTTACTCACCCTCATGCCTTCCCAGATGTGTATGGCTTTCTTTATTCTGCAGAACACGAACAACATTTTTTAAAAGAATATATCAGCTATGTCAGTCCTTACAATGCAAATGAATGGGGACCAGCTAAAAAAACATACAAACAAACAAACAAACAAACATAAAGGCTGCATACAATTAATCCATAATTCTCTAGTGGTTTAATCAATTTCTTCACAATATGACAGGTGTGGGTGAGAAACAGACGCATTTTTAAGTCCTTTTTACTATAAATCTCCATATTCACTTTCACGTTTACTATAAATCTCCAATTTCACTTCCACTCCGATCTTTGTTTGTGTTCTGTAGAAGAAAGTAAGCCATATGTCACAATCCCCTGTCGTCTGCCCTGTGTTTCTCCTCTGTCATCTCTCCCGGACTTCAGTTCCCATAATTCCCTGCCCTCATCACTGCCATCTGTCTGTCATTGTCTTCACCTGTGTCTAATTTAATCATCATTTCCTTGTGTATTTAAGCCTTGTTGTTTTATCAGTCTTGGTCAGTTGTTGAATGTTTGGTATATGTGTATTGTCCATGGTTTCCAGGTCGTCAGCCGTATTCCTGCTTGTTCCCTTCATTGATGTTCATTTTGTGTTTATTTAATTCCCTCGTGGATGTTTCTTTTGTTCCTTGTGTTTTGTTACTCTGTTCACCGTTTGAGCTGTTTAAAATAAAGCTGCAAGTAGATCCCCACTCTTCGTCTGCCCGCATTCGTAACACCATATCACATCTAGGATTTCATGAGGGTGAATAAATGATGAGATAATTTTCGTTTTGGGTATACTATCCCTTTAACACTATTTCTGTTATATATATATATATATAACATTTGCTCATCCAATAGTGTAAGTTTGGGGTGGGACTATCTATTTGCCTGACCTGTGGCAGATGGGGTTAGTGTTTGGGAAACATGTTTGAAAACAGTCCTTAATTTTGCAATTCCGCTTGGTGACACAAGTGTTGCAGAAATTACACATGTCGTTTTTAATATGTTATTGTTTAATTAAATTAAAATGTCTTAGAGCTATGCTGGTGTTCTTAGCATAAAACTTAAGCTATCACTTGATAATAGAAATCCTTAATCACCTGACCTTAAAGGCATTGTTCACCCAAAAATGAAAATGCTCTCATCATTTACTCACCCTTATCCAATTCCATATGTGTATAACTTTCTTTATTCTGCAGAACACAAACAATGATTTTTAAGAGAATATTTCAGCTCTGTCAGTCTATACAATGGCAAAAACTTTGAAGGTCCAAAAAGCATACAAAAATAAAAAAAAATCAAAAAAATCAAATCAAATCACTTTATTGTCACACTACTGTGTACACGAGTGCAACAGTAGGTGAAATTCTTGTGTGCAGTTCCGAGCAACATAGCAGTCATGACAGTGACGAGACATAAACCACTTTACAATAAACAACATATTTACACAAAACAATTTACATAACAAATGTACACATACTTACACAACAATTTACATAACCAATGTACACAATACACACAATGTAGAATACACATACACTAGATAAGGGTATAAATATATATAAACACTAATTGAATTGGGAGACTATATTGACAGAGTGATGAGTAATAAAGTGCAGTGCTGATTGTTGATCGTGAGAGATCATGTGTTCAAAAGTCTTATTGCTTGTGGGAAGAAGCTGTCATGTAGTCGGGTGGAGCGGGTCCTGATGCTGCGATACCGCCTGCCTGATGGAAGCAGTGAAAGCATGACTCGGGTGACTGGAGTCTCTGATGATCCTCCGAGCTTTATTCACACACCGTCTGTTATATATATCCTGGAGGGAGGGAAGCTCACCTCCGATGATGTTTCTGGCAGTTCGCACCACCCTTTGCAGGTCTTTGCGGTTGTGGGCGGTGCTATTGCCGTACCAGGCGGTGATGCTTACAAAGGCAGCATAAAAGTAATCCATACAACTCCAGTGGTTAAATCCATATTTTCAGATGCAATATGATAGGTTTGGGTAACAGATCAATATCAAAGTCAGTAAGCATCTTGCATCAGGTTCGTCATATGGTCTTGTCACACAAGTACGCAGAGAAAATTTTCATCTTTGGGTAAACTATCACTTTAAATCAGTTTTGTTTACTTTCTTTATGCTGATGTGTGCTCCCAGCATGCAGGGAGGAGTTGCATTGTTCCACAGATTTTTGTATTAGGGATTTAATTGAGCTTTTTCCACTTCAGGAGTTAGAATGAATTGTCTCTTAAGTTTTAGTTTCATTTTAAGGTGTAAGTTTTTAGAAGATTTTCAGAAATCAATGGTTGTTCTGATTCAATACTGTGGATATGCCACGAGACATGGTTTGTCTCATTTTGTCGCCATTGTCTTATCCTTAAGTAATATTTCACCCTAAAATGAAAATTCTTCAATTCTGACCCATGACATTCCAAACAAGAAACTTGTGCTTTGTCATGTGAATAAGACTTTTATAGATGCTTTGTATTTGACAGTATTCAGCAAAAGAAATTCATACACATCCCGGGTGGCATGAAGGTGAGTAAATGTGAGTACATTTTTATTTTTGAGTGAACTATCCCTTTAACCGTCTATCCCTCACTTTGACTTGTAATTAACAATCAATATGTATAACAATGTTTTTGTGAATAGGAAATGTTATATTTCCACAAGTGACCCATTAGCTCTCTGCATTCTTTAGCTATGGTATCCAGTCAAGCTGCTGTTTTAGAGTGAAGTCTCAAAAGAGTACATGGAGATGTCTCATGTTAAATGCACAAACAAGATCATAGAAGTGATCCACAGAATTGCATTGTACTCAATTTAATTTATCATGTCTGCACATAGACTGTTCATAAACCCTACTTTTCCAGTTTGTGCTGCCATTTTTGTCATGCTCAAGTAATGAGTTTATATTTGCAGCGTTTTAAATAGAAAACTGCTTTAATTCCTATCAAAGATGACTTAATATACCAACTGGTGCCTATTCACCAGGTCTTTTTAACATGACTGGTGGCAATTAAGAGTGTGCAGTTAAGAAGCCTGGGAACACTCTTAATTAAGAAGACAGAACTTATAAGAACTTAAAGTGGGAAAGCTACATGCACATTATTTAATATTTCACTGTCACATTAATTATTATTTTTTTTTTCCCAGAAGTTATTCCCTCTTTGCTGCTAAAACCAAGATGTAACACTCCCAGTCTCAACTTTCTTAAAAGAATAAAAATGTAAATGGATAAAACCTATTTGTCTTTAAAAATAAAAAGCAGAGAAAGAAAATTCAGCTATATACATTGAAGCCTCAAGCAGAAAAAATCAGGGCCAAGATATGTTGAGATGTTGCATTTTAATAAAATGTGAAAATATGATTTATAATCAAAACATTTCTAAATACTAGAATGCAGCATTTTATTGTTATTGTTATTATTATTGTTATTATTATTTTACTTTATTTGTATTTTTTATTCTTTTGTTTGTGAAAGAGCCAAATGAAAACACTGGCTGAAAATTTGCTTGATAAGAAGTACATTTGTAAATCCACAGTACACTGGGATTAGCGTTTGGCAAGAGTAGTCTAATCATTGTTTGTTCTTTAAAAACTTAAGGTACAAACTTGCAGAATTGTATCATTACTCAAAATCGATGTGATATTAGAGCAAGCGATAACATGATTTATTTTTCTGGTTTTGTCTTTGTGGTTGTACTTGTTCTTTTTGGGAATGGAGATTTTTATAAAATCCTCTGGGGAAGGTGAAATGATGAGAGCAGTACCTCATTAAATGAACAAAACTGTTTTCTGTTGTTCCAAACAGCTGTCCCAAAAGACTGTATTGATCGTAATAAATAAGTTTGTTTATAAAAACTGTGCTGTAAATTCATAAGATTTGATACTTTCTCACAAGTTATAGAAAGAGGTAAGTCTTGTTTGCCTGGGGAAAAGATTTCTGTTTTATTTCTTTTGATAGCTTATCTTCAATTTGTATTATATGCCATTATATTAGAAAAGATAAAGGTGAACTCTAACTGCTAATACCTCTTCTAACATTAACCCGTGAGAAGAAATTGTTCCATTGCTTCTAAATACTATATTAAATTTATTTCTGTGTTTATGAACTACAACTTTGTGGTATAATTTTGATTACCAAAAAAAATTTGTTTTAACTCTGGGTTTCAGTAATGCACTTACAATGGAAGTGAATGGTGCAAATCCATAAAAATTTTAATACTGTATATTCAAAAGTATAGCCACAAGACATAAACAATATGCTTGTTAACATCATTTAAGTGTGATTAAATTAGCTTACTAACATTTTCTGTGAATGTAATTTTACAACTTCGTTGCCATGACGATGTAACGCTGTAAATCATATAATTTCAAAAAAGCGATGATTCAAACAACTTTACAACTAAGAGAATACACAACTTTTAACCAAAGTATTCATTTGAGTGCTTTTATAAAATGTTTTACATTTCTGCCTTTAAACCCTCCAAAAATTGGCCCCATTCAGTTCCATTCTAAGTGCCTCACTGAAACCTCGATTCTCCTCCTGTCACTCACTCGATGTTGTGTCGATGTAGTGACACTAGGGGTCTCTCTTGAGAGCCTCAGTTGCCTCTGAACTTTGAGAAAAGGCCAATGAGAAATTAGTGAACAGAATTTGAATATCCCTCCCCAGACATACAGGTATAAAAGGAGGGAATTGTGCAGCTGTTTAGTCATATTTTTTCTTCGGAGCCGAGCGGTTGTCCCACGGCCAGTCTGATGTCTCCTTCAGACCCCTCAAGATGGATGATGGCGTCGCATCAGAGAGCGTCGCAGCATCTTGAGTGGAGGACTCGACTGGGCTGCCACCTTCGGGTCTGCCCACCCAGTCTGAGGCCGATATGCAGATGGCCGATATGCTTTCCTGGGTAGCAGCATGCATAGGGCTAGACTAGAACCCTCCATCCTCCCCTCAGCCCTCACGGCTAAACGATTGGTTCCTCAGTCAGGGCCACGACCCCCCCGGTTCCTTTCAGTGCATGACGAGCTGACGAAGTCGTGGAGGGCACCTTTTACTGCCCGAAACCGAACTCCTTGCTCGTCTGCTCTCACTACCCTCGACGGCAGGGCGTCCCACGGGTACACGGAGGTCCCCCAGGTGGACAAAGTGGTTGCGGTGCACCTGTGCCCGCAAAACATGGCCACCTGGCGGGATCACCCGGCACTCCCCTTCAAGGCCTCAGCACAGATGCCTCTGGAAACAACCTTGCCTCCCAACGCAATACTACCTGCTCCCCCACTTCGAAACCCCACCAGGTATATCAAATGCAATCGTCCCCTTAGTTCCCCTCGCGCGGAGCTAGAACTCGTGGCCAGGACCATCTAGCTCGGTTACTTGATTCAGTATGCCAGGCGCCTGCCCCATTTCAGCGGTATCCACTTCACTTCGGTGCACGGGAAGAACGCCAACACCTTGCGGGCGGAAATTGCAACCCTTTTACAAAAGGATGTGATAGAGCCTGTCCCTCCAGCCAAGATGGAGAAGGGTTTCTACAGCTCTTACTTCATCTTATCCAAAAAAGGCGGTGGGTTGTGGCCAATCTTGGACCTGCGTGTTCTCAACCGGGCCTTACACAAACTCCCATTCAAGATGCTCATGCAGAGACATATTCTAACATGCGTTCGGCATCAAGATTGGGGTACTAATTACTCTGTACTGGAATAGGTGCTCCACAGGTGTCGGTTATCATTGTAATCCCCTGTGTCATAATTTACGCGGTACGGTCCCCCTCTCGGCGGACCCGCATCTCCCTTGGGCAGTCCCCTCTGCCCCGGTCGCTGTGTTTGTAGAGCTCCTCCCTCACTAGGCAGGACCTACCACCGCACCACCTTCATGTGTGGCTTGTAAGCCCTTGTGACGTATTTGCCACATTTTGACCTCCCCAGCCTGGGCAGTCTCCGTGGGGTCTTTTCCCCTTGAAAGATTAGAATTGCAATAGAACACCTTCCCCGATGCGTGTTATAGCAGTAGATGGCCCCAGTCGCATCTAACACTCTGTGGAGAGGAAACATAGAGAGAGAAAAGTTTGCGGCTGGCACGGCCTGCTCCCATGCTTTTCATGTTGTTTGCCCCCCTATATCATTTTTGTGGTATTCAACATTATTCCAAAAATGTTGATTGAGCTTAACTTGTATTGAACCCAAAATATTCCTTAAAGGACTATTTATATTTCTTGGGCCGAATACCATTCTTATAAAACTTATGGTGTAAACAAGACATGTTTGCCATCAATTTAATTTTCCTGAACAAATTGTTGTTGAACTGCCAACAATTTCCTGGTTAAAAGCAACAATTTCTACTGTTGACTTTTCAAAGAGTAATTTTGATACATTTTGGAATGGGGCAGAGCAGCTAGAGCATCCAGTGATGAGTCAGTACATATAACCCAGATTCAGAAGAATATTCTTTCAAGTGTTGTCATTTTCAATATGAATCATCAAGTCTAGTCTGTGTTTTAGAGGCAATATAGGGGTCATATAGGATGACTAATTTGACCCTTTATGAATGCCTTTACCAACAACGATCTTACCAAATTAATCTTGCAAGATTAATTTGCTGTATATAAACACAAATAGTGTGAAAATATTAGCAAATAATGAAAAAAACACAAAACATGGGCCTGTTATACTATGATAAATTGTATGCGTAGGTAAGATAGGATTCCCATTAGCATAATACACTCTCAAAGTGCCACAACAGTGAACACTCTGCATTGCGACATACTTCGTTAAAAAGAAATAAAGCAAGATGTAATACAGGTTACGCAGCTTTTAATAATGAAACACATTTTGTCAAAGTTTAAAAGGATCTCTTTAAGCAGTGATATGGCATTGTCCTTTGTTGAACTCCTTCCTCATTTTCTTGTTGACTGTCTGAAAGTGTGGACGAGTGACAAAGTGTAACTGAGAGAAGCTAGCTTTCTTCAGTTACACTATGTGTCCACTGGCGCAGATCAAAAATGCTGCGATGATTTCAAGCTTGATTTCACAACCTACTGCTCTGCGCATGTGTCAAGCGTTAGGAAGTGTAATCGAGCCTGAAATCCTGATCACCGTGGAGACTGCAGATGGCAAGATTTATAGTGGAAAAGGAGTTACATTTTGGTCTGTTCTCACCCAAAAGACATGAGTTAAACCACAGGAGTAGTTTTGATTATCTCTATGATACCTTGTCCTTTTTGAAGTTTGGTCTCCATTCTCTTGCATTGCATGGATATATTAACATTATATATCCATCAAAATATCATTGTTTGTGTACCATGGAGCATTTGAGGTGGAGTAAATGATGAGAGAATTATCATTTTTGGGAGATAATATTCTTTTAAGACATCATCCTGTTTGGTTGAGGTTTAATTTATTTGTGAGAACAATTTTTTAATACACTTTTGTTAACTCAGTCACAACCTAGCCACAATAAAAGCATGCAAGCTTCATTTGAAAAGTGGATTCAATATAGTGTTAAATATGTGATATATAGTTATATGTGATATAAAGGTGAAGTATGTAATTTCTGCATTACTAGTGGCACCAAATGGAATAAAAAAAATAAAGTATGTTTTCAAACAACCATTGCCAACACCCCTTAGATTCATCATACCCTTTCCTTATGAACAAATAGGCCATACTAAATAAAAGGTGATAAAATGTATTAAACAATAACATATACACACCGAACAGAAAGCGTGGCAGATGAATCCACCTTTTTTGGGTACGATGAAGAAAGGGCTGTAGAAACCCTTCTTCATCTCGGCTAGAGGGACGGGCTCTATCGCATCCTTGAGTAGCAGATTTGTGATCTCTGCCCGTAAAGTGCTGGCTTTACCGCTGAAAAGAAGCAGGAACTGGGCGAATTGAATCACGTAGCCTAGTCGGATGGTCCGGGCCAACCAACGTGCCGGGTTGGATGGCGAAAGCCATGCGTCCAGAGTTCGCGCAAGGGGCACTAGTGGGGCAATCGTTTTTGACATACTGGGTGGGGCTTTGCAGCAGGGGGGAGAGCAGGTAATAATGCATCAAGAGGCAAAGGCGCGTCCCGAGGCTTTGGTGCTTAGAAAAGACTCAAAGCACTTACCTTGCTCCGCACAACTTGCAGGGGGCGGGTTAGAGACTGAGGAAGAGGTCCTGTAATGGCGTCTTCGGAACTCATCAGTGCTGGCCTGCTGGGGGCGGGCAGTTCCGGGTCCGGAGGCGAGTTGACTGCGTCCGGTGAGCCGGGACTGTAGGGTTTTGGAGCTGGTGGTCTGTGAGAATGTCACTGGATGACCCAGGGAGTGAGGAAATCGCTCTTTTATTGAGAATGTGGGTACCACAGGCCGAAGGGGGTGCGGCAAAGGAAAATAAGGAAAATAATGATTTTTCTCCTGGCCCTCCACCAGGTACCAGCTTGGTACCAGCTCCGGAGCGAACATCCGATTGCCCGGGTCTTCCATCTCAGGAGCACTTAGGAGCTTTACTGATTCTAGATGGGTTATTGGAGACGGGGGGTGTATGCTGCCTGCGGATCACTTGATGCTGGGGGCTTGAGCTGCCTGTAGTTTAAGCGCAGGGGGACACCCTCGGAGGGCAGGTGGAGCGCGGACTGTGCTGGAGAGGCGCTGTGGCATGATGTTGGATATAGCCTCCATCTGCCTCTTTACTGCCGAAAACTGCTGGGCAAAGTCGTCGACGGTGTCACCGAAGAGGCCAAGCTGGGAGACGGGGGTGTTGAGAAAGCGTGCCTTGTCAACGTTGCGCATCTCGACCGTGTTCAGCCAGAGGTGGCTTTCCTGGACCATGAGGGTGGCCATCGCCCGCCTGAGTGCCCGCGCTGTGAACTTCGTAGCTCTGAGAGCATGGTTGGTAGCAGTGCGTAGTTCTTGCAGCACATCGGGGTCAGGACTACCCAGGTGCAGTTCTTTGAGTGCCTTGGCTTGGTGGAACTGCAGGAGAGCCATGGCGTGCAGGGCGGAGGCGGTCTGTCCGATGGCACTGTAGGCTTTTGAAGTTAGTGACGATGTCAACCTACAGGCCTTGGAGGGGAGCACCATGCGATCACATCAGGTGGTGTCGTTTTCGGGACACAGGTTGATCACAACCACTCTATCCACCTGGGGGCCTCTGTGTATCTGTGGGCCATCCCGCCGTCAAGGGTAGTGAGAGCGGATGAGCAAGAGGTTCAGTTTCGGGCAGTAAAAGCCTATGACCGTCGGTCTTGGAGAGATACCGACCACATCCGGGAACTACACAGAGGCGGAAAGGCATCTTTAAAAAGAGAGGTTCAACACCTGCTAGTGTATTGCTCTTTTAGATAAATCAAATTCTTTTAGGTGGGGGGGGGGGGGGGGGGTTGTTTGGGGGACACTCAGAAAGTGCTGTCAAAGCACCCAGGGGTGTGGACTGCACAGCGTGCAGAGAGAGAACGCCGCTGGAAACGCGCCGTAGGATCCAACAGCAGTACTTCTTGCCAACAGAGGTGAGTGGAACAGTGGTGAGACTGCACAACCACTCGGCTCCGAAGAAAAAATCTGACTGAGAGACACACGGCCGCTTCCATTTATACCCGTATGTCCGGGGCGGGACATGCAAATTCTGTCTGCCAATTTCTCATTGCTTTTTCTCAAGTTCAGAGGTACGCGAGGCTCCCAAGGAAGACCCCTTGTGTCACTTCATTGACAATGTCGAGTGAGTGACAGAAGGGGAACACGAGTAACCATTGTCATGTTGAGAGACTAACCAATCGTGAATAAGCTGTGTTGTCTTATGCAGCTCCTCTGGAGCAACTGCAGAGGCTGCACTAGCCAGCTGCCCTCAAATCGCTCTCGAGATACTTTGATGGCATAGTTATTGGTGACATGTCGATGGGACCAGTTCAAGTCAGACAAAATTTCTTACAGACATGCACTGCTTCAGCTCTGCATGAAGTTGATTACACCTAATGTTCTGATAGTGCCTGGGAGGCTCATTGTTTATTATTTGGGGGAGTTAATGTTAACCCACGAATTACTTAGAATTGTCAATGAACAATAAACTGGGATAGTAGAATTTATTTTGATATTTAAAAAAAAAATTACTACCTTTAGGCATTGAATCCAGCAGCTACTCCAACACAATCATTTCATTTTTGAATTGCTTCAAAATCTTCACCTCAGCTATTTGTTGCTTTTTGTTTTTTTAAGAGGGATTTGTCTGCATCCTGCAAGTCTACTACAGGGCACGCCCACTACAAGTTATGACCCACCAAATAACCAGCGAGTCTTATTGTGCTACTCAATCGGAAGGATGCAGCCTCGTTAGGCTGGATATCTCGGCTTCCATGTCATCAAGTACCTTCGAAGGCCGTCTCAATTGTGAGGACCCTTGAAGGCAGACTCGTTTTTCAACCTTCGTTTGCCATATTTTGGAGCATATTTTGGATATATTGGTGTGCCTTGGTGGCCTTTAATCACCCACAATCATTTTCAATTATCTCAAATTATTTTAAAAAAGGGCAGAAAATGAGTCGCTTGACCTCGGCGGCGTAAACTTTTATGACGCATCTTACTTTTTTCTCTCTCTTCCAGTTTTTATTTGCTTTTGCAGCAATAACAATATGTAGAGAGAGAAAATGCAATAGTTTAGACAATAAAACAAATTAGAAGATACAAAGCAGAAAATAAATAAATAAATAAAATGGCAATTACATGAATTTGAAAAGCTTTAAATATTTTATAGTTTTTACAAGTATAGAGTTCTGTTTTTTTCATATTTGAATGGGTTTAAATATAAACTCTAAGAACAGTGTTGCAAAGTGTATTATACAAAGGCTTTTTTATGGACAAATTTCTCGTTTTCTGATGTATATGGGATTTTAAACAAAGTAAAATTTCACACGATTCTAAGCATATGGTTCGTCACTTACTAGACCATCTCATTCTAGAGCTGAATGTTGAGGAGGAGTCTAGCCTACACTCCGACCCGAGGTGGCCGCGTTGAGGAAGTCCTCGAAGCACTTACCATGCTCTGCTTTCCTGGTGTAAGGTGGGTCGGCGACTGAGGAGGAGGGCCTATTGGGCCGTCCTTGAAACTTGTCACTGGCCAGGGGTGTGGTTTGTGTGGTGCATCCGGACGCCGTGGGCACCGCACAATGTTGGTACCGCAGCTCATCCTGGGTCAGTACCCTTGTGAAGCTCTTTTACTGCCTTGGCCTGATGGACCTGTAGGAGGGCCATGGCATGCAGGGTGGAGGCAGGTGCCCTCTATGACCTTGTCTAATCCCAGAACTGATGAGAGCAAACGAGTGAACCGGGTAATGAGCAGTCCGTGGGGGATTACTTGGCATAACCATACCATAGATGCCCCCGAATCACCTTCAGCGTCAACCGGGTGGCCTCATACCCATTGGTAAAAGTACCAGCGGAGGGGACAGCTGAAGTGGCTTTCCCCTGGAAAAAGGAAAGCCACAACCACAACGTTGCCATGGTCATGTTCTTGCAGTGAGAACATGAACCATCGACACAACGTCGAGTGAGTGACAGAAGAGGAAAAGAACAGAGAATTGTTTATTTTACCATTTATATATTTTTTCTGTTATTGTACAAGCAGAAATTGTACAAACACCATTTATATCTTCAGTTTAATAATATGGTATATGACATATAATTTAAGTTATTCTTTGTCATATTTAAAGAGTAAAGAGAATATTAATCATACAGCGATTGCATAGGAGTTTAAAAAGGATTGTAGTCAATAGAATTGCTTTTGGGGGATGTTACATGTAGTGTTGTGAAGTGGGTGTTCCTTGTCTGTCGAGATGCAGATGGATGCACTTGGGCTTTTTGCTTCTCATTTGCACATTTAGCATATTTTGCACTAGATTACTTACTCCTCCATCAACAACACAATCCCCATGTGAGTCTGTCTCTCTGTTCCTAAAGAGAGTTAATTTGAATGACCTGCTCATCTTCTCTCACACTGTGCTTGTAGACACGTACAGTTCCAATTTGGTTATTTTTTACACTAACAGAATTGAAAGCTTTGGATTTAGCTTTGTGTCTAATGTCTAACCAACCCATTCTGAGGACTTATTTCAGAAGCTTGTGAGGGGATGCCTTGCTGATGCCCTCTTCTGATCATCCGTCAATTTTATGCACACTCCACCAAGAGGGGGAAAAAAAAGATTTAAAGAGAGAGATGTTGACAGTTAAGTTCTTAGTGCTCTGAAAGACAGGCAGACACAACATTACTCTTCAAACTGTGTTTGTAGTCACTGAGCACACTTCCCTACACTTTCACATCCTCTACTAGGTCTATTGTAATCACTCCCTGAGACATTAGCCATTTAACCATTCATTTCAGTTTAAGCTTCAAGAATAGATTCTTCCCACGGATCTTAAGAACTGCCTAGCCATCTCATTCTAGGCTTAGAAAGATTGATTATCACTGCCCCTGGATATTTTGGCTTGATGCAATCTTTAAAATGTTATTGTAACCTTATAAAATGCCATTTCGTAGTGGAAGAAACACTGAAATTCACCTTTGTCAAGATTATGTCAGCAACAGAGCAAAGCTCGATTGATAAGGTTTCCGTACAGTACATAAAAACACTGAGAGGTGTGATACTGTGATAAAGATATGGGTAATTGGTGACACTCATTCAGTCAATATACACAATCTGTCTCTCACTTTCTCTCTCACACTGTTTTGAACAAAAGACTTCCCATCATTCAGCAACTCTCATAACTATCAATTCTCATTCATGCTTGCATTGGCTAAATTTACACAGTCAAGTGTTTGGGATTGTCAAGAGGAGTGACTCTGTTAATACAGATCTTACAGGAGCAAATACTTAATAACTAAAATACTGTCTGTATGAATAAATAACAAATGTTAAGCTAATTTTCTATTCTTGCATTTGTTGTGGTGTGAACCTCAACCTCAACCTGTGATTTACTGAAACCCCATATGAAAAAATGCAAATACAACTGAGACAAGTGTGTGTGCAGTCATGATGTCAAATGTCACCGCTTCTCATGTTTCCTTACCAATCAGGATGCACCAGGTTAGAATGTGCACAAGCATGAAGGAGACTTGAGAGCTATGATTTTCAGGGAATAAAAACATAAAGCTCTCATAACAATTATATGAATGTGGTGACATTTTTACGAAATTACATTCATTGCATGTACTGCATCGCAGCAGTTCCAAGGTGAAATGTTCAATTAGTGGCACTAAAAGTTAGTATTTTTTTTTTTAAACAGATCTTTAGGTGAATTTCGGTTAATATTCTATTTAGTTTTAAATCAACAAAATAATTCTCCCTACTCTAAACCTAACCAATAATGCCCTAAATAGCAAATGTGACATGAGAAATACAATTGCTGAAGCAGCCAAACCATTTCATAGAGTTACATATGCAAGCGGTCTCATATGCATCAATCCCAGCGGCGTGACCGCCACGGAGGATGCCATATGCCCCAGGAGCTTTTGGAAATATTTTAGGGGGACCCACATGCCTGGCCTGAACGAGGTGAGGCATTTCAGCACTGACTGCACGCGCTCGTTGTTGAGGCGTGCTGACATTGATACCGAGTCTAACTCCATGCCGAGAAAAGAGATGCTCTGAACCAGGGCGAGCTTGCTCTTTTCCCAGTTGACCTGAAGCCCTAAACGGCTGAGGTGCCTGAGCACCTGGTCCCTGTGGGCGCATAGTAACTCTCGGGAGTGGGCCAGGATGAGCCAGACGTCGAGGTAGTTGAGTATGTGAACGCCTGCTTCCCAAAGCGGGGCAAGGGCTGCCCCTGCGACCTTCGTAAAGATGCGAGGGGACAGGGACCTGCTGAAGGGGTGGACTTTGTACTGATACGCCTGGCCGTCGAATGCGACTCGTAGAAAGGGTCGATGTCGAGGCAAGATTGAGACATGGAAGTACGCGTCCTTCAGGTCTACCGTTGCGAACCAATCTAGATGCCGGACGTAAGTTAGGATGTGTCTTTGCGTGAGCATTTTGAATGGGAGTTTGTGCAAGGCCCGGTTGAAAACTCACAAGTCCAAGATCAGTTTTAAGCCACCGCCTTTTTTGGGTATGATGAAGTAGGGGCTGTAGAAACATGATGTGAGAGATGGCCTCTGTCTGCTTCCTCACCGCTGAGAACTGCAAGGCGAAGTCCTCGACGGTGTCACTGAAAAGGCCGAACTGGGAGACAGGCGTGTTGAGAAAGCGTGCTTTGTCCACTTCGTGCATCTCAACTAGGTTCAGCCACAGATGTAGTTCCTGAACCACGAGGGTGGCCATCACCTGCCCGAGTGACCGCGCTGTGACCTTCGTGGCCCAGAGGGAGAGGTCGGTCGCTGAGTGCAGTTCCTGCAGCACGTCGGGGTCAGGACTACCCAAGTGCAGATCTTTAAGTGCCTTGGCCTGGTGGACTTGCAGGAGGGCCATGGCATGCAAGGCAGAAGCGGCCTGTCTGGTGACGCTGTAGGCTTTGGAGGTCAGTAAGGGCGTCATCCTACAGGCCCTGAAGGGGAGCACTGGGCGATCGGGTTTTCGGGACACAGGTGGATCGCAACCTCTCTGTAAGAAATGTAAGAAAATGTCTCTTTTAATAGCGCTGTTGAAGCACCCAGGGGCAAAGCTGCACTGCCATGCAGAGACGGAGAAAGCCGCTGATATGCACCACATGCAACAGTATAGGCTCAGAGATGAGAGGAAACAGATTATTACAGAACATTATTTGTCTTAATAGATTCTCCACCCACTCACAATTTCTACTGTAAGGAATTAGCATTAATAAGTGAATTATAATTAATTCACTTATTGGAGTGATATTATTCTCATGGCTTATTGAAAATAATATCACACATATTTAGGTACAGCTTTGAAGCTAAATCTTTTAGAAACAGGGATGAGATTATTTATCAAAATATACCAAAGTCACGTCATCTTTGAACACAGACAAACATTATTACTATTCTTAACATAAATCTAATCTAACACATATATACATGAGACAGGTTGGTGAAAAGTGACAGAATGTGATATAACTGATCAGTACAGTGAAAATGAACTTTACGGAGTCTGTTGACACTACCTTAAGAACCATTTATCCTTCTTTGAGTCTACATCGATTTGCAATCGGATTATCCAAATTATTTAATTAATACATTAGCACTTTGTGCACAATATTATAGATGTACTTGCGTGTCTTTGTGGTGTTTCCTTGTGCTCAATGTGTTGTTTGGTTCTTGGGCGAAAGTTCGTTACGTCGATGTTTTTTATCTCTGTATGATCAAGTTTGTTGTCTGTATGAATTAGTGAAGTTAGCTGTGAAGCGAGGCCTTCTCACTCCTTCTCGGGACGTCGAGTCCCGAGCTTCCGTGGGCCTGACATGGGCACGTGCAGGCAGAAGAGCGGAGAGCCGAAGAACCTCAAGAGGATGAAGAGATGAAACACAAGAGAAGAAGAGAATGTGTTCTTCCTGTTTGAAAATATTTGAACTGAAATTGGCTGCATCCCCAAAAGTGTCCTGCACCAATCAAAAGGGTCTTTTCAGAGCCACTTGGTCAACTGGGCTGTCTTTTCCGACAGTTGAGTTATGGTCTTTGTTTCAGACTCTTACAAATTTCCACTCAAAAATAGTGTAAATTTAATCAAGAGCTTTTATATCTTGAGAATGGTACAAGAGACATGATATTCGTTGTCATCAGCTTACTCTATGTAACCAAACAAATGCTTGCATACCAAATATGACATTTTTTTCATGGATATTATACTTGTAGGTAACAAAACATGAAAATCTCTGGTTACAAAATCATATTGGTTTTACACATCATTGTATTTTATCAAATTAAGCCAATCTTAACCATTGTTAGTAGAATTAGATGAATCATAAAAAATTGAAGATTATATTGATCAATTATAGGTGATTACACATCACTACGCTCATTTTAAAGAGGTCCATCAGTCTATAATCATTAATTTGTCAGGTACAAATGTTACCACAGTTCAAAGCGATTTTCAGCATTATCTAGCAAGGCTAGATTAAGATGAAATGTCTTAGAGTTGTGCAAATCTGATGGTCCTTGTAACCTTACACAGAACAGCTTGGTTTAACTGGGTGGGGGTTCTGGCTGACGGCCGGCAATTTATGACATTGACACATTCCAAACTGAAAGGCTGGGTTTTTCCTCATTTCAAATCATGTTGCTGGAATTCTTCTGCATATATAATCTTACACATGTACAGTATAAACAAAAATAAATTGCGGGCACAGTACAAATCCGTTAAGACTCACAATGGTCAAAGTGGTGCCCAAAAGAAGGATTTATATGGTTCGAGATCTTGGAAGGTGTGCGGAGACATCGTTGTACTGTTAGCGCAGAGACCACTCAGGACACCATGGTAGTTACAGTCGGTGAGTTGTCAAAATTAACCTATCTTGCAAGCTTGCTAATATTTACAAACAATATAAACAGGATATTCTAGATAACCTGATTCCTCAGCTTGAGTTACCATATTGCTTGTTAAACTGGCGAGTGTGTGACATTGGCACCAGGGTGGCGTGTTAAGGGTGGGTTTTAGAGCAATGCTGCAGGGGCTGTTGGCCCGATGGTGGGAAGACAGATCGATTTTGGTCTTGTGACTCAAGGTCTGAGGCTATTGGCCCTGGCAGGCCAGTTGATAGCCGAAAAGCAGCCATTGAGCACTTTATTAGGAAAACCTGAACACCTACTTATTCATGCGATTATCTAATCATTCAATGGTGTGGCAGCAGTGCAGTGCATACAATCATACAGACACGGGCCAGGAGCTTCAGTTAATGTTCACATCAACCATCAGAATGGGGAAAAAATGTATCTCAGTGATTTTGATCATGACATCATTGTTGCTGCCAGACGGGCTAGTTTGAGTATTTCTGTAATGCTGATATTTTTGGATTTGCATGCACAACAGTCTCTAGAGTTTACTCAGAATGGGTCCAAAATCAAAAAACATCCAGTGAGCGGCAGTTAAAATGAAATGAGGTCAACGGAGAATGGCCAGACTGGTCGAGATGACAGAAAGGCTATGGTATCAAATGTACAATTGAAGTGAGCAGAATAGCTTCTCAGAATGCATAACATGTCGAAACTTGAGACGGATGAGCTACAACAGCATAAGCCCACGGCGGGCACTATATTAGGACGATAGTGTCCCTAATAAATTGCTCAGTGGGTGTATCCTGTATGTATTCACCATAATCCCAATAATTATTCTTTCCAACTATTATCTTGTAATAGTATATCTAAATATATTTAAATACTGGAGATGATCTGGCCATTTATTACACTGCATTTTAGTAAATCTGGAAAAAAAATTCAAACTCATACATTTTTATTCATGTTGTTACAAAATAACACACAAGAGCACAATGAATTGCAAAATGTAGGTCATGAGACTCATACAAATGTCCATAATGTTTCTTTTGTAAAATGTTGGTAATAGAGTATCCTTCTTGCTCCAAAAATGTTTTCCTAAAATAGATTTACTTGTTAGTAAAGGATAGTTAGATTTACTTTGACTTTACTAAGATTTACTTATTGTAAATATATTTAAATAGATAACTACCTGTATCTAAAATCAACAGAATTACCTTTGGACATTGTACAACAATAAATAATTAAGTTACTGTTTATATTCCAAGTGAGGTGCTTACATGACCCAAAATACAGATTTATAGAAACCACAATATTCTGTTTTGGGCAATAAAGACGTGCAAAAAATATGACCTAAATTCTAGACGTGCAAATGTCACCGGTTCAACTCAACCCGCTCCGAGCTGGATTTGAACCAGCATCTCCGGCATGGGAGGGTGTCATGCTAACGATGAGGTTAAAGGCTACAGCCTCTAGTGTCAAGATCTAGATATTTACACACTGCATATCTACCTGGCTACCGTTACACAAAAACCCAGATGTGTAATGCAGAAGTGAAAATTTCAGATGCCATGTACATGCTTATTAATTTTATGCCCTAATCCCATATCTAAACCTAAACACTGATTAGAGTCTGGATAAATGTTTTGTATGGTGGAAGAAAATAATTGTCACATTTTAGGAGACGAGGGATAGTCACTCGGTTTCACCCGAGTGTAAATGCAGTCAGTGATGTTTCAAGATTGGTAAACTGTATTTAAAATCAATCAATTTATTACTGAGCGCCAACAAAGTATTTCTAGAATACACAAAGTTTATCTGCAAGTACCATGGTAAATACTGTATTAATGTGTAGCCCAGTGAGCCTAAAGACACTAAATTACTGTTTGAAAGTAATATGTTTATTTACATTATAATGTGTGTATTTGATTTATTCTGTGCCTTTACAGTGTTTTCATGTGTATGTATATAGTTAAATATTTATATATATTATTATTTAAAGTTTAATGTCTTATTTACGTACTCACGTATCACGCAATTGGGGAAATGAGGGGCATGGCGAAGAGAGAGAAGAGAGAATCGATGAGTCGGAGAAAAAGAAGATTGAGGAGGCTGAATAAAAGGATTTTCCCACGATAATCCCGTATATACACTACCGTTCAAAAGTTTGGGGTCACCCAAACAATTTTGTGTTTTCCTGAAAAGTCACACTTATTCACCACCATACGTTGTGAAATGAATAGAAAATAGAGTCAAGACATTGACAAGGTTAGAAATAATGATTTGTATTTGAAATAAGATTTTTTTTACATCAAACTTTGCTTTCGTCAAAGAATCCTCCATTTGCAGCAATTACAGCATTGCAGACCTTTGGCATTCTAGCTGTTAATTTGTTGAGGTAATCTGGAGAAATTGCACCCCACGCTTCCAGAAGCAGCTCCCACAAGTTGGATTGGTTGGATGGGCACTTCTTGCGTACCATACGGTCAAGCTGCTCCCACAACAGCTCAATGGGGTTCAGATCTGTTGACTGCGCTGGCCACTCCATTACCGATAGAATACCAGCTGCCTGCTTCTGCTCTAAATAGTTCTTGCACAATTTGGAGGTGTGTTTAGGGTCATTGTCCTGTTGTAGGATGAAATTGGCTCCAATCAAGCGCTGTCCACTGGGTATGGCATGGCGTTGCAAAATGGAGTGATAGCCTTCCTTATTCAGAATCCCTTTTACCCTGTACAAATCTCCCACCTTACCAGCACCAAAGCAACCCCAGACCATTATATTACCTCCACCATGCTTAACAGATGGCGTCAGGCATTCTTCCAGCATCTTTTCATTTGTTCTGCGTCTCACAAACGTTCTTCTTTGTGATCCAAACACCTCAAACTTGGATTCATCTGTCCACAACACTTTTTTCCAGTCTTCCTCTGTCCAATGTCTGTGTTCTTTTGCCCATCTTAATCTTTTTCTTTTATTGGCCAGTCTCAGATATGGCTTTTTCTTTGCCACTCTGCCCTGAAGCCCAGAATCCCGCAGCCGCCTCTTCACTGTACATGTTGACACTGGTGTTTTGCGGGTACTATTTAATGAAGATGCCAGTTGGGGACCTGTGAGGCGTCTGTTTCTCAAACTAGAGACTCTAATGTACTTATCTTCTTGCTCAGTTGTGCAACGCGGCCTCCCACTTCTTTTTCTACTCTGGTTAGAGCCTGTTTGTGCTGTCCTCTGAAGGGAGTAGTACACACCGTTGTAGGAAATCTTCAATTTCTTAGCAATGTCTCGCATGGAATAGCCTTCATTTCTAAGGACAAGAATAGACTGTCGAGTTTCAGATGAAAGTTCTCTTTTTCTGGCCATTTTGAGCGTTTAATTGACCCCACAAATGTGATGCTCCAGAAACTCAGTCTGCTCAAAGGAAGGTCAGTTTTGTAGCTTCTGTAACGACCTAAACTGTTTTCAGATGTGTGAACATGATTGCACAAGGGTTTTCTAATCATCAATTAACCTTCTGAGCCAATGAGCAAACACATTGTACCATTAGAACACTGGAGTGATAGTTGCTGGAAATGGGCCTCTATACACCTATGTACATATTGCACCAAAAACCAGACATTTGCAGCTAGAATAGTCATTTACCACATTAGCAATGTATAGAGTGTATTTCTTCAAAGTTAAGACTAGTTTAAAGTTGTCTTCATTGAAAAGTACAGTGCTTTTCCTTCAAAAATAAGGACATTTCAATGTGACCACAAACTTTTGAACGGTAGTGTACATACTGAATCCGTCCTTAGTATTTGCATTTTGCTAATAACAACTTTATTTAGCAATTATTGGTGATATTCTTCATGGATTTCACTCAGCACGTTTACTCCATGCGTTCGTGTTGTGATTAGAACGAGCGACGAGCCGGATCAGATTCATCGGAGATGAGGTGGACCAAATAGCACTCCAGGTGACCAGAAAAGCCTGGAGTTCCTCTGGCAACAAGGGATAGATCGCCACAACAGATAGCGCTCCAGGTGACCGGAAAAGCCTGGAGTTCCTCTGTTGCCTCATGGGAGAGAAAGACAGCCGCTGTGTGAGCCAAAGCCACGACATCATCATATCGCAGGACACGTCGCGTTCTGGAAAACATCAGGCCTGCAACGTTGGGTGTGTGTATGAATGTGCGCCCACTTTGTGAGTATTGTTACTGAATTTAAGTTACTGAGTATTTAATTGGGTTTAATACCAAAGAGATTTAATTTATTTTATTTTTTAAAAAAAGTGTATTTTCACATTCCATTACTTTTCACATTGCTTTACTTAATTCACTGGGTTTGTCAAGTATATATAAAGACTCATAAGACCAGTATTGGATTTTCAATAGTCTTTATTGCTGCTGAAGGGAATGGCAAATACATATGATTATTTTAGGTAATCATAACTGTGAAACAAATACTTACCCAGGCCCCAGCTTTAACATAGCGGGTATCATTACTGGGGTTACATAAATTGGAGGCACCGCTGGGATCATTAAAGAGTCCAGGAGTTCATATGCTTCCCCCATTGTTGTGGCCAGGAAGAAGAATGGAACGGTGCGTATGTGTATTGACTACAGAACCCTAAACACAAGAACCATCCCAGATCAATACACAGTGCCGAGGATTGATGAAGCTTTAGATTGTCTTACTGGCAGCAGGTGGTTCTCCGTTTTAGATCTACGGAGCGGGTATTATCAGATCCAGATGGCTGATGAAGACAAGGACAAGACCGCTTTCATTTGTCCGCTTGGGTTCTATCAGTTTGAAAGGATGCCGCAAGGAATCTCTAGAGCCCCTGCTATGTTCCAGAGATTAATGGAGAAGGCCGTAGGTGACATGAATCTGCTGGAAGTACTTGTGTACTTGGACGATCTCATAGTGTTTGGCAAAACACTAGAAGAACATGAAGAACGTCTGTTAAAAGTCCTAGATAGACTTGAAGAAAGTGGATTAAAAGTTTCACTTGACAAGTGTCAGTTCTGTCAACCTCGGGTAAAATACGTGGGGCATATAATTTCTGAGAAGGGTATTGCCACTGATCCAGCAAATGTTGAAGCTGTGACCAATTGGAAGCAACCTACTGAGTTGAAATCCCTCAGATCATTCCTGGGATTCTGTGGTACTACAGGCGCTTTATAGCGAATTACTCCGCTATAGTCAGACCCCTTACTGAGCGTACCAAGGGATATCCGCCTACTCAGCATGGCAAGAGAGCAGTAAAGAACAAAGGGATGTACTACAAGGAGTCTGAAGCTTTTGGAGGCAGGTAGACGGAAGAATGTACGGAGGCATTCCAGAAAATCATCCATTGTCTTACTAACGCACCTGTGTTAGCATTTGCTGATTCAACCAGGCCCTACATTCTGGATGTAGACGCCAGCCTGAATGGTTTGGGAGCAGTTTTAAACCAGGAGTACCCCGAAGGCATAAGGCCAGTAGCATTTGCCAGCCGCAAGCTGTAGGCATCTGAACAGTGTTACCCTGTCCACCAACTTGAGTTTTTAGCACTCAAGTGGGCAGTGGTAGACAAGTTTCATGACTACTTGTATGGTGCAAGATTTACAGTAAGATAAGACAACAACCCACTTACTTACATACCTACCACTGCAAATCTCAATGCAGCTGGTCACCGGTGGTTAGCTGCGCTATCCACATACAACTTCAACATACAGTATAAACCTGGAAAAAACAACATTGATGCTGATGCTCTGTCGCGCAACTTTTCTTCCGCTACAGAAGAACAAGATTGGCAATAAATATCACCTTCTGGTATCCAGGCCCTGTGCAAAACAATGAATACTCAACTGTGTGTAGAGCAGTTGGGAGTGTCGCCTGATGTCACACCTGAATGCTATGCATTTCCCACCAGACTAGATGTTGGTTCCCTTGAGCATTTAAGTTCCCATGACTTAATAAAAGCTCAGGAAGAAGACTCTGCTATTTCTCCAGTGAGACATGCTGTGACAAATGGTCAGTTGCTTTCATTATCCAGGGACAAAGATCATGAAGTACACTTACTACAGAAAGAGGGATCCAAACTGGTAGTAAGGAGAGGACTATTATTTCGGGTGGTACAGAGACGGCGACATGAAGACTGTTTTCAGCTTGTTTTACCGCAAAAGTATCGATCTATGGTCTTACAGTCCCTGCATGATGAAACTGGACATCTAGGAGTAGATAAGACCACTGCTTTAATAAAAGATCGTTTCTATTGGCCGAAGATGTCAAATGAAATTGACCAATATGTGAAGAACTACGGAAAGTGTATTCTTCGTTAGACACAACCCCAAAGAGCCACACCGTTGAAGCAGATAACCAGCAATGGTCCCATGGATATTGTTTGTATCGATTTCTTGTCCCTGGAGCCTGATTCAAAAGGAGTGTTCAACATCCTTGTAGTCACTGATCACTACACTAGGTACGCTCAAGCTTTTCTGACGAAAGACCAAAAAGCGCTCATGGTTGCCAAAGTGTTATGTGAAAGGTAGTAATAGTAGTAGTAACCCTTTATTGTCACATAGTCACAAGTAAAAGTAACCAGTGAAATTGGCCATCATCCTGCCCATACAAACATACAATATGACAACGGGGTAGACAGGGCAGGAAGACAGGGAATGGAGAAGATATACAGCATTACATGGGGAAAGGTGAGATAAAAAAAGCAACCCCCGGACTATGCTCCTGTTAGGATTACAGTATGGGAACAGGAAAAAACATCTCAGCAACACTTAGCACATAATCAGTACATCTACAACATAACAAAAACTTGCAACAGGGTAGGGGAGTGGGGGATGGAGGTAGCCCAGCACTGACAGACAGCCATCTGGTCCTGCAGCCATTCTCGGCGCTGGTCACAGACCCGCCTGTCAGACTGGGGGGTACGAAGCGGCGAAGGCGTGGGATGGGGTGTGGGTCGGATGCATATCTGTATTTGTGTAAAGTCTTGTGTGTGTGTGAGCCCAGAGATTCGCCAGAAGGTCACAATCCCAGGGTGTTTTGGGAGGGGGGAGGGAATGCGAGAGCGGCTCATTGCAGTGCTCTAACCAGGGGAGTTGTTGATTCATCAGCGGCCTTGGCCAAGGCCAGTGCTGGTTGCCGAAACAGATAAGATTGAGATGTTTTGTCTTGGGGCGAATAGCTGCAATTTCTCAGGCTATTCTTCATGTCCATTTTGGTCTCTTAAACGATCCATTCGCCTTTGCAAAGCTGTAAGCTCCTTCATGATGTTATCCATATTGAGAGTCTGAGTGCTGACAACTCTGCCCACCACCTCAATCATGACGGGCAGCCTTGTGAGGCTTTGGACAGCTGTCTCCGTCTTCTTAATTCTTCGATAACCCAGGGCAATGCCTAATCCAATCAGCAGAAGACCTGTTATCATGGTTCCGAATAGGTAGATATCTTCAACGTCCTCCACGGAAAGAACCGCCAGACACACGACCCGCCACCTCTCCCACGCGTCCATCGTGTAGCCAGCTGCAAACGTTCCGTCAGGACAGTTAGGTTCCCCCGAACCCAAGCTTCTCTTCGAGAAGATGGTGTCAATTGCGTTGAGAGACCAGTTGATCAAATCCATAATAATTTCTTAGTTTGGAGAGCAGTGCTGTGAGAGTCTCTCAAAAGTACAAGACAGTTGACTAGACGTGACGAGAGAGCAAAGCAGGGAGGTCAGGGGAGGGAGAGGGAGAGAAAATGCGACCGCCTTCACTGAGTGCCAAACGAGAAAAGTATTTTGTTCATTACGGATTACCAGCACGTATACATTCGGATCAGGGACGCGACTTTCGAAAGCAAGTTAATCCATGAGTTGCTGAAGATGTTGGGGATTCAGAAGTCAAGAACGACTCCATATCATCCTCAGGGGGATCCGCAGCCAGAACGATTCAATAGAACTTTGCTGTCAGCATGTCAGTCAACTAGTACATGCTTATAATTGTACACGAAATGATGCAACTGGATATTCCCCCTATGTCCTCATGTTTGGATGAGAAGCAAGACTCCCAATTGATCTCTGTTTCTCTGTCTCATCTGAAGGCGAAGCAGAAAATTACCAGCAATATGTATCTAAGCTAAGAACAGCTCTAAAAAGGGCCTACCAAGTAGCTTCAGATGCTGCAGACAAGAGCCACCAGAAGAACAAGATACTTCATGATAAGAGAGTTCGAGATCAAATACTTGAAGAAGGAGATCAGGTTCTAATGAGAAATCTAGGAGTCGCCGGAAAGAACAAACTGGGAAACAAAGGGAGTTCCTTACCATATGTGGTTGTCAGTAAGATGCCAAACTTACCTGTCTACCAGGTAAAACCTGAGAAAGGTAAGGGAACTGTCAAGACATTACATAGAAATCATCTTCTGCCAATTGGATACCTGGTGAGAATGCCCAAAGAGATAGAGGGAAAGAAAGTACCTCAGAAGCCAGCGACAAGGTCCCAGACTCTTCGACAAACTCCTCTCCATGACGATGTACCTGTGAAAGGAAGTTTTGAAGAGGACATGTTATCTTCAGATTGCGAGGATGTTGATGCATACATACCTCTAGAAACCATGGAAGAACTTCAAAGACTACCAGAATTCCAGAATCTGAGATCTGTTCTACAGGAAAGAAGAGTGTCTGTTCCCATAGAGAGTGAACCATCCAGGAGCTGTGACAACAGTGAGGGGAAAGTAATACGCTCTGTTGAAGATTCTGAGACAAAGAGGATGGGTGATACTCTGGAAAGGGTAAGACATAAAGATGAAACAATGCAAGAAGTTGACAGACCTAACCCTCTAGTAGTAGAAGGGGATAACTTACCTTTTTACCAAAGAATCCCAATGGTCTGGAGCCTGCTAGAGAAATTAGGTCTAAAAGAGAACTAAAGCCTGTAGTAAAACTCAGTTATGATGAGTTGGGTAAATCTACAACCCGCCCAATATATACCATTACCCATGGTATGCCAGTGCACTGCAGTTTTGTTTCAGAGGGTAGGAGAAGTAATTGTAACACTGTTTGGTGCCACCCTCTGGCTACTTGCCGTAAATGCAGTAGAGTACCTGAGAGAAAAAGAATTAAACACCTGTAAAGTCTCAAATGTTTGATGGGGACCTCAAACATTTAGAAGGGGGAGGGTGTAGCCCGGTGAGCCTAAAGACACTAAATTACTGTTTGAAAGTCATCCATCCATCCATCGTCAACCGCTTATCCTGCGTACAGGGTCGCGGGGGGCTGGAGCCTATCCCAGCTAACATTGGGCGAAAGGCAGGGTACACCCTGGACAGGTCGCCAGTCCATCGCAGGGCCACACACTCACACTCACATTCACACCTAGGGCAATTTTTTTTTTGGAGACACCAATTAACCTAACCTGCATGTCTTTGGATGGTGGGAGGAAGCCGGAGAACCCGGAGAGAACCCACGCAGACACGGGGAGAACATGCAAACTCCACACAGAATGGCCGGGGCAACCGGGGTTTGAACCCACGACCTTCTTGCTGTGAGGCGACAGTGCTAACTGCTGCACCACCGTGCCGCCCTGTTTGAAAGTAATATGTTTATTTACATTATAATGTGTGTATTTTATTTATTCTGTGCCTTTACAGTGTTTTATGTGTATGTATATAGTTAAATATTACTCCATGCATTCGTGTGGTGATTAGCACGAGCGACAAGCCGGATCAGATTCACCAGAAAAGTGACTAGGAAAGCCTGGAGTTCCTCTGGCAACGAGGGATAGATCGCCACAACAGATAGCGCTCCAGGTGACCGGAAAAGCCTGGAGTTCCTCTGTTGCCTCGCGGGAGAGAAAGACAGCCGCTGTGTGAGCCAAAGCCACGACATTATCATATCGCGGGACATGTCGCGTTCTGGAAAACATCAGGCCTGCAACGTTGGGTGTGTGTATGAATGAGAGCGTGAATGTGCGCCCACTTTGTGAGTTTTGTTACTGAATTTAAGTTACTGAGTATTTAACTGGGTTTAATACCAAGTGGAAGATTGTGTTATTGAGTTATACCTTTATACCTTTCAGGGCGTTTAACACTTGTGAAGGATTTAATTTATTTTATTTTTTTAAATAAAGTGTATTTTCACATTACATTACTTTTCATATTGCTTTACTTAATTCACTGGGTTTGTCAAATATATATAAAGACTCATAAGACCAGTATTGGATTTTCAATAGTCTTAATTGCTGGTGAAGGGAATGGCAAATACATGTGATTATTTTAGGTAATCATAACTGTGAAACAAATATTTACCCAGGCCCCAGCTTTAACATAGCGGGTATCATTACTGGGGTTACAAATGTAATACCCGGCCTCTTACACACAGATCCTCAATTACATAGTGTAACCGATTTTTAAATGACAAAATGCAATCTATTTCAGAACAGAGACTTAACAATTTGTCATGGGCCAATAGAAAAATAACACATGATGAAAGTACAGCTCCTAACAATTCTAAACGAAAAAGGTGCTGTGCTGTTGGCATCACTGTATCGAGATGAAATGGATTGACTTTTGGTGTAACGCCCAGATGTTATAATGTCAAGTCCGATCCCTCAATGAGCCTGTGGGTGGAAGGATTACCTCTTTGTAATAACAGAGCATGGAAATTATTTGGAAGGAACGTATGCTTGTATATAATGTATGATTAGTTTAATTCAGTTATTGTGACAACACGTATTTCAATCCGCATTGCCTCTAGGATTTAGTAAATACACCGCAATGAGTTCCTTTGTCATTTAATAATTTAAATTTCCTTTGTAAGTGTGACCAAAGCATCAAATAATCTATCCTGGGACATATGACCAGCTGGAGTCATGACACATATTATATGTAACCTTTTGAATTGTGCAATTACAGTGCACCAATGTGGCATTTCATTCTACCCAACAACACTGATTACCCGACAATTCTCTAGAAATGATTATTAGCTTTAATGTGACCTTATCAGTTGCCAGCAATGGGTTTACATCGTAGTCACAGTAGAACATATGGCTGGCAGGACACACCAACTCTGCCTTGATTTATCGTGGTTTCAAAGCTTGTTCACCACCACAACTGAAATGATTTCATGGTAGCACACGTTTTAAATTAAACGTGGCTACTTTTAATTTGCTGCAGGCTTGCTTCTTTATCTCTTCCTTTTCTCTCCACTCTCTTAGTACATTTGTGGATTCACTTAAACATTCATCATGACTGAACTGAAGGGATTCGGGCTGTCACTTAATTTGCGTGAGATAAGATACATTATTCAGGAGCTGATTTAATAATCATCTTAACGAAAAGACAGGAACCGGAACTCATAGAAAAAAATCCTCTTCTGTAGTCAGGTGAGACACAAATTCACTGACAGCTCTCTCTCTCTGTTTTTCTTTTTTCCTGGCATTTAGGAAACTAATAGAACAATGTGATCACATTGGTATTCATAGCTATTTGTACATGAAGTGTGATTTTCTTACACATATATTTTTCATTTGTTTTAGTAGACAGAAATATACAATATCATGTATTGACAGCATCTAAAATGAAAACCTCTTTTATTCTGACAATTTCACCTCTGGGGATTTCTCTAAAGCTGAACATATGTAAAAGGCTTCACATTTTGGGTACTATCAATCTAAAATGTATATTATACTGTATGTTCAGTTTCTATCCAAACATAAAAAAATGTATATGTATGCATTACGTACAAAAACGTAAGAATAAGTATAAAATCACCCTGAATAGTACATATTCCTAGAGAACAGTACGCCAGTGACTGATGTTAAAACATTAATTTCAAACTGTATGCTATAAAATATATAATAAATAACATTCTCTGAATTGTTTTCTTGTAGTGCACTAGCAAATATCTTTAAAATTATATTACTACTCAAAGCTGGCTGCAGGGCCGTACAATTATCTGTGAGGACTAACACATAACACCAATATACTATCCCTCTCTCTCCTAGTAATTTTTCTTTTGCACTTCTGAGCTGTCCTCTAATAATAATCCCCCAGAAGGCAAAGTATGAAAAAGAATCAAAACTTGAAGAAAAGGAGAATCAGTATGCAAAAGAGTCTGGTTTTCTTGTGTGTTTGTGATTCAGCAAAGAGCTTGTCAAAAAAAAAAAAGCTTGTTTTCTTCAGTAGAGGAAAATCAGCAGACTGTGAGGAGGTGCAAAAACATGCCAAAACAAGGTAATCAACATGACAGATGTTTCTGTTCTTCATCAAACTGAACAGGATATATTGCAGTAGTCAAGGTATAATAAATGATACATCATACACTAGTATATATCATTGTGTAAATATGTATTAGGTTGTAAAATAAAAACTTGGCAGTGTACTTCAGAGAGACATTTAACTATTGGTTTTAACCTTTTTCTGTGCTGTCTTATTGCTTTTATGTGGTGCTACACTCATTTTGCTGTCAGTAGAAAACTGGACGTGACTGGGGAAAGACATAACGTTTGTCTGTCTCTTCGTGTTTTCTCCACAGGCATGAGAATCTAATTAAAATATAATAATGTTTTAATATGTAAAGGGTCATAAAAGCAATAGACCAATCCTTTGGCAATGTTACAGCTTCTGTCACACATGGAAGTGGTGCAAAAAACGTATACAAACTGTGCATTTTTATGGGATTCCGATGTTGAAATTTTTTTTCCGAGGGCTCTTGTAAGATGACTGTGGCTTGAGACCATCAAAAGAGCTGACTGGACTGAGGAGATCATTTCAAACCACATCTTTGCAGCAAACATTTGAAGCGAACATTATCACAGGTATGTTATTAACATTGCATAGCTAAGAATATTTGTGTATTTTAATGGTTTTGAGTCATACTTTTATTTAATTGTCTAATCTGTCAAATCTAACACAACAGTTTGCCAGCTTTCTGCCACCACTTACTGCGCATGCGCTGATATTTTTGTAAACAATGGGATTGGTCTATTGAGCAATGGGTTTAATTAATACTTTTCAAGTGTGCTTCACATTTATAAAGGAAGGGTTTGGGAGTAATAGAATACATGTAACAGGAATTTGTATTTAAAATACAAAATATAAGTAATTGTACTCCACTACAGTTACAATTTAAATAATTGGTAATTAGAATACAGTTACATTCAAAAGGTATTTTTATAACTGAAGAGATTACTTTACATTTTATTGTCATTTGTTTCATTTATTATTTAGTCATTTCAGATGGAAAACATTTATACATATATTATGCGATCCAAAGTGCATTTGAACAGTAGTGAAACACGTTCTTAAGATGTGTTAGATTCATACGTGCAGACAGAGAAGTCAATTTGAAGTAAGTTTGGAGCAGCAGAAATTTAAATAAACCTTGTGCAAATTGTCAGCTTTACGCTAAGCTAAAAATGCTATTTCTAGCCATTTTACATGCACATGTTACCAGGCACGATCATATTTTTTTTATCAAGAAAATTCACGTTGGATCATAATTTCTTTTTTTCTAGTAAGACCTTTGATATTAGGGCAAAAATCGTATTCTTGATCATATTTATTGTATTGTTTTCCTGTAAAAATCCATTTGATTGATCTTTGATTGAACACTGCTTAAGACATTTAGGTTTTTCAGAGAATGTATTTTTAACATGTGTATTTTGTCTTACTGTACTGGAAGAGTTTTTATAGTAAAAACAAGTGAAAAAATCTACCAGTGCTGAAGAAGTAATCCAAAGTATTTAGAATATGTTACTGACCTTGCGTAATCTAACGGAATACATTACAAATGACATTTTACAACATGTATTCTGTAATCTGTAGTGGAATAAATTAAAAAAGTAACCCTCCCAACCCTGTATATATATATATATATATATATATATATATATATATATATATATATAAATAAATAAGATAAATAATGTATATCTATACAAATGTATGTATATATTCAAATGTATATATTTTATTATTTATATTTTTATTAAAGTAGTAAACTGGACACATATGGGGAAAGACATAATGCTTGTCTGTCTCTTTGTGTTTTCTCGACAGTTTACACTCATGATTCACAGTGCTCCACAGACTGGTTTTGATCTGGATCAGGAACAAAATGTAATACAAATTTTTAATTAGTCAAATAATACAACATTTGTAACATGTAGTATATATACATTTATTTATATTTTATATTTATATTATATTTATAAAATGGAAGAGGATATTTGTATTGTTTTATTGTGCTGTTTACTGTCTCTTAAAAAACACTTAAAGTGACCCTACGCTGGCTATTCTACATGTTGTTCTTTACATAGCTAGTAGCCTACATTGTGATATGTAATCCTATTTAGAGCACTGGTAATCTAGATTTGGTAATCTTGAAAAGTTTGTATCTGGATCAGGGTGATCAAATCCAGTGTTGCTTTGAAAAACCTGCACAAAAGTAAGATGAATTACCTGATACTGGATAGCAAAACATGGGATTTCCAAATCCAGATCATTCTGATCCAGATGAAACTTTTTGAACTACTGGGCCCTGTTGATCACTTATTGCCATTTTAGATATCTCCTAGACCTCAAGCTGGTAACACAAAAGACTCATGCTGCTTTTAAATTCTTCTGAAACCATGCAATAGCTCTGTCTGAACAACAGAGTGAAACTGAAGGTATTAATTGTTGAATATGTTCCTCTCTGTGAAAATACACCCAAATATTAGATTGTCACAATTGGTCACATGACAGATCGGTCACATGACAGATCGGTCACATGACACGCAAGAGCTTATAGCATTTAAGAGATGAGATGAATATACAGCATCAGAGTGACATTTCAGTTGTACAGGCAAAATGTTTTACCTGCATACTTGTTCCAACATGCAGTGTAAAGCTTTCCTTGAGGAGTGGAAGCTGTTAGGGAGGACCCACTCCCTTATTAATGCAAATGGAAAAGAAAATTGTTAAATTAAATGCTCAAGCACATTATCATTGTGACAATGTCAACACACAAAAGTTCTTCATGGCCTTAAAGCAACCTCAAAAGGTAGCTTAAAGGTACTCTTCATCTTCCCTCGTCCATTTAAATGATCCCTGCTTTCTTAAAGGGAGGTGTGGAAATATGTCGATCACTAATATAAAAATAAAGAACAAAGAGACTTCTGTTAGATTTGATGGGCCATCAAACAGCATCGGTTTGAAATGTTGTGCAGGGCTTTGAAGGAGGAGTCCTGAGTGACGTTTTCACAGCACGGCCGGTGGAAATGCATCGTGTGTCCTTTTGAAGACGCTGACACAGTCCCTGAGAGGTCTGAGGAAATTTCCACCAACCTGTCATGCTTCTGCTGGATGTTCTCCTGATTAAAGGAGGGGAGTAAATAAAAAAGACAGGGCATCAGCACATACAGCCATAAGCTTTTTACTGCAGCCGCCTAGGGGATCCCTTAAGTCTCACGTTCAGTTTCTTTTACAATTAAGGGCTGTAAAACATTTATGGTGTGTGAAGATAAACATTAAAATCATTAACAGTTTAAATAAGCATATTTGTGATATTGACTGTTAACTCCTTTGTTCAAAAGGTGAGATTTACTCACTTCCTCACACCATTAAAGAATAAGATGTTCAACTTTCTCAAATCATGCTGGGATAACATGAAATTTCAGGTTTTGTACAAACTTTTGAAATCTATGCCAGTTGCCGTGTTGTCAAAATCGAGTTTTGTGGATTTTGGACCATCTGTTTGCTTTGAGGTCATCCATATATTAGTGTACTAGTAAACATTGACAAAATTAACTTTTAGCAGATATACAGTATACATTTCAAATGTGCAGTCTTTCTATTCTAAACATTTGATGACTCATGTTGTGCTACATGTATATTTGTCCAATCAAATGCTCTCTTGGATGAGAATGTCTCTCCCCCTACAACAGACCAGCAAGTAAGAAATCAGAATTTGTGGCTGTAAGCCCTTCAAAATATATCGCCCAAACTTCCTGTTTCAATAGGATATATTGTACGTAAACATAGGAAAGACAACTATGTTCGTCATGTGATTTCATGGGGTCTTTAGAGAGCCAGGGGACATGCCAAATACTAAACAAAAGTCTGACATTCACTCATATTGTTAAACTGATAATATAAATTTTAATTCAAAAGAATTCTTCTGTTAGAAAATTGCGAAATACAAAGATTTTCTCAGACATTTGGACCCCACTAAAGTCACAGAACCTAAGCCCAATTTAAAGCATTAGATTTTAAACGCTTACTCAGAGCTGGAACTGCATTTTGTTTATCCTTTAACACTTAATCTGCTGCCTTTATTTTGCTGAGACATCCAGGGGACAGATAAGGTTTTAGCACCTTACTCAAAAACTCACATCATGCTGAGAGCTCACCATTACATTGCATCAGTGAAAACTTATGTGCAGCTGAACCACTCTGAGTACTGAATGGGGAATGCCGAGTGTGACTGGCAGCTCATGGTGTTTGTTAAATAGGAGAGAATTATATGAATAAAAGCATAGTAGGGGTTGGAAGAGCATAAAGTAAGAGAAGTGAGAGAGAGAGAGAGAGAGAGAGAGAGAGAGAGAGAGAGAGAGAGAGAGAGAGAGGACAGTAATAACATGCAGGAAGTATGCAAGGCCCAAAGGATACAATTAGCAATCAGGACATAGTGCTGGAGTCCTGATTACAAATGCAAACCATGTCTTCCTACAAATGCGGGGGTTATCAAACACCAGGCAGCCATTGGAGAAGCCAGAGACAAGCTGTGCCCTCTACATTGGACACACTACAAACCACATTCCATTTTACAAACACAGCTCTTTACTAAAGCCTGGGAGAAAACACACCTTTTAATTTTGCTTGTTGTTTTGAATGTAATTGCCTCAAAGGACAAGCAAAGATGGTGGATGGAGGTATGTAAAATGGAGGGTTGCAATGGTAATATTTTTATATATGAAGGTTAGGTAAGAAGGATGTGGGACAAACCTGAACGTAATGCACCATATTGCAGATTTTGTGTGATGAAAGGTTTCAAGGTCAGTACAAAGTATATGAAAGACAACATTTTCTCACCCCCAAAATATCAAATACTTGCAGTTGTTGTGCAAGTAAATACACTTATGTAAAATACATAATTTTTTTTATCTGGGCTGCCAATCAATAAATATTAATTTCATGATCTGCTGATTAATTGCAATAAATTGCATATCATTATTTGCCAAATAGAATAATTCAGCATAAATAATTAATTTTAAATAATTCTAACTTTAATATATCTAATAATTCGGGGGGTCTGGATAGCTCAGCGAGTACACTGACTACCACCCCTGGAGTGTCGAGTTCGAATTTAGGTCATGCTGAGTGACTCAATCCAGGTCTCCTAAGCCACCAAATTGGCCCGGTTGCTAGGGAGGGTAGAGTCACATGGGTAACCTCCTTGTGGTCGCTATAATGTGGTTCTGGCTCTTGGTGGGGCACGTGGTGAGTTGTGTGTGGATGCCACAGAGAATAGCGTGAAGCCTCCACGTGTGCTATGTCTCTGCGGTAACGCGGTAATGCTCAACGAGCCATGTGATAAGATGTGCGGATTGATGGTCTCAGACGTGGAGGCAACTGAGATTCATCCAACGCCACCTGGATTGAGGCGAGTCATTACACCACCATAAGGACTTAGAGCGCATTGGGAATTGGGGAGAAATAATATATATAATAATAATAAATAATAATAAAAAAAAAACGTATATTGCCTTCTAAAGCAAATTTGTATAATCAATGCTTTACATGTCTGCCCCAATCAGTTCATGTATTTTAATTACATATTATATATATATATAGATTTCCATGGGGTCTCTTGTTGAATTCAGGGGACCCCAGACCGCCCGTAATTTGCACCATGCTAAATGGCTAAGGTGTGTCCACACTTGTAATAGGATGTTTAATTTTGAAGATCTGGAATCATAAGTGTGTACTCCTTTTAGATAATATAATTACAGTATCAGGATAGGGTGAAAAATTGTCCTCCAACTTTTTCAATTGTCTTGGGTATGGAAGAATTTTGCCATTTAATTTTTTCCAAAGGGATTTAATAAAATACTTCGTAAAAGAGTTCTAAGCCATTAGGCAAACCAACCAGCTGTTAGGTGAATCACAACATTACAAACTTTGATTTTAAGGGGAATAAATGTATTTTATTAAAAAAGTATAGTTTTACGTGAAAGAATGATCCCATGAAGCATTGTGTATGATGTAATCAAATAAAAACGCTGGAAAAATATAAAATGATTGATTTAAAGTAATTATGAGAAATATATTTTATGTTTATTGCAAAATATTCAGATATATACAAATAAATAAATAGTCTGAGAATGTAGGGAGACCGATTTGAGTACTTCATGAACAGTGGTTCGTGGAAATGGGTGGTCACAGGCTGGATTGTTCTCTGCAGGATTATGTCACTACAAATTCTGCTATTAAATGTATTTTTTTTTTTTAAATATAGAAATCTTAGTGTCAGTTCAGGCAGATGAGTCAAGCTCGCAATCCAGCTGATGCTCAGCTGATCATGACGTCTACCAATACAATTCAGATGCTAATCAGAGCAGTTTTATTGAAGTCCTCCATCTATTTATTGCCTTAGCTGCCTTTGCATTACATGGATGCAAGTTGCACTTAAAGGGTTACTTCAGGATTTAGCATTAAGTCAAGTCAAGTCAAGTCAATTTTATTTGTATAGCGCCTTTCACAACACACATCGTTTCAAAGCAGCTTTACAGAAGTTCAGCATTAACAGACGATAAAAATGTAATGTCTATAAAGTCGATAAATCATCATCCTTGTGCAGGGCTCCAAACTGCGACTAAAAATGGTCGCATTTGTGACCAAATAAATTTATTTGTGAGTGTAATTTCTGTCAAGGTCGCCATTGGCGACAGTAAAAGTTTACTCCCTTTTGATTTTAAAATTTGCATTACATTTCCCGAGATACATAACAAAAGTTTATATCAAAGAAATAGCGGGGAAAACGGAGTTCATTGCAGGAACTAACAATTTCAAAAAAGAGACTGTTAGAAAACACGGTGACAGTAACAAGCATAAAAATGCACGTGATCACATAATTGCGAAGAATGCTCTACAGACTACACTGTTAGCGAGCTGCGGGACGAAAAGGAATGGATGGAGTTAAAAAAATTTAAAATATTTGGCGCCTGTTTTTCCCCCTGTAGGAGCCATTGGCTCCTTAATTGATTTTTTTTTTTTTTTGTTTGGAGCCCTGTTGTGGAATTAGATAAGATATGATTCTTTATCGTGTTTAAAAATAATTAAATAATAATTGTATTTTCTACTTTGTATCAGTAGAAAACCAGTAGTATTTTCGAATTACCGAGCTCCCCCCCCCTCATATCCCCCTGAGACCAGAGATTTATTTATTTTTAGTCTGGAAAAAATCCTCCGATGACGCAAAAATCGTCATTTTGCGTCATCGGAGGATTTTTGGGCCAGAGGCTTAAAACTACAGCCAGTATTCCGCATGTTTTCACCACGCCCATATGGGGCGGGATCTCACTCACAGAATGTCAAGATAGTGTCAGCCATCTTTCTGTAGAAGCTAAGAAAACAGGCTCTTGCTCTGTGTAGAAAGTTTGTATACAAGTAGACTAATCACGATTGCTGAAGGTAGTTTTGAAGTTGAAATGGCAGAAAGGGATTTCGAAGATCTGTTGCGAGAATCTGATGCTCGCGCTACCTGTACGAGCCGCAATACAGCGATGAACAGAGGCAGCCGGAGCAGCTGCTGTAGCAGGGGAGCAAGACCTGCTTGGCAGGCAGGAGGAAGAGAGTGTTAAATTATATTCAGACTCGAGTTGGGGCGGACTGGTGGTGTCAGTGCTCTCGCTGTGCGCCTATGGAAACAGATAGAGAGTCCTATTGCAGTCGCGAATTTCAGCGATGCCGTTTTCTTCTGGACGAGAATCGTCCAGAATCCGCTGATGAAACTGCACCGATAACTTGAGCATGTATAACTGAGCACCCAAGTTTTGTACCACACATGGACAGGGGAGTCCTGGAAACTTATTTTAGGATCCCGAAGATAAATTGGAAACACCAGCCAAAGCCCGCAGGGACAAACGTATGGCTTAGTGTAAAGTGAGTATTTTGTTTGTTTTTCTTTTTGTTACTAAGACGTAATGTACAGAGTTTGGACACCCGGAATTATAATGTTCTTCCCGCGTAGTCAGTCAATTTATCAACTAACTCACGATTTATAGAGTCACGATGTATCAATACAAGCCTAGTTGTATCATATTTTCAGATACTGCCGCCTGTAACCGGTAGGCGTGGTTTGGGACTGGCCTCGTAAGGGCAGCAAAGCAAGTGCATTCTGGGAGTTGTTGTCTTTCAGCCACATGTGTAAAAAATACATTTTCTGCCTTTTCTCAGTCTAGAATGCTTCAAATTCAAAAATAATTTCACATTTATACTATATAAAAAACCAATTTTATATACACATTCATCTTCCCAGAGGTGAAGTATCCCTTTAACACCCTCTTCCATCCCCAGCTCCACATCTTGTATGGCTTTGAATTTAATTTTTCTCTATATCTGTCGTGTTATGCACTCTAAGACTACAATTGTTCATTGTTCAGTTGTTGAAACACTTTTAACCCTTACTGTTTACTAAAAGTCCATCACCTATTCCAAAGCTGAGGTGCATATCTTTCTGTTTTATTGTAAAAGAAGCACATGCTCAAAATGTTCATCTGTGAGACTATTGCGCTTCTGGGTAAGAATTTGATGATACTGATTTGAAAATAATCAATAAATTATTAACAATGTATTGCCGTTGCCTTGTTAATATGTTATCATGTAATCTATGAAAAAGTAACAGAAGTTTGATTCAAAGTATTTTAAAATGTAATTTTATCCAATTACAAGTTCTTGATTTTTGTTATCTAATTACATAATATAGATTACATGTCATCCGTTACTACCCAGCACTGTCTATAAGTAAATAAAGTACTAATTCAGGTATTTGTCCAATTTTAATTTGATAAAAGTGGTCCTGACTGAAATGAAGCTGAAATATTGCGGACTGATGGCTTTAACAGGAGCATACTGAACAACCTCAGAGCACATGGTAAATCTGTCTTTAAATCAAAATTAGAATCAGAATGAGTTTGAAATGAGAGGACATTTTTTGGGTGATAGGAGAAACAAGTGCACACAGAACATTACAGTGAGACACAGAATATACAACAAGGTAAGTGTATAAATGAACATACAAATAATATGATATATAACAGAATGGCATATGTACATGTGCAAGTGGTAATGTATGTGCAAGGTAAGGGTATGTACAGTTCCCCGTCTTTCGCTCACTTCGACGTTGTGTCGAAGAAGCGACACTAGGGGTCTCTCTTGAGTGCCGAATATGCCTCTGATCTATGAAAAAAGGCCAATGAGAATTTGGCAGACAGTATTTGCATACCCCGCCCCTGAACATATGGGTACAAAAGCGGGGTAGTTCATTCAGAAATTTTCTTCGGAGCCAATGGTTGTGCATGCAGTCAGCTGCGAGTCACACACCCATTCCTGTTCCTCTGATGCTTCTCTGCTGTTGGATCTATGGTGCACTACAGCAGCTTTCTCCTTCTCTGCACGGCAGTGCAGTTTGCCCCTGGGCACTTCGACAGCGCAGAACTTAAAAAAGTTTTATTAAAGAGTGATTTTTTCTTGTAAAATAGTAATTTCCTCTAAAGAGCAATACACAGAGGTATTGAACATCCTTTTCAAGGACGCGTCTTTTTAAAGATGCCTTTCCGCCCCTGTGTAGTTCCTGGATGCGGTAGAGTGCTCTCTGCTTCAGACGGCCACAGACGTTGTCTCATGTGTCTGGGCACCGATCACACCAAGGCAGCGTTTGTGGATGGTTCATGCTCTTACTGCGAGAGCATGACCATGGCAACGTTGCAGTCGCGGCTCACTTTCAACAGCAAGCACGGCACTCCAGCCGACCCTGCATTGCTCCATCTTCCTTTTGAGGACAATGTGGCTGGCGATGGAGGCAATCTGGGGACGGCAGCGGGTGCAGCTCCGCCGGGTATGCCCCCTCGGACCACCCAACCCCAGCATGCTCGTTGACTCCCGTCCATGCTCGAGGCAACAGTGGCTCGCCTCACAGCCAGCCTGCTTATCCTCTAGAGCTCGAGGTGGATGCTCCATCACCGCTGCATCGGAGAGCGCGGCATCTGACGCGGATGACTGCCGCCTTCGGACCAGCACGCCCAGGCTGAGGCTGACACTCAGATGACCGACATGCTTTCACGGGCCGCCGCCAGTGTGGGGTTGGACTGGAACCCTCCGTCCTCCCCACAGCATCGCGGTTTGATGACTGGTTCCTGGGGTCTGGGCGTCACTCCCTTGCGTCTTCACAAAAGTCGCAGAGGCAGCCCTTGCCCCGCTCCAAGAAGCCGGCATTTGCATACTAAATTACCATTCTGGCCCACTCCCGAGAGTTACTATGCGCTCACAGAGATCAGGTGCTCAGGCAGCTCAGCCGTCTGGGGCTTCAGGTCAACTGGGAAAAGAGCAAGCTCGCCCAGGTTCAGAGCTGACAGTTTTCTTTGCCCTGTGGAAGTTTCTCCCGTTAGTTCGAGACAAACATGTCCTAGTCAGGTCAGACAGCACCACCGTGGCAGCGTACATAAATCGCCAAGGCGGCGTACGCTCCCACAACATGTCACTACTCGCCTGCCATCTCCTTTGGAGCCAGCAGCGACTCAAGTCGAGTGGAGGCTTCACCCCCAGTCGATCCAGCTGATTTGGGAACGGTTTGGCAAGGCCCAGGTAGACATGTTTGCCTCCCGAGAGACCTCCCACTGCCCGCTCTGGTATGCCCGAACAGATGCTCCCCTCGGGGCTTCCCTCACACAGGTGCTGTGGAAGGTCAGGGAGGATGAGGAACAAGTCACCCTAGTTGCTCCCTATTGGCCAACCCGGGCCTGGTTCTCAGACCTCGTATTCCTCGTGACAGCCCCTCCCGGGCTAATTCCCCTGAGGAAAGACCTTCTTTCTCAGGGATGGGGCATGCTCTGACATACGCTCTGGCATATGCACCCAGACCTTTGGAACCTCCATGGCTGGCCCCTGGATGGGACATGGAAGATCTAGCTGGTCTACCACCTGCCATCGTAGACACGATCAACCAGGCCAGAGCCCCCTCTACCAGGCAAATTGGTTCGCAAATTGGTGTTCTTCCTGGACTGAAGACCCACAGAGGTGTGCAGTTAGGTCAGTGCTCTTATTTCTGCAGGAGAGGCTTTCCCCTTCTACCCTAAAGGTGTATGTCACTGCTATTGCGGCCCACCATGAAGCAGTAGATGGCAAGACTTTGGGTAAGCACAACTTAATAATCAGGTTCCTAAGAGGCGCCCGGAGGTTGAATCCTTCCCGGACAAGCCTGTTCCCCTCCTGGGATCTCTCAGTTGTCCTCGCGGGCCTCCAGAGAATCAGTTGGACTCAGGGCCCTCTCTCTTAAGACTGCCCTGCTGATCGCGCTCGCCTCCATCAAGAGGGTTGGGGACCTGCAAGCGTTCTCTGTTAGCGACACTTGCCTGGAGTTCGATGTGATCCTAAGACCGCAACCGTGCTACGTGCCCAAGGTTCCTACCACGCCCTTTAGAGACCAGGTAGTGAACCTGCAAGCGCTGCCCCGGGAGGAGGCAGACCCAGCCCCTTCGTTGCTGTGTCCGGTACGTGCTTTGCGTTCCTACTTGGACCGCACACAGAGCTTTAGCTCTTTGTCTGCTTTGGCGGACAGCAGAAAGGGAACCCTGTCTCCAAACAGAGGCTTTCCCACTGGGTCGTGGACTCCATTTCATTGGCCTATCACACCCAGGCCGTGCCCCCCCCCCACCCCCCTTGCGGGTCTGAGCACACTCAACAAGGAGTATTGCGTCCTCATGGGCGCTGGCCAGGGGCACCTCCCTGGCAGACATATGTAGAGCAGAAGGTTAGGCAACACCTAATACCTTTGCAAGATTCTACAATCTCCGGGTTGCGTCAGTATTGTCCCATGTTTTCTCAGGTCCGAGCTGGTAGAACTCGGTAACATGCTGACGGACTGACCAGGTGGATCGCTTGCGCCTAGCGCCCTACCCTCGGCCGAGGTAAAATTGTGTGCTTTTTTCTCCCAGGAAATCCCACTAACTCGGCTCCCTGTATGACTCCTCCCTAGCCCTGTGGGTCCGCAATTCAGCTGAGGAATTCGCCGACCCAATCCACTGCGGGTACTCAAATCTACCCTGTACTGGAATAGGTGCTCCACAGGTCAGGACTCCTGCGTGGACTTCCTCCTGTGTGTATTTTCCGCGGTACGGTCCCCTTAAGAGTGGACCCGCCTCTCCCTTAGGCAGTTCCAGCTGCCCTCTGGTAGCCATGTTGTAGCAACTTCCCCCTCCTTGAGGCTGGATCTACCACAGCGACATTTTCCCACATGTGACCTAAGAGGCCCATGTGATGTATTTCGCCACTTTTACCTCCCCCTTCCTGGGCAAGTGTGGTCTCCGCAGGGTCTATTCCCCCTGAAAGAATAGGAAACTGGGTAAGACCCCCTTCCCATGAAGCATGTAAGGGCCCCAGCCGTTTAGCTCCATGCGAGAAACATAGAGAGAAAAGAGGCTCAGCTAGGCTCGACTCGTTCCCAGATTGGGTATAGAAGGATTCCGACAACTTTTATGGGGCATTGGGGAAGGGTACATACAGTCTGACACAGCTGGCCGCCTTTGCATGTAAAATGCCTGCCCGCTCCTGTGTCAGCAGAACACGTACAAGGCTCAGTGCATGGTGGATTTAAATTAGTGTCGCTTCTAGTTTCTACCCTCAGGCAATTTTTCACATGAACAATTAAACTGCCTAAGGATAGTACAATAATGTAAATACATATCTCATGTACATATGTAAATTCACATATTTAATTCAATAATGTCTAGGTTACGTATTTATCCTCCATTCCCTAATGGAGGGGAACGAGACATTGTGTCCTCCCAGCTACATTTTTTTTATTGACTGCAAAGTTTTCTCATTGAAAGCAATGGTGTTGCCTGCCGTGTCACTATAAAGATGCTTAGCTGCATTTTTTATGTCAACAAATACTGATGTGCTGTACACAGAACCTGTTGTTAAAGCTGAAATTACAGGGTAGGAATTTGATTAAGACTTTGCAATTTTAGCAGATAGATGACAAATAAATTAATTTCAATGTTTAAAAGGATTTAGATGAAAAATGCAAAGTACAGTGTTTCCCTACATAAGTTTTAAAAGAATGACAATGTATTAATTTACACTATGACAAAGCATAATTTAATGTAATTTCAAATCAACCCCTTAAATGATTCCCAGTGCTCTGAACTGATCTCCAAGATTTCACATCTCAGTGCCCAATGCAAACATTCCATAATTACCTCTGTGCATATCCCCATAGCCCGAGTTTCTGAACCTATGTATAGCTTAATTCCTTCAGTTTCTCGCATTTGAAAAATAACTCTATATCCCTTCCTCTCTCTCTCTCTCTTTCGAAGACCCAACATTCTTCTGACTAATGCCCCTTGACACTTTGAACTCCATATTGTGTATCAAATTCCCTTCTCAATTTGTGCAAGAGGAAAAGGAAAGACGGCTCACTAAAAGACATCAAAGCTCTTGCCTGCCCTCTGAGAGCCCTGAAACTAATTTCTCCATACTTAAATTACTTAAAGCCTTAAAATGGCCTGAGCGCTTATTTCAAATTAGCCATAAATTGAAGTTTGTTGAACATTCCTGAGACTCAGGGGCTGGCCTAGACAGAGCAATAGATTGTAAAGGTGAAAGTGCTTTCATTTGTACTGGGTGTCAATTGCAATTGACCTGCCACAAGGGCATACTGCTGATTAAGAGAGTTTTAACGGCTTGACACAATGAATATATAACATTGGAAGGAATGAATGAATGGATTTTTGACTGTAAGACAGAAACAAATCAGATGGATAAATGGATGGATGGATGGATGGATGGATGGATGTATGAATAGTATTTTGTAATTTATTGTATCCCCAGGAAACAATAAATTATGATTTTGGTGATGATGATGTTATCTTGATAGAAAGTTATAATACTTTCCTGCTAATAAAAATCTCTATGATGGGATTCAGTTGTCAGATTATGTAAATCATGCACAAAAGCTCTTGGCTTCCTCGAAGACTTCAAAGTAGCAGGGTAAGAGATGGAATTAGTTTGCTGGCTAATCTCAGTGGATGAAGAAATGGAAGTTTCACTTTGTGAATATACCCGCATTCTTAATGGGGGAGAGAGAGTAGAGAGAAAGTGAGAGAGGGACATCAAAGTGGGGCAATATTAATTTTTTTCAAAGACCTTCCCTTTGATTTGTGAATGAGTTTACACACAGGGAATTCAGTTTAAGCCAAGCCCTAGAACTTCTTGGACTAGGTATATTACATTTACACTGATACATTGGAATCTGGAAAAAAATTATCTTTTATCAGGGATGTTTAGGCATAGTTTTTGTTTCTAATTTCATTTATACAATGGACTGGAAGGCATTTTTTGTTGTTGTTGTTTTTTTGTCTTTTCCACAACAAAGGTAACTAGGTAGGCCCAAGGGATCAAGGTTTGGCTGGTTAGCATGGCCCAGTTTAGGCTGTGGTATACTTAATTTTTCAACATGCCATTACATCTCGCTCACAAGTGAAGTTTAGCACATCTTCAAATATCCATTCCATTCCATTTTTTTCTGACAGTATGGAAATTAACAACATTGACAATTTTAGAATAACTCCTTTTGTGTTCCATGGAACAAAGAAAGTCACAAGGGTTTTCAACAACATGAGGATGAGTAAATAATGAAAGAAATGTCATTTTTCTGTGAACTTTTCATTTAAAACTAACTTAATATTTTACTTTCTTTTTTCTTTTCTTTATGTTAACTAAAAAATATGAGATTAATTGTAATTCATTGTTTAAAATGATAGACAGCTCTATTCAATTTTTATATATATATATATATATATATATATATATATATATATAATTGAAGTTACACTTGAGAGTTGATCATAAAACAGTAATGAACGGGGTTTGGATTCTTTTGTTTGTGAACCTTTGATTTAAGTCTCCCTACTGAAAGTCAGAGAATTATAATGGCTGTAAGGCCTTATAGAAAGTGTTTGAATGTTCCTAAACAAGTATGCAGTTCTTTGCCTGTAACACCAATGGAGGTACTTGCGTGATTGACACTTGACATTATATTCTGTGAAGAACATTTTCTGTATGGGATTCAGGCAATCCATCAGATCATCATGTGACCTATTTTAATAGGTTTGACCCTTGAGTTCTAGTTCCTCTAAATTAGTTTTATGGCAAGCACAGCATATGTGCCTGATCACAAAAGTGTAATTTTACCCTGTTATGAAGCATGAAATACTCCAATCGTAATAACACGTTTCAAAAAAATTATATGGAAATTAAATTTGAAACTGTTTGCATTAGCAACTGACCTCACACCAAGCAACATTCAAATGTGGAATTGCTGCATTGCAGTTCCAAATTGAAGACCAAAGTGAAGAAATAAGCCCTGGCCAATTAGAGTGACTATTGATTTTTAAGGGCATAATATCGTCTCTGACTGTCTGGACTGATAAAATATTTTGGCTTCACGACTGACTGGTGTATTGATTTGTATGTTAATTTTCTAGTTTAGAAAATCTGTGTAAATGGCACCAGCAACACTATGAAAGATTCTGCAATTCTGTTTTTTAACAATATTAGTATCTCAGTCTTTTTGGATGGGAGGGTTTTTTAAGCTCTGAAAAATGATGGGTACTAGTTTTTATTTAAAAGGAAAATCAGATTTTTCACTATATGACCTTTTAATAAAATAAGAAGATATAGAGAGAAAGAAAGAATTGAGTGATGTTATTATTGTATGTGGCATAAAAATAAAGTATTTGTGAGGGTTAGGAATTGTAAACCATTCATCATTGGTTTGACATTTAACAATTGCTTTAGGAAAAATCCTAGAGCCAAAACTACAATACAGCAAACAATTATGTTGCTTACGTCATTTCAAACAGTCACAATTACAGCATGACTGACAGGGATGTGTGGGTGGGTGTTTTTTTTTGGTTTACGAGGACATTTTTTCAGGTTACAAACTGGGTAATTACAAGGGTATTATCTAGAAATGTGATTTATGAGGACATTTTGGTAACACATTAGAATAATGGTGAGTCATTAATAGGTAACTATGCAGGAATTAATGCAGGACAAATGAGTAGTACTACATTAACAATTTAGTTACTAGTGTTTACTAATATGGAAACATGATTAACCAATCTGTAAGTAATAGTGAACTGATGACAGAGGTTGTCCACAGTTAGGTAATCACTAATTTCTGAGTTTGATCTGCCCTATCAACTAACTATGGTTAATTTAAAATAACTACTAATTAATAATCTAAACATAAACATGACTCTAAAATGTGAATGATTGTGATGTTTACAAAATCATGTTTCTTTGTTGGAATTAATTTATGAATGTTACAGGTCACAGGTTACATCAAGGCTACAGTGTCTGATAGAGTATCTTAGTCAAGGATGTAACCACATATTCAGGATTGATGGGGACCAAATTTAATAATGTAATAATTAACCATGGAAAAAACCCATATCAGCAGCAAATACACCAATGTCTATGGGGGTTATGGCCATAATCATAGTTAGCTTACCTTACAGAAATACGGGGATGTCTTGTTGCATGCATCTGCAAGTATGATATCGCTGAATGTCTTTTTTAAATAATTCTGGTAAACCATAAGTAATGAATCACGTGTCAACGCATAAGTTTTAAGGAATTACTAATGACCTGGACCATTGTTCTAAAGTGAGGCACATGGTAACGCACTATGTAGTGTCTGTGTCTTAAAATGTAGTGGTAGTAGCGTAGTGGGCTAAAGCACATAACTGGTAAGCAGAAGGTCACCGGTTCGATCACCACAGCCACCACCATTGTGTCCTTGAGCAAGGCACTTCATTCCAGGTTGCTCCGGGGGGATTGTCCCTGTATTAATTGCACTGTAAGTCACTTTTGATAAAATTAATGAGATCTTACTGTTTCCTTCCTTGGGAGTTAAAGGATATTTGGACCATTATTCTAAAGCAAAGGTGGGGATCCCTGCTCCTGGAGGGCCACTGTCCTGCAGAGTTTAGCTCCAACCCTAATCAGACAAACAAACTGAGGAAACTAATCTTGAAAAACTTATGGGCAGGTGTGTTTGATTAGGCTTGGAGCTAAACTCTGAATTAAATTATGAATCATTAAAATAATTGAATATAAATGCTTACGCTACAAACCTTTAGCAGGATAATCCTTTTAATTGCTGGTGCTCACAGTTACTACATGTTTTAAAAGTCTTAACACAAAGTAAAAATAACACAATTGTGTGTCAAAAAAAGGACGTGTGTTGATTTCCAGAAGACTTCAACAGAAAAAAGAGAAAAAAACAGCGTGCACCATTGGGCATATTTCACCTGTGTACTTCCGCCCTAGACAGCCCACTCTGTAAATACATACAGTTTTTATCAAATTAATTTGAAGTTTCCTCCTTTGCATATGTTCGGTATGAACAGAACAGAACGTCTAGGTTACGTATGTAACCTCCGTTCCCTGATGGAGGGAACGAGATGTTGTGTTGAAGACGCGACACAAGGGTTCTCTCTCTTGAGCGCCGAATATACCTCTGATCTATGAAAAAAGGCCAGTGAGAATTTGGCGGACAGAATTTGCATGTCCTGCCCCCTTTATAAAGGTGGGGAAATGCTACGTTTCATTCATGATTTTTCTGAGAAGCCAGAAATGGTCTGGCCACAACAGTGGCTCGGCTCAGCGACGTGGCCGGGAGGACACAACGGAGATTACATACGTAACCTAGAACTTCCCCGTCTGTCGCTCACTTCGATGTTATGTCGAAGAAGGGACACTAGGGGTCCAATTTAAATCACACCATGTGCTGAGCCGTGTACGTGTACTGCTGACACAGGAGCGGGCAGCTACTTGACATGCCAAAACGACCAGCTGTATCAGACTGCACATACCCTTCCCCAATGCCCCATAAAGTCATCGGAACCGGAGGCCTAGCCAGGCCTCTTTTCTCTCTATGTTTTTCGCATAGAGCAAAATCCAGAGAATTTTGTTTCTCATGGTCTGAAAGTCCTTCAGGTGCCTTTTGGCAAACACCAGGCTGGCTGTTGGTGCCTTTTACTGAGGATTGGCTTCCGTCTTGCCACTCTACCATACAGGCCTGATTGGTAGAGTGCTGCAGAGATGGTTGTTCTTCTTGAAGGTTCTCTTCTCTCCACAGAGAAACGCTGGAGCTCTGTCAGAGTGACTAAGGCCCTTCTCTCCCAGTCTCTCAGTTTGGCCAGCTCTAGGAAATGTCCTGGTGGTATCAAACTTCTTCCATTTATGGATGATGGAGGCCACTGTGCTCATTGGGACCTTCAGTACTGCAGAATTTGTTCTGTGCCTCGATACAATCCTATCTCGGAGGTCTACAGACAATTCCTTGGACTTCATGGCTTGGTTTGTGCTCTGCCATGAACTGTTAACTGTGGGACCTTATATAGACAGGTATATCTATATAAGATATACCTGTCTATATGTCCAATCAACTGAATTTACCACAGGTGGACTCCAGTCAAGTTGTAGATACATCTCAAGGGTGATCAGTGGAAACTGGATGCAACTGAGCTCAATTTTGAGTGTCATGGCAAAGGCTGTGAATACTTATATACATGTGATTTTTTTCGTTTTTTATTTGTAATAAATTTGCAAAGATTTCAAACAAACTTTTTTCATGTTGTCATTATGGGGTATTGTTTGTAGAATTTTGAGGAATATAATACATTTAATCCATTTTGGAATAAGGCTGTAACATAACAAAATGTGGAAAAAGTGAAGCACTGTGAATACTTTCCGGATGCACTGTATGTTTAGGTATAGAAGAGTTTTTGGGGGTTATCACTGTGGTGAATAGCTTCAGCTTAAAAGCTCCTGAAATGTCTTAATATAATAAGTCTACATTAGTTTAAAATGCATAGTGGAGTATATACTTCAATCTTAGTGTTAAAAACTTTCAGGGGTGGAAAGAGTACAGAAAAATCATACTCAAGTAGAAGTACTGTTTCTTCCCAAAAAATTTAGTGTAAGTAGATTAAAATTAGCTGTAAAAAAGTACTCATGAGTAGTGAGTATTGCCATTTTTGCAATTACAATTTCATTAATGGAGCAGTTTACTGGGTCTTTGCAGTAGGTCCGTGCCATAATTCAGGCGGACTGGGATATATGTCGCTCTCAGGGAGATGACATTTACATTTTACATTTACATTTATGCATTTGGCAGATGCTTTTATCCAAAGCGACTTACAGAGCCCTTATTACAGGGACAATCCCCCCGGAGCAACCTGGAGTTAAGTGCCTTGCTCAAGGGCACAATGGTGGTGGCCGTGGGGTGATGATGAGATGAGATGATGCTCGCTCCATAGGAGTGTCAGTCTCAACAGTGGTGGTGAATTAATTCCACCTTTTTTACCAGTTTCTATATGTTACAACTGTCATGTTGTCTGAGCGAAACAGGACATAACAGCTCGCTATTTCTGACTGAAAAGCATTTAAGGCTAGAAATACAGCCGGTAGCTCTAGGCGGTTGATGTGCCACACTTTCTTCGCTTTTCTCTTAGATGTCAATGCCATAAATTCCAATGCTTTCTGAAATAGCTTCAATGGAAGTGTTCTCCCCAGTTTGAACTGAGACAGACACCATAGAATGGCCTGAACGCACTCGCTCGTGAGCAGTGCCTGCTCGTGGAGTCAAGGTGGATTCCCAAAAAGTAGATTTTTTTTTGCTGGGGGAGAGCATACTCTTCACCCAGTTCACATTGAGGCCCAAGATGTTCAGATGCTGAAGCAGTAAGTCTCTGTGCTGGCAAAACATATGCCAGTAAAAGCCAATCATCAAGGTAGTTCAAGATGCGTATGCCACTCAGTCTCAGAGGGGCGAGAACCACATCAATGCACTTCAAGAATGTGTTAGGAGCCAGGGTCAGTCCAAAAGGTAGGACTTTGAATTGATATGCTGTTCCCTCGAACACGAATCTCGAAAACATCCTATGATTTTGTACTGTGATATGAAAGTACGCATCCTTCAGATCTACCGATGTAAACCAATCACGTGGGCATACATGCAATAAGATCCATTTCTGAGAAATCATTTCGAATGGGTGCTTTATGAGTGCACGATTTAAATGTCTAAGATCCAGTATTGGCTGAAGTCCACCGTCTTTCTTCGGAACAAGAAAATAACAGCTGTAAAATAATTTTTGTGCTTGACAATTTGGCACAATCTCTTTTGTGTTTTTCATGATGAGATTGTGTATTTCAGCTCGTAACACTGGCGCATCTTCAGGTGAAACCGTGGAAGACAGAAAGCCGTTGAAAGGGGGTGGCCGGTGAGCAAATTGGATTGTATAACCATGTTCGATAATTTTTTCCATACTGAAATACCCATTTGGGCTCACCACATGTCAGTGTAATGGGACAGAGGTTAATTTGTTTTGCTCACGGTATGATATGATGTGACGCTCAATATAGGGAAGTGGTTGTGCATAATGTGTGTGCTCTGAAGAGGAAAAGGGCTCTTTTTTGAGAATGTGTGAGCATCTCATGCGTTTGCAAGGAGTGCTGTATTCTTATTTGCACTTATTGCATTTTTATTGTATTAATTTGAATGCCAGACACAGAAACAATATTGTGAACAACAATATTCCTTTCCCGACAACCAGTAGTGGCGAGAAAGGGAACAGTGTTTTGTGTAGCAGACCCGGAAGGAAACATAGGGCTCTGCATTCCTCTTCAAAGGGTTGTGTGGATCAGGAGCACTTTTGCTGCAAGTGCTGATACCCAGGTGCTGGTGATTAAGCAGGTATGGGGCTTTTAGTCAGATGCTGGCTCAAAAACAGAGCAAGGACAATCTAGCTGATATATACTCCATTTGGGCATAAAGTGTCTCATAGCCTGTGACTGCTGCTGGGTCGTAACGTAACGCTTAGTAAACATATTCACAGAGCTGCCAAAGAGGCCGGCTGGAGACACTGGAGCATCCAAAAGAGAGGCTTTATCCTTATAACACATTATTGTGAGAGTCAGCCATATATGTCGATCCAGAACTTCCCGGTTGCCCATGAACTTGCCGATGGCCTGTGCAGTGACTGTCTTGTATGCGGTGAAGAGCTCTTTGAAAGTTTCTGGATCGAAGCCGTGCTTATCCATTTGCTTGGCTTGAAATAGCTGAAGCACCACCATTGCGTGGAGTGCTGATCCAGCTGGTCCTGCAACTAAGTAAGCTTTTCCCGCCTGTGCAGACGTTTGTCGACACGGTTTGGAAGGATGTATGGGGTGTGATTTCCATGCCCTGTTACTCACTGGGCAGAGGTGTACCGCTACTGCCTCCTCCATAGGGACCTCATTTACGTGATCCACATTAAAGAGGATGGCATCACTGCCGAGCATGCCGAGAAGGGTGCATGCCAGGACTTAGATAGTTCATTATGAACTTCGGGGAAGAATGGGGCTAATTTTTGGATGCTGCCATTTGACGGCGTCCGGACTGCGGGAACCATTCATCGAGGCAAGTCTGTTCAGGTTCTTATGGGTGAGACCACTTTCAAGGTAAAGCTCTTCGACCACCCTTAAAAGGATGCGTTGCATCTCCCAGTCAAATGCGCATGCACGTTCCTCTCCATCTCTGGGGGGAGGGGCGGGTGCATCATCCACTGACCACTCGCATAATCCCCAGCATCAGAACCGCTGCATGAGACGAGGCTGCCCGCTCTTTCAGAAAGTCGGAGCTTGTCTCGTAGATAGTGTGTCAAAAAATATGCGCTTCGGAGAGATTGAGGTGCTTGTGGGGCGTGTCCCACGAGGACCACCTCAAAGTCATCCTGTTCGACCTCGCGGCCCCGCCTAGCCTCGTCATGTGAATCCTCGGCTATCAAAGAAGAGGTGGGTGGGAGGGCATGTGAAGCTGAATCGTCCCTCAGAACGAGAGTGATTCACATGTGAAGTGTCTTGAGACTCATGCCCTCATAGTGAGGACAGTCTGTCTCCATGAGAGCTGACTGTGTGGGCACAGCCCAGACAGTAAACGCAGCTCTCATGCAGATCTGATGGCGGGATGTGCTTCTCGCACAAGGAACAATTACGAACGACATCTTTTAAAAAGACGCGAACATATAAGTGACTCTTTATGATCTATAAATATATAAATTATTATATAGTTATATCACACTATATACAATACACTATATGTATTTGAAAGGATTCACAAACCCTGCCGAAGTACTGCGGGGAATCAGGATGCTGAAGCCCATTCACCAGCGAAGCGTCAATCGGCGAGGCAGTGTGATGTTCGCAGGAGCACTGCAGGGGAGCAGAAAGTCTTCCCGCGAAGATTCCGCCCACTGACTGATGAATATTGATGGCGAAGATAGAGGGCTTTTAGACAAGAGATTATTGATGTCTTGAAGGAAGAAATATGGTATTTGTGCATCGTTATTGTAGAGAGGTTTCAACTAGGTTGTATAAGAAGGTATTCCCATATGGTATGCAATGTCGAGTATACTCATAAGGGAACAGTATTTGCAGCTTGTACCTTCAAATGCAAATTACTGTGGACATCAAATACAAAACAAATTAAGTTGTGTGGGAAACAGATTCAGAACACAATTCTTGAGAAATTTCCACTACTGATACCACCAGCGAGACCTTGACAAAAATGTTTCTGGACAAGCTAGAAGAATTTAATTTACAACCTGTTAATATAGTGGAACGGGGATATGATGGGGCTGGGAACGTAAGTGGCAAGGTGAGAGGTGTGCAAGCATGCATTAAACTGTTGTATCCTGCTGCCACCTGTGTGCATTGCAAAAACCATTTGGCAATAGTGCACTCAACGCGTATTCCATTTCTTCGAAACACACTGAGTGCTGTACAAGACATTGTGTCTTTCATAACAGCTTCACCAAATGGCTGCAAATCTTTTTAAGTGACAGCAGCACGAAGCAGCATTTACAAATTTTTCCAATAAACAATGGTCTCAGCACGATATGTGCATTAGCACTGTCATCCAAAACTTTGAGAACATCTGTGTAACAATGGATCAACTAAAGACTGAGGGGGACCCCAAAAGCTGCAATACAGCGATGTCTCTAAGTAGAACAATGAAGTCCATTGATTTCATTATCAGCATTATTTTGATTCAGGGTTTGCTGCAATATATAATGCCTCTTTGCAACAGTTTGCAAAACCCAACTAGTGATCTACCAAGTGCTGATAACAATGCCAGTGCACTAGTGACGCTGCTTCAAAATAAAAGGGAAGATGTGACGTTTGGAAAAATATGGTATCAAAGTTGTGATTTGGCTGCCAATCCATCACATCAATGACCTCAATGCAGACAAAGAGGTAAAAAAAAAACAGCAACACCCCAGAGGACTACTGGCGACGATCAACGGAATCTGTTTCTTCCATTCATCTACTACCTCACATCTGAAGTGAGAGAGTTTGCCTGGCACTATCATGACTAAAAGGCCAGTATTTGCTGCAGGACAAACTGTCTGAATTGTCTGACAAGGTGTGGCAGGAGATTAAAAAAAAATGTGTACGGGGCACTGATGCCCAATCTGGATGCCGCTGATGTTGAACTGGTGCTGTGGAGGCAGATTAATTATGTGCGTACCCTGAGGTTAAACCCTGCAGGAGCCCCTAGTCCTCAGTATCAACACACATATTTGAGGGGATTTCAAGTTTGAAAGCAAGGTCAGATCATTTGCTGTCATTGTCACAGGGACTTCAACCTTCACCATGATATAGATCAGTGAGTCATAGTTTCCATTTTGTCAGTATGTTAGAGATCCAGTCTCCGTGGTTTCAGCCTTCTGAAATAAATGTAGAATGAAACACAAGGAAATGTGTCCATTTACAGTCATAGATGTACTAAAAGCCTGTCATATAGCATAATTTGTCTACAGTCATTTTCAGCAGCGGTGTGGCAAAATCAGAAATGAATTTCCACATTGTTGCATCCCTGAGAAGCTTTAAAATGTAAATATAGAGTATATATATATATATATATATATATATATATTGTATTTGGTCCCTCTATAATGGCCTTGTGATGCATTGGATGAATCACATTAGAAAAAAGGCTAATAAAGCCATGACCCATTTTCACTCTTTATACCAACTTAACTGGCTTTGTAAAATTCCCCATAAGCTGATATGTTATCTTAAAGATGTGGCTGGTCCCATATTCCATTAAACAAAATGAGGTGAGTACGGAGAATGAGCTACTTTAAAAACAGATAAGACTGGTTGATTGCTTTTGTGAACAATTAATGGACACTAACTAAATGTCCTGCAGAAGTTTTTTTTAAGATCAGATAGCTTATTTAAAATGTATACTGTATAACCTTATTGAAGCACACATAGAACATTTTGTTCCACTGAAAATATGCATTACTATGAATAAAAGACTTGATCAACACGATATTGACATTATAAGTGAATTTAGAGAAAATAACTTTATTAATTTATCCATAAACATGATTTAGTGACATTCAGTGCAGATGGAATGGACATTTGCTTCCTGCTTATCAGCCATCCGATGTTCTGTTTTTAATACTACAGTGACATCTGCTGGTTTACAAATACATTAGATATCTGAGATCTGTACAGTGATCACTGTTGTATGACACTTAAAATCTAGCCTTTATTCTAAATATGTCAAGTCAGTGATGTTTACAGCAGTGTTTGGAAGAACATACAACATACAAACTTATTAGTTTGTTTACACATAACATCCACATACATTAACAGAAATGTATAATTCCTGATTAGCCTGTAATGTAGCCTACCTGGGCTAGTCTAAATAAGGCCATGAGTACACTGCCATCAGTAAAAAAAATAAAAAATAAATAAAAACTCTCTTTTTTAAGATATGATAAACCATTAAAAATTATAAAATATATATATATTTTTAAATACTGAGTGCTATTGCAGTACAGTAGCTGTAGGTTTTGTATTTTAAATGAAGGCATGCAATATTAGGCTAATATAACAGATAACCCTGTGTTTTTTTTAGGTAGGATAAATGAAAGTTTTCCACTGAGACAATTTCTGTTAAAGATTTGTTTAAAATTAAATGTTATTTTATCTGTTTTGTGCAAGATGTATATAAAGGGGATACTTGTCAGTGTTTTTTCAAATATTTTTTATTTTGAGAGTTTTAAAGAGTCTCTGTTTTGTTAGAGTTTTGGGGGTTACCATTATGGTGACAAGGGGCACTTGAGCTAACGAGGAAATGGTAGATATCATACATGAAACTGATGGTTGCTTCGTTGAGAAATTTCTGTGCTAACCATAGCATAGTAACAAAACGACAGTCTGTAGATAGTCTTCCAACCATAATGTAGCAGTTCACTTTCACTAGTTAGTTTATAAAGATATATAAGAGATTTATTTAAGTTACATTGAAATGTCTAATTTTGTTGAGTTTACCCCATTCAGTTAGGTACTTTCTACACAAAGTTTTTGGATTGCAAATACACTGTACTTTTAACTTTAAAAAACTAATTTCAAACATGTGGAATCACTCTCCACGATTGAATCAAGTTCAGCCAAAGAGCTTTTTGTGTGTGTGTGTGTGTGTGTGTGTGTGTGTGTGTGTGTGTGTGTGTGTGTGTAGTTTTAGAATTTAAAAGCATGTACATTTTGAGATTTTCCTGCTCATTGTTTTGCATGCATATTATTGGACTGTAAATTTGTTTTTCATCATTATGTAAATTCTACAGCTTTTGTTTCCATCCATTTCATTTGTCACAATCATACCTGTAATTTCTATTTTATTATATCGAGTTTAAACTTGATTTTCTTCATTTAATTCAAAAGTAGTTGCAAAACGGCATTGAACTTAGAAGGCTGTCACCACTTTGGTTTAAAGGGGCCATGATATGAGTAATCAGATTTTTCTTGATCTTTTGACATAGATGTCATTGTACTATAAAAACATACTGTACGTTTAAGTAATAAAAACATTCTCCTTAATATAAAAGGACCATTTTTTAAAACCAAGCTGCAAAAACACCTTGTTTGAAATTTGTGGTACTTAAGGACTAAATACATCTGCATATAACTGCCTCTTCAAGACATTAAAGCCTATTTTTCCGTCGTTGCACCCTTGGCCCTGCCCACTGGTGCTCAGTCAGTCACACAGAGGAGAGAGATGGGGCCTGTCATGGGAGATTCATCCAATGTCGACTTACACAGGACACCTTCATCTGGATTGAAATGTTTTTCTACATAAATGTTATCATGCCTCTCACGCCACTTTTAAAAGATGCAATGTCAAGTTAAAACTCTAAAAAAGATTCCCCCATTGTTTTTAATTCAGCTGCGCTTTCTTTCTTTGTGCTGTTTTGAAGGCATCCTGGACTGTTTTTGCACCCGTCTGTGCTATTTTTAATTGTTGGTCTTTTTAATCATGAATGTCGTGGATCGTTTTGATACGTTTCTGGTGTTGTGCTCCAAGGGTGGTACAAGCACAACTTTTAAAAATGCATCTCTTTCTGCTGCTGCTAATGATTGTGAGAAACACATGCAGTCCTGTGTGTAAACAAACATGAAGCCAGGTGAAGCACCCAACTTTACTGTGGACTGTATTATGTTTGTGTATTCAGAACATTACAGCATGCATTGCTTGTGAAATAGTCACAATATGATTTAAGCTTTGCAAAGGAACTATTATTGAAAGACGGGGCAGTTTATGCTGTGCTTGAGTAAACAGTTTGATACATTCAGATGAAATGTGTTAGGTTTACGTTATGGGTATGTGCACGATGTTAGCCAGTCACAACGGTGGGTGTTTACATTGAAGTCTTAAATGGCCAAACAGCTTAAAACCAAACATTTTAGACAGAGGGCAAGAGACAGGGTGGAAAATTATTATATTTGACTAAAGGCCGAAGCATACTCTACACAAGTACATGAACGCAGATGAGATCACTTGGCCACCGCATTGCCAACGCGAGGTCTTGCGTTACTGTGGCGGGAACAAACCTCAGAACTCAAGGGGGCGATAGAGTTACCTTCAAACGTCTGCGCCATTAAACTGGATGTGTCTTGTGTAGCAAGATGCGTTTGCGTTCACGTACTTAAGTAGAGTATGTTTGGGCCTTAAATTATGACCGTTTGGTGCAAAACAAAACTAACATTACAAGTGGACCTCAGGAAAGATAATACAATTATAAAAAGAGTATGTCATGACCCCTTTAACTTAAGTTTAATGTGGTTTATTGTTTTTTACAGTGTACTTAACATTACATAACTATGCTAATAAGCATGAAACTCAATGACATTCCAGATCATGTTGCTAATGCTAAAACCCACTGTGATGCCAATGACACCAATTATATGTGTCTCTCTGTTGTTGTTGACGCAGCACTGTTACAATTCATGTTCTGAATATGTTTAGATGAGCCTTAGATAAAATGCTTTTTCAGAAGCTGTAGCAGAGTTAAAGCTAATCTTCAGGTCAGCAGCTTTCCAGGACAGAATCCTTCTTCCTAATTTTGAGGTATCTCTTAAAAAAAAATTCTCTAGCTATAATTTAGCCAGCTCCCTCTGGACTCCTCCCCTTCAAATGGTGTATAAATGAATCATCAGCACTGCCAACAACACAGCCTAAACAGCTGAGACTGTAAAACTATGAAGAAACTTGGCATGGTTCTGTTCGTTATGTTGCTTGCCCTTTTTGCAGGGAATGGTAGGAGGTTTTGTCTGTGTTAGTATGCTTTGTATGTGGATCAGATGAGAGTGTGAGCAATGTTTTGGTATGATATAGATGTGTGAATAGAAAGCAGAATGTATTTATTTCAAATACCAGTTTAATTCATACATTTATGTAATAATAATGTATTAACTATGCAATAATGTTATTTAATTGGGTTTGACTATCACTCACATCTATATTTGTTTGCGTTAACCAATAACATTAAAACTTGTAAGCAGTGTTTACATTAATATTTTTGTTGAGCAAATGACACATGCAAAGCATTTCTTTACATTACATTACATTTTGTACCAGCGGATAATGTTGAAGTGCCGAATTGGACTTGTGGCTATGGAGGACTCTGCCGTCGGTTCTGCTTTGACCAGGAATACATAGTTGGTCACCATAGTTGTCCACGCAAATACAGGTATGCTGATATAAAAGGTTAAAAACTATAAATAGGCTATATTCAAATATCATGCTAGTGTCAACTGCTTTAGGACCTGTTTGAAGGTCATAATTCCTGACAGTGATTTGTCCATCATTTTCAGATGCTGTGCTGTGCGGTTTTAGCAAAGGCATAACCACCAAGGACACATCTTTCTTTAGAACTACAGTAACAGTACTGACATGGGGCATTACAAACATTATTACTTAGTGAGTCTTTTGACAGCTCCTAGTAAGTTTAATGATGATGTTCTAGAAGTTTTCTTATAGAAAAGAGTTTCTGTATGAAAATACATGAAAATGTAAAATTACCAGGAGTGAAATATTAAATAACTGAATAACAGAGTCTGAGAACTGCAAAATAAAAATCACAATAAATAATAAGGTGTGGAACACTGTAATTGCAAAGGTGGCTTAGATTTTAGAAACTCAAACTGAATAAAGCAGATGGGGCAGCAGACACCAAATCCACCAAACAATAAAAGCATTGTTCTTTTTTAATAGAGGCATGCCTTGCATTTCCAACATTTAACTCTATTCAGTGTGTGTTTATGAAAATCAAAAGGATGATCTAGTTTAAGTGGAGCAGGCTTTGGCCTGCATTGTACAACCACTAGACAATAACATGTCTAGTGAAGGGTCTGACCCAAATAACTGTTGTGGAATGTCGCATTTGTGAATGAAATGTTTTCCAAAGTTTTTGCTACTTTTTACTCAACGTTCCTATTGTCTTAGTGTCAATTTTTACCTGTATGGGACGTTGAGTAAATTCACCCTCTGAGTTTCTGGGGATTATGCAGCTTTAAATAATTTTTTTGCACATATATGTATCAAATTTTTACTAAAAATAATTTCAATTTTCTCACATTTAACCCCTATCCCACTCTGTTCTCTAGCTTCCTCACCTGTTCCACTGGGTACTGCATTATTCCCATGCATACTTTCCTCGTAAACAGGATTTGTGCACACATGCACATGTCCACAAACACACACAGATATATACATGTATATATATATATATATATATATATATATATGTTTTTATTTATATATTTATACAGTTTTGAACATTATTTGACTATGATAGGGTACAATGGGACTAAATGACTAAATGTCCCTAGTGGTAAAAGACCAATTGGATGCTATTTCTTCTGATGCACCAGATGGCTGGAAAAAAACATAAAAGCACTTTCCTAAACCCCTGTAACAGTGCAACAAATTGTTTGACAATAGTGGGAAGGAATGGATTTGTTTCAATGGACGTTCAAATTGGGACTGCAAGAAAAGGCTAGAGATTAATTTGTGAAATAGGCATGTACTAAGATTTTAACTCTAAAATGTACTCTGTTTTTATACAAACAGAATAAATTAGAATTTAACAATATAGAATGGGTTAATATATAGATATTATAAAATGCCAACGTTTGCAAAGTTTTCAAACAGTTTTTGTTTAATTAAAAAATTATTAAAATATATATATATCTATATATATATGTTACTCCATTAATAATCAATATATTCCATATTTTCCCTATCATAACACATGTTGGGACCACATTAAAACAGATATTCATTAAAGGAAATTCAGGGTTTAATACAAGTCAAGCTCAATTGATAGCATTTATTGCATACAGTAATGTTGATAACCACAAAGATCTTTAAAAAATTTAAAATCGATGTTACAGTGACACACTTAAAATGGAAGTGAATTGGAACCAATTTTTGGAGGGTTTAAATGCAGAAATGTGAAGCTTATAATTTTCTTCTGTTTAAACTCATGTATTATTTAAGCAGTATAAGCTGTTTAATTGTAATTTGTACAGCAATTTTAGGGTCTTAATGGTGTGTTGACAGTATCATCATGCAAGAAAGCTGTAAAATTGGCAATAACTATACACAGGAAAGGTTAGAAAGTGATTTTATCACAAATAAAATAATATTAACATATATATTGTTAAGATCTTGTGGCTATTCTTTTTATAAAAGTGAGTATTCACTTTAGGCCCCCATTTACTTCTATTGTAAGTGTCTCAATGTAACCCACATTTTTGATTTTTAAAATAAAAAGAAAGAAAACGAGGGGCAAGTCTAAATACATTTTTTAGGTAATCAACATTATGCCACAAATGCTGTCAATTGAGCTTAACTTGTACTGAACCCAGAATATTCATTTAAATGCTCTTTAGTGCTGTTTTACACTAATCAAGAATTTATGCATTTTGAATGGTTTTAATTTTCAATGCGGGCCAAAAATAATCGGAAGGAAAAAAGAAGGTGCATTTTCTTATGACAATAGGAGGGTTACAACAGTTCATAAATCATTTTTATTTTTTACTAGGCCTAATTCACAGTAGCGCCATCTTTGCGAGGCTGTGAGAGATAGACATACATCCCTTCATTGGCATGCATACAGCTATCAAAAAGCACCTAGATAATTTTCCCACAACTCATGTTGTCTGGAGTCCTTTCTCTACTGAAACATAAAAAATCCATTATTCAGATAGCGTCGTATAGTTAATTTTTTTTGTTAGGAATGAAAAACATGCGCTACTGTCTTCAAGTTGATCATTCAACTGACCAATGAAAAAAATATATTTACAAATACTTCAGTAGATAGACAACTCCAGAAAACACTAGTTTTAAAAAATTAGATTTGGTTACTAGGACCTTTACGCAGCTTTATATGGTGAATGTCATTGTACAGACTGGAATTCTGTTCCTCGCAGACTCGTTTTCATTACCATCAAAAATTAAATATGTTTCTACTCTAAATAAGGCCTAGATGCTAATTCAGCAGCGGCCTGAAAATTATTAACACCTCAGTAATGTCACTGAGAATCTTTAATAATTACATTATTGTTTAGGGGTTGAATACACCGTGAAGAGTTAAATTAGTATGATAATTAGTATCTGCACCATGCTAGGGGCCAAATTGGCAAATGTGACATATGCATATTTGTCGCCAGGTGGCGATAACGCAACTTTGGACTTTTAAAAACGCATTAGGAGTACTGAAGAACATGTCCCGGAAATATGAACCGCTGTTAAATATCTGCTGAGAAATAAAGCTGTGGAAGATTTGACTTTTTACTGAAACTGAGCTTGAAAGATCATCAACATGGACATCTCCTCTGATGAAGCTGATGACTGGTTTATGGAGTCTCTTAACACGTGAGTCTGACTGCAATAGACTGATATTGCGTTTAATCTCCGTTAAATAGTGGCAATGTCAAAAAAAAATCTATTGAGCTGCCTACCTAGACAGCAATTTTTTTCTGGCCTTCATAGCAGCTTCCATCAGACAGTGGCTGTGTTCTTGATTTCAGATACAAAGACCTGCATGTATTTCAGCTCGAGCATCCGACAAAAGTAATAGAGTGGACGGGTGACAAAAGTAAAGCATTTTAGAATCTCTGAAAGATTTGAGTCACTAATATTGAATTAATTTTAAAGTTAGATTTCTCTCATCTTCTAGGTATTTGTGTCGCAGGATGCACTAGCTCAAGGAGTGAAATCTTAGAATTACTTTTGCCTCTAAAGTTATATGCAGGAGACAACCAGGTAAATGAACAAAATCTGACACGACGATGCTGAATTCTGCCTCGTCCAAATAGTCACCTACAAAATGCCTTCCAAAATTGCAGTTAATCTTAACTACCTTTTTAATCACATTTTAAGGGTCTTTGTGCAGAGCGAGACTTCAAAGTACAGCATGGTGGATTTTTAGAAGAACCTGTTGAGAGTTTGATACATATCCCTGGAACACGGTAACACAAAACTGTCTTCTGTACTGCATCTGTGTAGTCTGAATGCCCTTTTAAGTGTAGTCAAGACTATTATTATTGAAATTCTGCAAATTAAACCACTGAAATTGCCATTTTTCACAGGTGTGTTGTGACCAGTGGAAGTTCAAGTTCAAAGTTGCATATTTGGGATATTGGAGGAGATGAAAGTGGTAAGATGTGTGTCTTTGTACTTTATTACAAATGGTTAGAAATTATAGCATTACCTTTAAAATGTTTAAACTTAAAAATGTGTCACTTAAAGGGATAGCTCACCCAAAAAATTTAAATTGTCTTATTATTTACTCAACCTTATGCAAACCCAGATGTGTATGTCTTTCTTTCTTCTGCAGAACACAAATACATTTTTTAGAACAATATCTCAGCTCTGTAAGTCCATTCAATGCAAGTGAATGGTGACCAGAACTCATGTCAAAAAAGGACATAAAGGCCACACAGTTCCAGTGTTTAAATCCATGGCTTCAGAAGTGATATTATAGGTGTGGGTGAGAAATAGATGCATGTTTATATTGTTTTTTACTATAAGTCTCGACTTTCACATTTTTCTTTTGTTTTTCGAGATTCACATTCTTTGTGCATATTGCCACCTACTGGGCAGGGAGGAGAATTTATATATTTTTTAAAAAAAGCTTAAATGGTGATCTGTTTCTCACATTTCAATTCTGAAGATATGGATTTAACTACTGGAGGTGTATTGATTACTTTTAACACCTTTATGTGCTTTTTGGACTTTCAAAGTTCTGGCCACCATTCACTTGCATTGTAAGGAGCTACAGAGCTGTGATATTATTCTAAAAATCTTCATTTGTGTTCTGTAGAAGAAAGCCAGTAATACACATCTGGGATGATGTGAGGGTGACTAAATGATGAGAGAATTTTAATTTTTGGGTTAACTATCCTTTTAATGTCTAACCTGATTTCACAACACAGATGTTATAAAAAGGACTGGGGTTATAAACCCTAAAAGCACATCAGCAACATGCAGTAAAATAGCTCCTGGATTGACTGAAGAAGCCACAGTCCTTCATGGTTCTTGTATCAGTGATGTTCAACTGACACAGATAGCAACCGGAAGAGTTCTGTATACAGTAGGTAATGTCAAACCTCAAATTTTACAATAGTTCTTTAAATAGTTTTGTTTTAAATATTTTGAAATTGTTTAGTACAGCTAATTTATTATTTACATTTTTGACAGGAAACAAATCATCAGATTCAGTGAGTGGCTTACAGTTTGTGAATCCTTGTGCATTTCTAATTTGTGCAAGCAATGGCTCTCTGCTTATGGGTGACACAAGAGATCCCTTGACCAGTCATTATCCTCTGAAAGAGACTTTGAAAGAGAAAGAGACAAATGATAGTCTGCACTGGTGTTTTGGGATGAGGAGGGACAGCTTCCAGTCAGAAACTTCCTCTTGTACTATAGCAAGGCTCTCTTCCTCCGGTCACATGGTGCTGTCTGATCTAAGAGATTTACAGAGTCAATTTTGTCGAACTCTATTAAATGTCAAACATTGTGCACCAAACAATGACTTTCTGAATGTTTCCTGGGCTCCAGTTCTTGACAGCTGTCTTTCTGTGTCAGGTAAGTTGAGCACCTTTCCTGTTTTTAACTAAATAAAAAAAATACTATTGTCAATAACATTGTTGTTCCAAACCCACATGACTTTCTTCTCTGGGATACAAAAGGAGATGTTAAGCAGAACGAGATGTTCTATTCACTTTAATTGTATAAAAACATTTGTTTGCTCTTTAATGACTTGACAAACGTTTCTTTTAAAGGATTTGATGGCACTGTACAGCTCTATAACACAACAAACTGGAGCACAGAGGCACAGGACCCTCAGCCAATTTTTTTACACAAAGGTCATGAAATGTCATATGAAGCAAAGTACAGTAGTTCCCAGCCTGTGGTTACTACCCATGCTTGGCATCATTCGCGACCAAATACTCTTCTCTCAGCAGCTACAGATGGATCTATACATGTTTGGGACTGGGTGGGTAAAAACACTTGACCGATAAGAATGTGTTGAGATTCCTTTGAAAGGACAAAAATATTGTGTGCAATGATGAATACTCTTTATTCAGTTTTAAAAGGAGCAAATCTTCATGTCTTTTATCCATGATTTCTGGACATAATGTAATTTAAAAAAATGTGACATACTGTCCTTATTCTTTGACAATGACTGTTTAAATTGACTACTTGTAAATTAAATATTATATAAAAATAAAGGTATTATATTAGTCAGTGAGTCTGATACCTATTTCCAGATCCGTATTTTACAAAAGCAGATTTCAGTGTCAGTGTTACAAAATTACAAATAATATAAGATGGCTAAACAAATGAAAAAATGTCTATGGTATTGAATAATCTGGGTCAATAAAATGGGCATTCTTGAAGAGAAGGAATAGGCCGCACTAAATGGCTGCATCCTGATTCGCCTTTTTTGGATTTTCTAGCCAATTTGGAATGCCCAATTCCCAATGCGCTCTAAATCCTCGTGGTGGCGTAGTGATCGCCTCAATCCGGGTGGCCAAGGACAAATCTCAGTTGCATCCGCACCTGAGACAGTCAATATGTGCATCTTATCACATGGCTAGTTGAGCACGTTACCACGCGTGTGGAGGCTTCGCGCTATTCTCCGCGGCATCCACGCACAACTCACCACTCGCCCCCCTGAGAGCGAATCACATTATTGTGACCACGAGGAGAATACCAAATGTGGCTCTACCCTCCCTAGCAACTGGGTCAATTTGGTTGCTTAGGAGACCTGGATGGGGTCACTCAGCATACCCTGGATTCGAACTCGAAACTCCAGGGGTGGTCATCGGCATCAATACTCTCTGAGCTACCCAGGCCCCCTGATTTGCCTTTTTCTACTTTTTTCCTATTTTTTTATTTTTTATGAGCAAGTACATACTTTTGAGTGTGTTGCAAAAAATTATGCAAGTCCTGGGACATGACACTATGAGACAAGCAAAGTGATGTTTATTCCTATATTCTTCCAATTCTGAGTATCTACTGGGACCATTATGGATTATCATTTTTGCATGCCTCCCATCTCATGGGATCCAATCAAGTTTTATTCATGTATGTGCCAAGATACTCTCTCCTCTTCATTGGATGGTAATAGTGAAGCCATGCACTGTTATTAGAGGAAATATTGCACAAAACACTCCTTGGTAACAATGACATAAGATTTAGGTAAAGATTAAATGTTTTGGGGTCATTCTGGGGGAAATAGCACAAGAAATGTCTCTATATGGACACCAACTTTAATATGCTACAGGATTGTATGGTGGTGTGCCACATATTTGATCAAAAGCAGTTACATTAATATCAACCAGTGATAAAAAAATAATAATAATACACTGCTTGCTTCAAATGGTCTTATATTAATTTATTTAGCAGAAGGCTAACTCCCAGCTAAAAACTAAAAATTGTACGCAATACACACACTTTAGTTGTTGACTATTATGCTACTACAGTTTTTAGCATATTATGTAATAATCTGGGTTAAAGGCAGACACGGTTATGCAAATGTAGGTTATGTCTGTTTTTACAGCAACAACAAAAAACTTATTGGTGGCTATGCTTTTTTAATAAAGCAAGCTGGATTGCTAAACTTTTACCACCGGGGTTAATCAACTATTTGAATGTCTGACACATTACCACTTGAATTAACAACCACTTTAAATACACTAACATCCTAGAAAACTACAATTATTAAATACATATTGTGTAATGGGTCAGTATGAAGTACATAATTTGATGTTCTAAATTGCAAAAAAAAATATTTGATGTATTATGAAGGATTAGACCTTTACTGATTTCCAAGTGCTTGTCCCTTATCTTTACTCTTGACTTTAAAAAAAGAAAAAAGAAGCGTGTTCAAAAAGCCACAAATCAGCTATCTCAGTCTCACTTTGCACTCCACGAGACAAGCAATGTGTCCATCCTCATACTCTGCCAGATCCAAGTATCCACTAGAAACTTGGATTGTTATAACGGGTTCATTCCCCCCATCCTGTGAAATTCCATGAGGATGAATTCAAGTAGATACAGAGATCCACTCTCTTTTCTGGATTGGATGGATGGGAATAGATTAGTATCTTCTGTTTATAATAACTTAACACACTGCCTTGGCATCCATTTTTGGTCTCTACCAGCTTTTTAGATTCTTTTGAAACTTCAAAAACTTCCCCAGATGTTTTGCTTAGAGCCTCAGATCTGTAGCCAGAGCTTGTACGGGCATTGCAGTACAGATGACTCTTTCCTTCATGGTCTATGAGCTCAGCTATGTGACACTCACAAGACAAACCCTCCATCCATTTTCCCACATGCCAAGTGCTGCCATAGTCATCACTGTAGAATGCAAATGCATAAGGTGTGGGCTTATCATTTGCATGAAAATGATACACCTAGGCTGGGATAATCAGTCTTCCTGTCTGCATTTGAAAACCATGTCTTAGACCAGCAGTGAAGGTGGCCAAGTTCTTAACCTGGACACCAATCACATCTATTGTCAAGTCTATAAAATGGCTCCAGATTCTGCCAGTGTCTTTGCTGGTTACATAACAAAGTTGTTTCTGATTCTTTCTTTCCTGTATTTGATTGTGTTCTGAGATCCCAGAGGGAACACAGCTGAAATACAGAAACAGGGCCTTAGAGGTCTGACATAAACTGGACATGGATTCATGGAGTGTTGGTTTTAAAGAAAAGCAGATGGGACCTGATGGCCACTGGCCCACTGAAATAAAATGCATCATTACAGTGCCCATGCCTAAAAAAAAAAATATTTGTCAAAAACGTAAAAAACTCTTATAATGCAAAGTTGTTGAAAGGAAATTGGCTGATACACTGTAAAAAAAAATCATTGCTAATATTGAAAAAAACAAGGCAACACATTGCATTCAGATTTTTATGTTTTCCCAACAATTAGCAATGTGATTACCCCAATTACAATAACCTTGTTGCCCTTACTAATATTATTTAGTTCTGTTGATGGTAAATTCCTCGTTCTACCAATTAATATATGTTTGCTCAGTCAATAGCCTCGTTCACAGCACTCGTTCACTTATTTTCCCTTGGCCTGCATCATTTTTAAATTCACAAACTAAAATAAATCCATAACATACAATGTCGTACATTTCAAGTATTTTATTTCACTGTGACCAAGGGTGTATTTTACTGATTAAAAACAAAAAGAGTGCCACTATGCCTCTTCAAAATAATATGAATGAAAAATAAACACATAAAGGCCAGAGAGTGTATATGAGTGAGTGTTTGTGTGTACGTGCGAGAGGGTGTGTGTGTGTGTGTGTGTGTGTAAGAGAATTTTACTAATTAAAAACAAAAAATAAGTGGCACTATGCAGTTAAACCTCTTCAAAATAATATTAATATGAATGAAAAATAAACACAGAAAGGCTATAAATGTTACAATATATGCTACAATTAAGGTAAATGTCACAGTAGACAATGTCACAGTCTTATGGCACTCAGAACATGGCCCTAACAGCCCTAATTCACAGTGACTGAACATAAAAACATGTTGGGAGTAAATGTTACCATTGTAACCAACATAAATGCATGTCAAATGACATACCGTATCACTCCAAAATGAAACCACAGACATTATACCAACTTCAGAGGTTTATAATCCAGAACTGTCTGTCTTCTGGGGCTCAGAAACATGGGCCTATACAGCTCAAATGTGAAATGTGTAAATATGCAACCAACACAACCACCATAAATGAAAAACTATTAGTACACTTTGACATCAAATACGTCTCACAAAAACCTGAAACTCACACAGAAGTACTGTTTGGGCAATGCGAAAAGTTCAAACATTTTGGTTAGAAGAGCCCATCCACATTAGCGTTAGAGCATAAGGATACAAAATGAAGTAGTGTGTTTTGAGGCTGTGTGCATGTGATTGTGTGTTCTAATGTAATACTTGTAAATGTTTGTCTGTGGTGATCTTATGCATGTATTATGATGGTTAGTGAGCAACTGTAACCACACCTCTTGGGATGTGTGGAAGTTTGTTGAACATTTGGTTAGAAGAGTCCATCAGCATTAGAGTTGACAAGGAGCAACACAGAATAGAAGGCCAAGGCAGGAGAGATCTGTGATATTGTATGGTAAGCAATACTTACAAAAAATAAACTTGAAAGATATCCTAAAGATATCTTTAAGAATGCCATAAGTGTCTCTTGCATATGTGCAAAAAAATAAAACATTGAAATCAACCACACATGAAGGTGCAAACTATCCTGTTAACATGAGCTACACAATAAGAACAGTACATTCATATTACTGTTGGCCTATACAGAAATTGCCCTTAGCCTTATTTTCCACTATTTCAAAGTGCAAGTTTGTTCTTAAGTGATCGGACACGCTTTGTGCATTTAGGTCCCATTTCCATAAAGACGCTCTGTAGAGTATCAAAAGTGTACTTGAGATCTTCTGGGTAGGAAATGTTGAGGGCGTATATAAGGCCAAAAAGGTATGCCACTGCAGTGGGAGTATCCGCGATGTCCTGTAGAACTACAGATTCCTCCAGAATCAATGAAATGTTTTGCACCTTTGGAGAGGAGGTTTCCACAGCACAGTCCTCAAGGACATAAAGCACCCCCACAGCCACTCCCTTTACAGCCACATCATCTGGATCAGTTTCCTATAACAGAGATGACAAAAGCATTCAAAGGTGATTTTCAAGTACACACAACACACATCATCTTCATTTTGTAATTGTAATGGGGCAGCCGTGGCCTACTGGCTAGGGGTTTTGGCTTGTAACCGAAGGGTTGCAGGTTCGATCCCCGACCCAGTAGGAAAAATGTGGGCGGGGGAAGTGGTTGAGCACTACTCTCCCATGCCCACATCCATGGCTGAAGTGCCCTTGTGCAAGGCGTCTAACCTCACTGTTACCCGAGCGTCGCTGTAGCAAGGCAGGCTCCTGGGTTAGTGTGTGCTCTGTGTGTTCACTAATTCATGGATGAGATAAATGCTGAGACCAAATTCCTTGTATACACAAGTATACTTGACCAATTTACATTTTTAAATTACATTTGTAGCTGAGGCAATCTTCTTCCATCCCATCTTTCTATGTTAATTTTTTCTCCATATATTTCTGGAATGATGAGTGGTTATTCTGTTATGATAATTGATACTTACAAGACATTGCTTGAAAAGTTTTCCAGGTTCCTCACGGAGAAAAATGGGAAGTCCTCTGAGTGCAGCATCCTGGCGGTGCCGGATAATGTTAGAGGTCTATCAAAAAACACAAAAGAAAGGGGGAAAATGTGTTTATATCAGACAAAGAAACATTCAAACATTCACCTCAGTGACAGAGGTATTTTCTCTACCATAACTCATACCTCATCATCAAGCTTCATCAGGATGTGTTCTAGGTCCTGTCCAAAGGATGCTTTCCGGGAACGGTAGAGCCGAAGGAGTTTCGGAGTGTATTTCTCCACTGCAGCTCGAAATGTTCCCAGTAAGTTCTTGTTGGTGATGCGAAAAAACTCCTCACCAATCTGTTAACATGTACAGAAGAAAAGTGAGTAAAGCAATAGTGTTGCTCCGAATATTACCATGTAAATGAAAGTCTACAGCTGTTTAAATGACAATCTGTCAATTTTGTAAAAACAAAAAATGTTGGGAATAAGTACCCACCACCAGCCCAGCACTAAACTCGAGCGTGGTAAACAAAATCGGATATTTCAGGCAGTAAAAGCCCCAGTAAGAACCAAACTAGACTTTGTTCAAATCTACACACCTATGGCTACTGAAAACTGTAAGGTTAATTTAGCAAAGGTTATTTTGAAGTATTAAAAAACATCGTTGTTTTCACGTTAGAATTTTCGAACGAAATGGTTGGTATAATTAACGTTAGCACGTTTACAATAGCTGCTACCTCATCAAGTTTAGCTCACCAACTTAGAATGTGGTGCAATTAGACGAAATGTACTGAAACAATGGGCTACAATATATTTCTGGCCACATAAGTTTAACCACTGAACACCACACTTTAATGGTAGCAGCTAAGTTGTGGATAAAACCGAAAAAAATAAATGGGTGGGATGTTAGCCTGCGCTAGTAATAAAAGTGTAACTAACGTGCAATGACAGTGCAATTCAAACTAACGTTAGCACATCTTCTGACGAAATATTTTCGATGAAATGCATGTTTTGAAAATCATACAGTTCTTCTAAACCACTCCATAACTAAGGTGTAGTTTCAAAACGTAATTTAATACTTGAAATACTTACTTTCACGCTGTCAATCCCGATAATCCGACTCCTAAGTGGATATTTGCAGATGAGACTGAGAAAAGAGAACCTCGAGGGAGAGGAAAGCCCGCGTTGAGATCCATGTTGAAACCCCGGATGTCAGGCGACATGCGCATGCACTTTTCTCATTGGCTGATGTGCTTAATACATTTTTTATGTTCAATTTATTCTCAAAAACATGTTTACACATCATTGATGTGCAAAACATTGGTCTAACATGGTTTTCTGCATGCATTTTTTTTTTTATTCCAATTGGCTGTTGTGCTTAATACATTTTCTATGTTCAGTTTATTCTCAAAAACATGTTTACACATCATTGATGTGCAAAACATTGGTCTAACATGGTTTTCTGCATACATTCATAATAATACACATTTTCCTGTCTGAAATACTAAAAATATCAACTCTATTGAATAAAACACAGTTTTGTTTTTTACAGTGTATGAGTGAATATATGAACAATCGTTCAAAATCTTTGAATATCTGCAGCATTTTCTGCATGTGCGTCAAAGACAATCTTCTTAATATTGCTGCACGCTAGATTCTCTTTCGTATAAGGTGAATATAGAAATAAAATTCCACAATTTTTACTAAACATGTTGTAAGCCTCACCTCAACTTCTCCATTCTTCCATGATCCTCTGCATCCGTGTCATTTTCTGTTCTTTTCTTTTCAGCAAAGGCAAGGAAGTTTTTATTATCACTGATATTAGAGCTGAGATTCTGTTTGTTACCTGTGTTTTACACCAACAACAATAATTTAGTTCTTCCTGCTTGAATAATGTTTTGTTTTTGTTTTTTTAGGGAAATTGTTTTGCTTCTTGAAGATGCCTCATCACCCATGGTGAAATTTTAGACTAGAAATAGAATAAATAGTATAAATAACAAGATAGATAGATGGATGGATAGATATATTTCAGAAAAAAATAATAAATAAATACATAAAATAATTTCACACTTCAATGCCCAAGATAGACCTATATAGAAAGTTTTTACTTTTGAAAAACCAATACAGACTATAAAAGCTTAGGCATAATATTTTACCCCTTTAAATAATGTAAAATTCAGCAACATGTAATACTAATTGTGCAGAAAAAAAGATTATATTTGCTGCTGGGATTCAGTTGATAATTCATCAGTAGACTATTAAAAGTAGCAATTACAGAAACGTTCTTTCCTGCAGCAACAACAAAATACTTACAGAGGGGGCTTCACAGAAAAATACATAGAAGTACCTGCAGTAGCTCCATTATTTATACTCTATCAAAACAGGATATTACCCAAATTTGATCAACAGAACATGTTCAGAATTGTCACCTTTCAATCTGTAGAACAGATTCCATACACATTTTACATTGCTTTTATACAATATGTGACTACTCTATACATGCGCTACATGCATGTGCTAAATGCAATTGAAGATCATTTTGCATTAGTTCTCTTGATTGTTGCAATATTGTAGGGCTGTGCTGGATACCTGCACATAAAAAATGGTAGGCCTTCTGTATTCCTGTTGAATATTGTGAAACAAGATATATAGTTATATTAAAAAAAATTCAAATAAATAAAACTGACAACAAATGGGACCAAAGTCCTTTAACCATCTAACAGTTTTTACATGTAAAGATGTCTTAATGCACAAATCTGGTGATTTTCCAGGTTACTGCCCATGTATAATATCCATGGTAATTACAATTCTCTAAGCAGGTTCAGATGGATCCATACATGTACTTGGTCTGTGGACAAAAGATTGAGTGATGAAAGTTTCTTTATCAGCAAGCACAAAATCAGTTCAGAAATCAGTTTTACTATTAATCAGATACAGTACATGTAAATAATGCAATGTGTGCTTAAAATTGTCATTTTTGTAAATGATTGATAAAAATGTTACCTCCTCTGTTTACTCCTGATAACCTGACAGCAACATTAAAGCAGATAAAGTCATTCATTTAACTATCTTGTAGAATTTAATCAAAATGCAATTTTATTAAGAGTAGTTTTGAAAGGGTGCAACCTTTGTATATTGTTATTTATAACTGTATGAATTATAATGTTCACCCTGTGTGGGTGTGCATGCGCGTGTGTGTTTTATGCCTAAATTGTCGGGATCAAATGTCCCCAAAAGGATAGTAATGCCAGAAATCATATCGAGGGGATCCGTCAATGCATGGTCCACTTGACAAAAAAGGCTTAAAGGGTTTGTTCACCTCAAAATTAACATTTTATAAATAATTGTATTTAATCACCCTCATGCAAAACACGATATGTAAGACTTTCTTTCTTCTGCAGAACACAAAATAAAGATTTTTAGAAGAATAGCTCTGTTGGTCCATACAATGCAAGTCAATGGTGACCAGGCCTTTGAAGCTCAAAAAAGCAGATAAAGTCAGCAATGTGACTGCAATGGTAAGATGTACAGTGAGAAAGGAGTTATATTTTGTTCTGATCTAACCCAAAACCAACAGGATCGCTTTAGAAGACATTGATTAAACCACTGGAGTCGTATGGATTATTTTTATGTTGACTTTATATGCTTTTTAGGAGCTTCAAAGGCCTGATCACCAAAGGTTTCATATCAGTAAATTTAAAGGAAGATAGTTCACCCACCAAACTTGATTTCTTACTGAGTGTTTTTATATCTGGAGTTCATCAACTGAACACTCACTTGATTTTTGCCTAAGTTTTACATATCAGGGTATTTAAAGTAAGGGAGTTCACCAACTGAATGCTTACTTGATTTCTGCCTATATGTTTCATATAAGTTTTTTACAGATCTTAGTTCACTCACTGAGCACTTATTAGATTTCAGCCTGAATTTCATTTCAGTGAAATTAAGTGAAGGAACGCAGTTCAGCCACTAAATGCTTACTTAATTTCTGTTTGAAAGTTTCATGTTTAAAAGATGTTATCCAACTGAACACTTATTTGATTTCTATAAATGATTCATATCAGTGAATTTAACAGAACATATTTCACCAGCTGAACACACTTGAATTCTGCCTGAGTTTTACATATAAGGGTATTTAAAGGTAGAAATTTCACCCACTGAGTGCTTACTTGATTTCTGCTTGAGTGTTGCATATTAGGGTATTTATAGGAAGGGAGTTCATCAACTAAATGCATACCTTATTTCTGCCTGAATGTTTCATATCAGTGAATTTAAAGGAACACATTTCACCTACTGAAGGCTTACTTGATTTCTGCCTGAGTTTTACACTTTAGGGCATAAAATAATTGTTCACCCACTGAATGCTTATTTGATCTTTGCCTGAAATTATCATTTCAGTGAATTTAAAGGAAGAGATTGATTTCTGACTAAGTTTTACATATCAGGGTGTTTAAAGGTAAAGAATTCACCAACCGAATGCTTACATTACTTGATTTCTGTGTGTTTCATATGAAGTGAATTTACTAGATCACAGTTCACCCACTGACACCCACCCACAGGTAAGCGCTGATTTCTGCTTGAGTGTTTCATATAAGGGTATTTAAAAGAATTGAGTTTACCCTTTGAAGGCTTACTTGATTTCTGCCTGTATTTTACATATTAGGGTATTTAAAAGAATTGAGTTCACCCACTGAACATCTACATGTACACTGTAAAAATGGTTCCTGTGAAATAAAGGTGAATTTAATGGCAGCACAGATGCCAGCAATCTACTGTAATTTTACAGTATTCATACTGTGAAATTTCTTTACAGTGTATTACTGTAAAAAAGAAATATAGTTTATGTCTGTACAGTAAAATACTGTCAGCATAGACACCAGCTGTAATTCTACAGTATTAATACTGTGAATTATTTTACAGCCTTTTTATGTAAAAATGAAATGCAGTACATTTCTGTGATTATTTGAATTTACAATAACATTATGGTTACTTTACATTTTCACTCTTTATTTTACAAAGGCACAATTGCTAATAAAATAGTTTAGATGTTTAGAAAATCTAAGTTATGTGGGCCACACACATCTGCTTAAAATACATTATATTGAAAAATCTATATATAAAAAAAGCAAAAAACACTGTAGAAATTATATAAATCAAAATAAACTTTTATTTAAAAGGGCAAAGTCAACATAAACTCTAAAACATAACAAAATAAAACTTTCAATAAATAACATTTTAAAATGTTCTGCTCAAAGCAATGGCAAAAAAAAAAAAAAAAAAAATCTTAAATTGCATATCTGAGGCGTTACAAACATGAAAAATACTAAAATATTTGAATATACATCAATATGGGGGAAAAAACATTTGTTCAGGTTTTTTCCTTTTTTTAAGAGTCCGGTGACGGAGGCTCAAGTTGGACATTTTTTTTTCCTTTTTTAAAGAGTCCTTTGATATAGGTGCATGCTTACAGAGATTAATCTTTTCCTCCATTAAAGGTGACCATCACCAGGCTGCTTGTTCCTCTCCCTCTATTTATTCCAGGGTACCACTGTAAAACAGCAGCAAACTAAATATTTGATCACAATAACTCTAGATTTGTCAATGTACAATAACAACCCAAATAGCAAGATGATATTGATACAATGTTGACTAACAAAACACTTCACACATAGGTCTCAAATCAACTCATTCTTCAATAACATTACACCAACAAGCACACAACTGCCCGAGTTACATCAGGAATGCACAATTCCTCCATCAGTGCTCAGACTGTCCACAATAGGCTGAGAGAGGCTGGACTGAGGGCTTGTAGGCCTGTTGTAAGGCAGGTCCAACTTCGCTTGATCAGACAGGACTGGCAAAAAATGCTTTTCACTGACGAGTCGCAGTGTTGTCTTAGCAGGGGTGATGGTCGGACTCGTATTTATCGTTGAAGGAATGAACGTTACACCGAGGCCTGTACTCTGATTTGGAGGTAGAGGGTCCTTCATGGTCTGGGGCCGTATGTCATAGCATCATTGGACTGAGCTTGTTGTCACTGCAGGCAATGTTAACACTGTGCGTTACAGGGAAGACATCCTACTCCCTCATGTGGTACCCTTCCTGCAGGCTCATCCTGACCTGACCCTCCAGTCACCAGCCATACTGTTTGTTCTGTGTGTGATTTCCTGCAAGACAGGAATGTCAGTGTTCTGCCATGGCCAGTGAAGAGCCCGGATACTTAAAAAGGCACACACCTGTCTATATAAGTTCTCACAGCTGAAAATGCATATCAGAGCAAAAACCAAGCCATGAGGTCAAAGGAACTGCCTGCAGAACTCATTGTGTTGAGGCATAGATCTAGAGAAGGCTAAAAAAACATTTGTGGCTGCATTGAAGGTTCCCAAGACCACAGTGGCCTCCATAATTCTTAAATGGAATAAGTTTGGAACAACCAGGACTCTTCCTAGAGCAGTTTAATTAAAAAGAATAAAAGAATGCCAGAAAATACACAAATCCAGGTGTGCAATGCTTGTCGCATCATACCCAAAAGTACTCGAGGCTGTATTTTCTGCCAACAGTGTTTCAACTAAGTACTGAGTTAAGGGCCTGAATACTTATCTCATTGTGATATCAGTTTTTTCAAATTTGCAAATTCATCAAAAATCTGGTTTTTGCTTTCCCATTTTCGGGTATGGAGCGTTGACTGATGAGCAGAAATTAAATAATTTAAAGCATTTTAGCATAACACTGCAACATAAAATGTGAAAAAAATGAATGGGTCTGAATCCTTTCTGAATGCACTGTAATTGTGCAAAGGCAGCGACTAAAGATTTGAGGCTCTTTTGGCACACAGCACATACTACATGAAAACAGCATTTCTTTGGACTGAACCATGTTTAAATGAATTACAACAGTAGCAATTACAGATGCAACAGATATTTACAAGAATATAACATAAAAAATGTGTAACACACCAAAGTTCAAATGCCACACTAAAACAAATTTTAGGTACTTCCCAAGACACTAGCAGGTGGTATAAAGAAATATATTATTTTTTACATTTTAAATATCGATTTTGTATTTTCATTGAACCAGTTTAAGTGAATACAAATACTGTACTGGCCATCCACTGATAAGTTAAATCCTACTTAACAGGCCTGTAACAGGTAATTTTTTATAGTATAAAATAAAAATATAGCAGATATGTTTTGTTTCAATAATATGGAGCAGTCAGGCAATGCTTTTTACCAAAAAAAAAACAAATCTCTCTCTCTCTCTCTCACACACACACACGAGTTTAAACGGTATGATTAAAGGAAGTATAATCAGTATGCTAATTGTAACATTTCAGAATTTACAGTTTGAGCCTTGAGTTGAGGATTCCAATGCTAAAAGACATGACTTTGTAAAAATAAAAGAGTAAACACCATACCACTATTATGGTTAATAATTCAGATTTATTTTTTTGTGAATGCAAAAACATAACTGCATGGCAAAGCATAGGCCATTACACTTACCAAACTTATACCAACAGGCATAATCAAATCACAATAACTGCTTAATTATATGACATAATAAAACTTTCATGCTTTAAAGATATTTTGGAACTTTAAATAAATGGCAAATAATTTAAATGAATAATTTCAATAAATTGTTTAAAATGCAGCTGTATTTTCTCGACTGATTAAAGATACAAATCCTAATCTAGAAGAGAATTTAACCCACGAGGTAAACTTAATGAAGTTAATTTGCTCTTTCATCACTAGCATCCATAACATCACTAAGTTCTAATCGCACAAAGGCCATCTCCTCAATCTCACTTTTCTCGCCACACTCCATAAGGCAAGCAAAGTGCTCCTCGCACTGCGTTAAGTCGGAGTATCCACTGGGACCCTTATGGATGATCCAGGGCCGGCCCCAACCCAAGTATTCAAGGGTGATTTATTCAAGTAAACTCCTAGATCTTCCCTCTTTGATTTATTAGTTGGATAGCAATAGAGTAGCCAAGTCTTTGTGTCTAATTGTGTTGAGCAATTGTTTTGTTTCTTGTTGTCTTCATCTGATGGCTTTGGTACAGGCAAGCTCAGCACGCTACCTTGACAGCCGTGATGGGGCTCCCCAAGTTTCTGTGCAAAATGAGGGTTGTCAAATGCTGCTCTGTTGCTCACACTTAAAGCCTCTACTCTGTAGCCACTTGAACTACGAGCATTGTAGTACAAATTACTCTGATCAGAATGGTCTATTATCTCAGCCATTTCACACTCACATGATTTCATTTCAACTTTTCATCCCATCAGCCAGGTGATATCACAATCATCACTATAGAAGGACAAAGCATGAGGCCTGACTTTGAGAGGAAAATGGAAGGGCCAACAACTACAATGTATATAATAAACATAAGCTGGAATGACTAGTCCTCCGTTTTTCATCTGAATGCCATGTCCTGGTCCAACTGCAAAAGTAGCCCATTTGTCAATCTCATCTCCGATAACATTTTTTGTTAAATCTGTTACTTCGCTCCAGCTCTGGCCATAGTCTGTACTAGTGATGTAACACAGCCGAGCTTGATTCCTTCCTGTAGAAATCTGGTTATGCTCTGTGGTATTACCCATTATGCAGATAAAGAAAAGAAAAATGGTTTTGGATGTCTTCTCATAGACTGGACAAGGATTCATAGAGCGATGTTCCGGCAAACAGGCAGAAGAGAGCGTTTGAGAAGGATACCACTGTAAACAATGACAGTATCATTCATTAAAGGGATAGTTCACACCAAAATGAAAATTCTCTCATCATATTCACCCTCATGTCATCTAAATTCATATGACTTTGGGAACACAAACAAAGGTATTTTGAAGGGAATATGATGTAGTTTTGTCTACGTAAGTCAATGGACATAAAAGGTTGCATAAAAGTAATCCATATTACTTGAGTGGTTTAATCCATGTCTTCTGAACTGATACGATCACTTTGGATGAGGAACAGACCAAAATGTAAGTCCTTAGTCACTATAAATCATGACATCCAGTCTAATTGGAACACAGTGAGGGTGGTAAAGAGGGTGATGCTTTGACGCTGCACACAGTTGCCAGGTACTAAATCTCAGGTACTTGCATTTTCATTTTCCAGTGTTTATCATCAACCTTTTGGCGACCACAGTACATTTAAATGGTACTTGCGACTAACATTTTAACTTGCGTCTGCATTTTCAAAATAGCTGAACTGAAATCCAAAAACCTGATACCTGGTTTGTATACAGTGCTCTGCCTATGTGTAAAGTGTGAGGAAGTGTGTGAACGAGCTTCTCTTATGAATGCACCAAGGAGACTGAGGATATAGAATCATCATTGATAGTGAATAAGGACTTCAATTTTGATCGTATCACTTCAGAAAACCGATTAAACTACTCAAGTCATATTGATTTATTTAATGATGTCTTTATGTCCTTTTTTGAACTTGAAATTTTCTACAGCTTTAACTTACAATGTATGGACAAAAACACATCATACATCTTTCAAAATATATTTGTGTTCCACAGAAGAAAGAAAGTCAAATGAATTTGAGACGGCATGAGGGTGAGTAAATGATGAGAGACTTATCATTTTTGGGTGAACTATCCCTTTAAATTATGTATGTGCCACTACACATGTTAAAGTATGCCTTTTAATGGACAAAATGAATTGAAATTATGAAACAAAATATTAAATATAAAATCATATTTATTATCTAGTAAGTTAAGGTATACATTACATGGAGGGATCCATTCTGGGGTGAACCCCTCCTCATGACCAACACATTTGCATCACTGTCATGAGGAGTGCTGCGTTCCTCTCCAAAGACAAGGAAGGTCTGTCCATCACTGATGTAGATAAGAGCTGGAATTCTGTAGGTTTTCCCATTTTTCTCCTGTTTGAATAATGTAGTTCGTGCAGACTGAGCTCCGTGGGGTTCTGGGCAGCTCTTCGATGTCATGTTGCCAACCGTTCCTGGATGAATAAGTAAACATAGCTAACTGGTTACAGAGACTTTTAGGGCGTGTTCTATTGACTAAGGCAAAAGGTTAATCTCGATTAATTTCCTTGTTTCTGCATACTGGATTCCACATGCAAAGAATTGAACAAACTGTTAGTTATTTTTTGTTATAGCTGGAAAGAAATGTGAAGGAAGGTTTAACAGAGGTGGGAGCAAGTCACACATGTTCAAGTCACAAGCAAGTCTCAAGTCTTAACCATCAAGTCTCCAGTCAAGTCTCAAGTGCAGTGCAGACAAATCAAGCAATTCAAGTCAGTGACTTACCTCAAGCAAGTCAAGTCCTGATGAGTTTCAAGTCGAGTCAAGCCACAGTACTAAAATAAATAGAGGTAATTTTTTTTGAAATACATTTTTATTTTTGTTCTGAAAAGATGAACATGTATACATATTTTTATATTCACTTTTTTATATGAATTGTACAACAGTAATGTGTTATACAATATATATATATATATATATATATATATATATATATATATAAAATCAGTAAATTTCGTTAATAAACACACACGGTATTTTTATCATGGGCACGTAAAAATACTGTGTATACTTCTAGATACCTTATCCGAATTGTTTAGATTTTTAGAATTAACCGGATAAAATGTATAATACATATGCGGTGTAAAAATGCTGTCAAATTTTCACATTGATATAACAAAAATGGCAGACGGGCTGAATGAAAATGCAAATTCACTCTCTGACAGTAGGTGGGGCTTATGCAGCAGAAATACAGCTGTAACTCTGGTAACGCCTGCACACAAATCAGGCCTGTGCTTATAAACAATACTTTATTAGGCATTATACGGAGGTAAGATGAAAAGAAAATGCCATCGAAACTTTTCTGAAGACAGTCAGATACCTTCGAGACATTTATATAAAATAGTCATAAAGGTATTGCATTCAAGGGCTTTAGTTAAGTCTACAGAAGTCATAATCACTATGAGAAAGCTTTCATCACAAGTCATTCTGTATATTTTATACTACTTGTCACATTTTAAATAAAGTGTTTTGACTGCAAATCTGCCTGTTGTGTTTTTATATTGCCAACAAATGGTTATGGTATATTGTTGACTGTTGAGAAGGTTTAGAAAAGGCACACACAAATTCAGAGGCAATGTTGGGTAATTTTAAACTTGTCACGCTACAAAACATGTTAACTGTGAATCATTTTAATTTACTGACAATCCTGAAACATTTGAACAGTAATTTTACATATTAATCTTTCTGGATATGAAATGATTTACTTACCTTGTGGTTTTTGAAATGTCTGATGAGATTCAAGGTTGTTGTGGCTTTATCAGATAATTTTGCATTGCATATATTCATACTTTTTTTTTATTCAAATGGTCCAATTCAAAATCTTTATATCCAAAGGAGATTATTTTGGGAACTCGACAATCATATGTAATTTGGTGCATTGTGAATGCAGCATTAACTGCATAGATGCAAATCAGTGGTGCTGGCAGGCTTACATTTTTGCATATGAATTAATTGCTGTAGCAATATTTTTTAAACACATTTAGTTACTGTTTATAATAGGTTATTGAAAATAATCATTAAAAAAAACATTCAAGTCATTGTCGAGTCATTCAATTCAAGTCAAAGTCAAGTCAAGTAATTTTCTTAATTTAGTCAAGCAAGTCACAAGTCCTTAAATATGCTACTCGAGTCAGACTCGACTTTCAAAGTTGGATCATAAAATTTGTTTATGATCCTGATTAAAAAAATTTTTTCTCTATAATATTTTTAAGAAAGTTGGTGATCTCCTCTTTTTCTCCTCACAGAATGAAATTCTGTGAATGGAATTTCAAATCGATCACCATTAAGAGAAAATGTTTTATATATATATATATATATATATACACACACACACACATATATACACACGTTGGTACAGTTATCCTTATGAGGACTCAACATAGACATGATTTTTATACTGTATGAACTACAGATTTGTTTGTAAACATATGGAAGAATTTTTATGTCATTACTTTTGACTGTCCATTTGTACAGAAATTCTGGAAGGATTGTACTTCTTTGTATGTGGACAACACTTTAAATATAACGCAGACACTTAAATACATTATGTGTTACTTTTCACATGAAGACAAATGTAGTCTGGCATATTCTATACTCCCAAATGAAGAATTTCTAAATCTCTTCCATCTTACAAGGCTTTTTGTAACGAACTTGTCGAATTTTTAATGCAGTCACTTAAGCTAAAGTAAAACTGTACATGTTTGTTCATTGTTAAGCACTTAAAATTTGCATTTGGCGTTTCATGTAATTTTCTTTCTTTTTTTACTGTTTACATGTTGTATGTAACGTTGCAACGCAATTGATTTTGACCTTTAACACGTGACTCGCGTTCCTGGTCTCAGACTGTATAGTGTGTTTATCCTGATATATATACGCCACATTGCCCCAACCGATGTCCATATTGTAAATATGCTAATCATATCAGTTAATCAAAAACGCTAAAACGTAACACTCGTCTACATGTCTATGTAGACACACATAGACATGTAGATAAGCAGTTGTAAATAATGCAAAGTTAGAGAGTGTTGTAGCTACTGGCCTTTTTAATAAGCCTAATGTTGCACAAACAAAGCCGAAATCTTGAGACTGTGACAGATAATGTTTGTACATACAGTCTTTGCACTTGCCTTTCATTCGCCCCTCTCTCTCAACGGATAATCCATTGAGTTTACGGAGTTCGTGTTTTTTATATGCAGTGCAGTTATCATTCAGTTTCCGCGATGGGAGAAAGGTTCAACTGATTGTACTGAGGTACTCATTACAGGCTTCATATGTTAAAGATTAGGGTGGGGCGGAGTTATGGCATCTGCTGCTTCCCAGGAACAAACTGGGGCTCCTTTGTACAATGGTCTTCAGCTTCAAACAGAACAATGACAGCGTTATGTTTTATGCAAATGCATTGTGGGACATGTAGTTCCGAACTAACAACGTGCTCTTGTTCTTGCTATATAAACTTATTTAATGCGCTTGTATTAATGAAACAGGTTCTTGGAATATTTTTTCTTATTGTATCAACTGAGTCCGAATCTCAACAGACTCGATGAACATTTTGAAAATACTGCATTTCCAAATTGCTTCACCACAGTTGCTAGGATACCATGCAACACGAACGTCAGGTATAGGTTGTGAAGATATTTGAAAACGGTTACAGTTTATGTAAGTTGCTTTTCTAGTTACTCTATCTTTCTAGAGTTATTAAAGTGCTTATTAAAGTACACAATTTTTGTTAAGTGCCTAACACCATGCTTACTGTAATTGAGTAGTGTAAGTGTATGTTGCACCTGTTTATGTCTGATCTGTCTTTAATATAGCCTAGATCTATCTAAAACTATAACTTTTAGGTCTGTCTGCATCTCTGCATCTATAAAGGAAAAAAGAGAGCTTCCCAAACAAATAGTGTTTTCATTAGGCTTTCTTTTGTTCTGTTGCAGCCTAATTGCCCACATTTTGTTGATGTCTAGGTGACCACATAATTGAAAGAATTGACAGGTTTGGGGATTTACAAACTGGACAATGAAGAAAGTTATCCTTAAATTTTTCCAAATATGATAATTCTTTCACCCAAGTAATGAAGGTGACTACTGAAGCACAAATGTTTCTGAATTCTTAAAATGTAACATTAATAAAGATACTTATTTAACACTGCACAGTGACCTTTTTAATAAATCTTAAATGGGCAGGGCACTGGCTCGTAGCACAAAGAAAAACATTGGACAAGAGAATATCAAAAAGGAAAAAAGCTTCTGAAGTGCACTCTAAACTTTTGCAAAGACAACATTTTTTATAAAAATAAAGTAATAATAATTGCTAATTCTCTTCCTGGGTTTAGGATTATAAACTGAACCAGTCTATTGTTTTACTTGTGTAAAACAATACTTGAGTTGTGGCCCCAAAGTGTGTCGGCCCACCGAGAAAATGCCCGGTATGCCAGATTACCAGTCAAGCCCTGGTTGTAATACAAGACTTTTTGCTTGACATAGGAATTCAAGATGCCATTAGTGTTTTAGAGCACATGCTCAAGAACCTGCTTGTGTATAGAGATCCAAATGAAAACCTTGACTGTCCTCTGAAGCCATACTCTGAAAGAGAGAAGGGTCAGAGTTCATTAATCATGTGCAGCATCAGAATCTAAACCCAGTAAGATATGAATTGCATTTACTGAATGCTAAATTTGCCATTATAACTAACAAAGCAGAATCATTCTTTCCCTTAGTAATAACAACCTCTATCATTTTATTGCCGGATTTGTTACATAGGACTACTTAATTCAAATTATAAATTGCTAAAGTGTGGAATCCAGTGTAAATCAAACCAATTGATGCAACTTCAACATTAATGACAGGAGGAAATATTTACAAATGTACCAGTAAAGAAATCTGACCATGAACTAGCACAAACTAGCATGTTTTTGAAGATTTACAGGTCAATTTACAAGCATACTGTAGAGATGTTATAGTGGTTGTGCAGCACTGTGTTTTCTTGGAAAAGCTCTATTTGGCTCTGCAGCTGTTCCTCTATTATTTCAACACTTTACAGATCGCTAGAGTATTTGGCTGTGCTGCATGAATGAGCCTCAGTGGAATTATTGTGGATGTTCCATGTTGGAAACCTATAATAGCAATAGAATGTTAATATAATCCATTAGTTGCAGGCAGCTTTCATTCAGTAAGCTATTAATCTGTCCTTTTTTCCATGGCTTTTTCAAAAATTCACTGTTGTAAAGCTTTATATATTTTCTATTCAGATAATGTTCTCAACAAAATGAAGGATACTTGTAAGAGAGAATATGAGGAAGTACTGACTTTGCTGAAAGACATGAAAAGTGGATAGAGGATGACCCATCTGAAAACAGTGGAACAAGAAGCACAGCTTGAGAATGAGAAGACCTGTAATCTATCAGGTGCTTTACATTCTGCTTCTTTTTTCATAAATTTGTTTGTTACAATTTACATATTAATAGTGTTCTTGGAGTTGGCAACAAAACATGTTTACACAGACCATTATATGTTGTTGGGAATTTTGTGTTTTTTGTATTGATTGGAAATAAATTGACCTGTTTTTTTTTTTGTTTTTTTTTAATTTCTGTATTTGGTTTGGGTCAAATTTATTTTGATCATGTGCTGAGAATTTTAAATTGTAAGGGCATTTACTTGGTATGCTTCTCTGAAAAATTGTGTAAATAATAAAAAAAAAAACTGTTAATTATTAAACAGAATATTGCATTCTAGAAGACATTACCTCAAAAAAGTGGAGAGTATGAACAAATAACATGGACTACTTTTTTTTGGTCAAGATTTTAGGTCTATGCCCACAATTGGTGACCTTTAAAGCTCCATAAATATAATAGAAGCCACATTAAATTAATCCATATGACTCCAGTGGTTAAATCAATATCTTCAGAAGTTATATGAGAGGTGTGAGTGAGAAACAGATCAATATTTAATTCCTTTTTTACTCATTCACTTTCAAAATGTGAAAGAATATGAATGTGAAAGAAAAAAAGAAAAAAAAGTCTTAAATATTTATGTTTCTCACCCACTCCTATCAAATTACATCTGAATATTTAACCACTGGAGTGTTATGGACTATTTTTCTGTGGCCTTTATAGGATTTTTGGAGCTTCAAAGTTCTGGCCACAATTCACTTGCATTGTATGGACCTACAAAGCAGAGATATTTTTTTAGTTCTGCAGAAGAAGGAAAGTCATACACATCTGGGATGGCATGAGGGTTAGAAAATGATGAGAGAATTTGTTTTTGTTTTAGTTTAGTTTTTTTAAATTCTGAAACATGTTTATATAGAAATAAAATGAACTATTCCCAGAAATATGCCTATTCATTGGAGTAAAAAGTGTGACAGCCTACCCTGATCTCCTAAATTTATAACAGAATGTCTATATTTTTGCACTTAAATAGCTTTGCTATTGTCTCAGTTAATATGTTCATAATATATATGAAAGAAAAAAGATGTAAAAAATAACGAAATGCTGTTTAAATTCGTTTTTGATAGAGATGATGTCAAAACTGCATTCTTGTATATGTCTCTGGCCAATCTCACATTTGTACCATTATTATTACCATTTAAATCCTAATTCATTGCGAATTCACTCAATAAAATTATTGCTAAAAATGATATTTTTTGTTAAAGACAACGGTCAAGTTCATTCTCCTGTAGGAGGCGCTTTTGATAAAACATAGACGCGCTACAGAGACTCCCACACAAGTTAGCGAGTTGCCGTCGTACTTATAAAGTGCAGAGAGGTTTGTTAAGAAAATCCTGTACCCAGTTTTCAGGAATAGGAAGGAAACGATGACTTACTTGAAACACATTTTCATTTTGGTAACAATGCGATGTTTTGTTCAGGGTGAAACAGAGGCAAATCGTCCTGGAAAAAGTAAGTGACTACCCATACATCAAATAATATTTTATTGGTAAACAGACGGTTTTGATGCTGTGTGATTAAGTTATATAACAACAACGATGTTTTATCTTGATTAAATTAGGCTACATAGGGTTACTATACTTTCATATTTATTTTCAGAATAATTGAATATGCCCAGGTACAACACCGAATCTCAAACTATTATGACATACACGAGTGTCGTCTTTTTGTTTACATGCAGTGTCGGGCGTTTTTTGCACTTTTAAAGAGAAGACTTACAGGCCAGGAGATAGCTGGCATCCCTATTTGGAGCCCTTTGGATTCATGTTCTGCATGCGTTGTACTTGCACTGAAGTACGTACCCACCTTTTCAAGCCTAATTACTGTTTAAAGTTTTAATAAGATATACGATTTTTTATATTGGTAAGCGGCTGATGACACATGAATTGTCTTTAACATACACTGTCTGGCCAATAATGATAATAAAAATAATAATTATAATATTTCGTTGGACCGCCTTTAGCTTTGATTAAGGCGCGCATCCGTTGTGGCATTGTTTCGACAACCTTATGCAACGTCACAACGTTTACTTCTGTACAGAGTTGCGTTAATTTTTGGCCGAGATCTTGTATTGATGACTGGAGAGTCGAACCACTCCATAAAGTCTTCTCAATCACATCCCAAAGACTTTCAATGAGGTTAAGGTCAGGACTCTGTGGTGGTCAATTCATGTTTGAAAATGATTCCTCATGCTCCCTGAACTACTCTTACACAATCTGAGCTCGATGAATCTTGGCATTGTCGTCCTGGAATATGCCCGTAATATCAGGTAAGTAAAAAAATCAATTGATGGGATATCCTGGTCATTCAGTACAGGTAGTCAGCTAACTTATGTTGCTGAGCCTAGACCTGACCAATTGAAGCAACCCCAGATCATAACACTGCGTCCAGAGGCATGTAAGGTGGGCACTATGCATGATGGGCGCATCGCTTCATGCATTTCCCTTCTTACCCGTAAGATAAATCTGGACTCATCTGTTCACATTACCTTTTTCCATTGCTCCACAGTCCAATCTTTATGCTCCGTAGCAAACCGAAGTCCTTTTTTCCAATTAGCCTCACTAACGAGAGGCTTTCTTGTGACCACACAGCTGTTTAGTCCCAGTCCTGTATTTTCTTGTCACATTGTGTGTATGAAAATGCTCTCACTTTCACTATTAAACATAGCCGTAAGATCTACTGATTTTTTACAATGAGATTTCACCAGGCATTTTAGTGATCTCCGATCACGAACATCCTTCCAGGTTTTAGCAATGCGTTGGACAGTTCTTAAACCAATTCCAGTGATTTCAGCAATATCCTTAGTTGTTGTTTTTTTGCTTGATGCAGGCCAATAATTTGGCCCTTCTGAAACACATAAACATCTTTTCCAAGACCACGGGATACGTCTTCCAACATGGTTGTTTATGAAATGAGCAGCTACACACTGCATCAGTTAGGGTTAAAAGAATTGTTGCCAGCTGAAATATATGAATCAATGTAATAATGATCCGCTTATATCTGCTTATTTAAAGTTGCAACTTTTTATTTTGGCAAGGCAGTGTATAATTCTGTTATCTCCCCATAAATTTAAACGGTATTTGCTTTTCTCAGTTGCACATGTGGGTGTATGTGCACAATTGTGTCAGCCCCCTTATTTATTTTGCATGAAGAAAATGAAGCCTATAATTAATAATGTTACACGTCTGAACATTTTACATTTATTATTCCCATTGTTTCCAATGATGTTTCCAATGATGCTTTTCATTACCATAACAGTCTTTTTTTCTGCTGTAGCCTAGAGAGTAAAAAATTATGCAGTTGTACAATGACATTAGAAATAAAAATTGGTGAAAATGAAAAGCAGTACTTTGGGAATATTACAATGATGTATGAATACTTTACAACTGAAATAATATATCATTTTCTTCACGTCACGGTAATGATAAGCAGAATTGGTTAAGTTACTTATTCACTACAAATTACTAATTATTGATCTAAACTTGTTATCAGATTACTTTACTGATTACTTAATTAAAAAGTAATCACATTAATAATTACTTTATTTTTAACTTACTTTCTAAAACACTTCTGCTCAACACATTCAAAATAATGTCTATATTTCTTTCTTGTTAATTGTTACACATTAGTCATTAAATTAGAACCTCACATTTCTCATTCACAGTGACTCGTTATGGGGCCATAATTCATGTATTCTACATGAATAATATATTACATATAACCATAAACCTATAATGTAATTAAAGAAATTAAATTAACTGAAAGTCAGTAACTGTAATCTGATTACAAGAATTTTAAATGTAACGCATTACACTAATTTTGACTGAAAAGTAATTTGATTACATTAACTAATTACTTTGTAATTGTGTTACACCCAACACTGATTATAATATCACAATCTTTTTTCAAATTGCGGTCAAATAATGTCACAGTGTAAAAAATGTTTGATATTTCTAAAAAGAGGCTTCATTTTCTAGATGAAAAATATAACTCCTTATTTTCTTTGGATTTTGGAATACAATATGTCCAGGACATTTTCATGACAGGTTTGTCAAAATCACCTACTATGTGTTATGTGTCTGCTATCTGTCAGTGTTTCTGTCTCCTTTCATGTGGGGGCAATCATCATATTTACATTCATGTAAACCTTGTAACTACTCGTAGTCTGGTCATGTGAAATGCAACCCCATCAAATGCCCTGTTCTGCGATGTGAAAATCCAGTGACCCACTCACAGCAGTGCTGCCCTCGTTGTGCAGGTAAAATTTCACACCCCTTAGGTCTAATTACTTTATGGTAGTTTTATGTTGGGATTCAATAACTATATATGACACAACCATGATTTGATATTTCGGTAGAATTATGCCTCCAGAATTATTTGATGTCTAATACACCATTGTTTGAACCTTCTTCTAACTGGTCCATATTATGACTATTTCATAATTACAGATGAGCACAGAACTCCAGCTGGTCTTCGGGCTCCCATTAAAACCTGTAGGTATAATGGAAGTATATACCAAACAGGGGAAACATTTACCAACCATGAACTCTTCCCATCCCGTCAATCAAACCAATGTGTCATGTGCACTTGCTCTGTAAGTCATGCAATTTTCTTTGTATTCATTTTTGTTGCATTCACCAGAGTATATCTCTCAGGAATAATATGTGAAATTGGATATAACTTTACATAGATTTTTTTTACTCAATTAACTAATTTATATTTTAAAATAGAATGTATGTGCATTATCCATCAACAAGGTTGTCGGTAGGTTTTGGAATTGACAATTGGCAGAACAAGTACTTCTTTTAATCGGCCAACTGGGCACAGTTATTGACCATTGTTGATAATCTCAAAATAGCCAAATATCTTATCAATAAAGCACCCTGACCGATATATCCTTACTATCACTAGATGTGATAAAAAAATAAATTATTTATTGTTGCTTTATATTTGTTCTTTCTCAGTGTTCTTCTATTTTTTTTCATTATAGAATGGAAATATATTCTGTGCATTGAAAACATGTCAGCCCATTACATGCTCCTCACCAGTTTCAGTTCCAGATACGTGCTGCTTGGTGTGCAAAGGTGACAGTATAATTTATTTATTAGTATTATTTATTTTAGATAATTTTTTTCCTATTTAACGTACTACTGTATGTATTGTAGTCTTCAACTGTTACTAAAAATTAATTTTAGGCTGAAATCAAATGGTTGCTAGTGGCTGTACTCTCATTTTAGGTATAATTCCACAACTTTTGTATCTTTTGAATAAACAGAGGGTGCAATTGATATCAATTCTGACTCATTTGGGGATGGAGGACAACAACTTAACAGAGGAGTTGTATGTATTTACAGTAATCGATTCTGTTCAGCAGCAGCTAGTTTAAAACTCCATTTGTTTCTTTCATGCTGCACTGCATGCTATGTATATAATTAGATTGTTTTTAAACAAGTCCAGAGTAACAATGTTTGCTGTTTGTCCTGAAACACAAGAGGCATTCTGTGGATCACTGTGCTGAGGACCAGGTCAGGGGTCACTCTGTTAGGGCCACACCATCAACACTGCGGAGCTCTCCGAGAGGCCTCAACCTACAGACGCTACACCTTAAAGGAGCTGCAGAGACTACTGTTAAGATTCTTCTACAGCGCAAACATCAGAGAGGTAAAATGATTTTATACATTTCAACGGAGGTGTCAACAGAAATAGCTTTTTCAGAATCACTTCACAAATCATATCCTCTCAAAGAGTTTCTGACTTTGTCTAAGCTTGCGTGTACAGCGGCAAGACCTACTCCCATGGCGACGTGTGGCATCCGGTGCTGGGCAAAGTCTTAGAGTGCATTCTGTGCACCTGCATGGACGGCTTTCAAGAATGCAGGCGCATCACATGTCCCAACCAGTATCCATGCCAACATCCCATAAAGACAGCAGGAAAATGCTGCAAGATTTGTCCAGGTAGGCTTGTCAGTGGCATGCGCTGAAAAGACCAGCTTCCATTTCCACGTTGGTCAAGGCTTAATGCTGGTTTTAGAAAAAAGAATAAAAGTTTTACTGGTGAATATAAAAGCTGTGCTGGTCCAGCAGCTAGACCAGCACAGCTTTTCTATTCACCAGTAAAACATTTTCAACCTAGCTGGTCGGCCAGCATGGCCTCTCTGGTCAAGCTGGTTGATTAACTAGCTTAAGAAGCCTGGCAGGTACACCAGCACAAGCATCCAGAACTTACTGTATGCTGGTATTTTTTAGCAGGTATCACATTACCATATTAACATTCACTCAACAGGCTTGCTTTATATAAATTTGTGCTCTAATCAAGAAGGGAAGAGATTCAAGAGAGTTATGACTCTACATCCCAGCTTTCAGCACATGGGTCATTGAAAAATAAGGTTGTCCAAGGTGATAAAGATTAGAAACCTTTTAAAAATCTAGTTTAAAACACACATGTAATCTTTGTGTCCATAATGGTTTCACAAATTTTAGAAGAAAATTCATAGCATTTTCCAAAAATAAATAAATAAATAATTGTTTATATATATATATATATATATATATATATATATATATATATATATATATATATATATAGACTTTACAATGTTATGTAGTGTAATTATTATGTAAATGGTATTTAAATACATTCTTTGTACCTCGAAAGTGTACACAATCAGTAATTTCAAAAACATTTTCAAACACACTGCTAAGATAATATAGTGTGTGTGTGTGTGTGTGTGTGTGTGTGTGAGTGTATATATATATATATATATATATATATATATATTACAAATATCATGATGTTTTAAGCCAGGACAAGTTGATTTATACTGTATACTTATCGAAACTCGTTGCCCTAAATAGTAAATTTTTCTGAGGTAAAGAATTTGCGTTGACTCAGTTGTGTTAACGTTCTGCTTTGACTCAAGTTACATTGATATAAAAATATTAAAAATGTTTTCAACATAAAGAAGACAAAACCAAATGATTTAAGTAATGTGGACTTGACCAGTTTATTTCAAATAACTAAATATAATTAATTCATTAAATTTTTTCTTAGGCTACATCAACATTAATCTGGATACATTTGAAAACAGCGTTTTTATTTTCAAAATGCTCTCCATCCACACTGCAGTTTTTAAGCATTTTCCAAAAGTTACCACAGTGAAATATATGAAAACGCTTAAAATCTCCTTACTGTGCATGGAAAAAATCGCCGTTGCACATACGGGCTGAAACACAATTGTCCTTGTGTTCTTTCACCAGCCACCAATTCTGAGTAAACTTCCCGTCGCCATTAAAGGAATGCAATGTGAAGTTTGAGGCCAAAACGTGGAGAAAAAGATGTGTTTTCAAAAAACGTTGCCTTAGTACTGTTGTACTTTATGTGAAGTACACATTCCGAACTTTGCCCCCTAATGCACAAGCATATTGCACATGATAGTTAATCAGGGAGTCACATAGATCTCCACACTTGACACACAAACCTCAGTAATGGTGATAGTCAACAAACATCATTAAGTAAAAAGATTAATAATAATACTTTGTTACATTTACTGTACATAGTGTTTTTCTGGACTCTTTAAACACAATCTCCTCAAACACCACCTGTGTACCACCAGAATGCCCACCACACCCCAGCTGTTGGTGGAGAGGAGAGTACAGTGATGTAACCAAATCATATATATTGGGAATTATTAGAAAGCAATAATGGATAGGCCAATGGACAGATTTGGCCAAGAGACACCCCTACTCTTTAATGAAAAGTGCCCTGATATTTTTAATGACCACAGAGAGTCAGGACCTCAGTTTAACGTCTCATCTGAAAGATATTGCTTTTTACAGTATAGTGTCCCCATCACAATACTGGGGCATTAGGACCCACACAGACCACAGGTTGCGCACCCCCTGCTGGCCTCACTAACACCTCTACCAGCAGCAAACCTAGTTTTCCCCAGGTATTAGCCAGGCACAATCCTGCTTAGCTTCAGTGGGTAACCAGGCGAGAGCTCTGGATGATATGCTGCTTTGTTAAGCTAGAGCTCTAAATCACACAACCATTAACTAACAATACTAATGAAAACAACAACAACAAAGATAAAGGCTTTTTCCTCATTAAAAAGTTTAACTCTTAAAGACATGAACTGTAATTTTGCAATATATGTAGGAAATCATGACCACTCACATTAAAAAGAAGACTCCAGTCATATCAGTAAGTCTTGACCAACTGTTTAGGAGATTCCGGTCATATAGATTGCATTCAAGTAGATAGGAGCTACACTGTCATGACTGAAAATCACAAGAGGTGTTCCAACAGTGGACTGACTTAATACAAAAACTTTGCTTAATCTCAGTAATCGTCCTTTTATATGACACTTTAACTCATTGATTAAATAAATCATGTCTGACTGTGAGTACTACATTTTTACAATGGCATCTGAAACTGAAAACTATTGATTTGATATGATGCTGCCTCCACGCCTCTAGGTGTCAGTGTAAGTCCAAGATGAAACAAAGACAAAAGTTACTGAGTGCACTTTTAGAATTAAATAAAATTGTCTGAACAAACTGTTAAGCTAGTTGGGGAGACATTTAGGGTGATATTGTTTATCTAACGTGTTTAGAATCAAAGTAATTTACATTTCTTAGTTTGAAGATTTTGCGATAAATTATGTGAAGTTACCTAGCACCAAATGTAGTTGATTAAAAATATCATTTTGAATTGAGGTGGCCAAAACACTTTTTAATTCAACTAATGTGTGCAAATTGATACAATGACAACTTAAAGGTGCTATAAGTGAGTTTGTGGAATTTCTATGTGCTGAGCCATTGAAATAGATACCCCCCCTTTTTCCAAAACCCAGCACATCAAAGATAACAAAGAGGCTGACAACGAGCAGAAGACTGTTATTCCACAGTTGTTAAACAAACCAGTAGCAAAATAGCACCCCCAACTGACAACTGGTAGAAAAAACATAGCATAAAATTGGCTTTAAGCCTCAATAATTCACAGCAACTACAATACTAGGAGAAATTGCAAAATGATTGACTGGCAGAAAGCGTCAGAGACCACATTTTTGTTTGCTGTTTACAGAGTCTAGAGCTGTCACAGAGACTGGTGAGATATCTCACAACACTTATTTCATTAATATCTCTTAAGGAGTAGGACACATTTTTGCTTACTGTTCCGTTAAATAATCGCTTACTGCACCTTTAAAATGTTAAGTTGACTTTAAAGTTTAAAGTTGTGCCATCTCAAAAAACAAAAACTGTTTTCTAAAAAATCTTGTTCATTTTGTTGTCATTGCCAGTAGTATTAGAGAATTCATGAAAATGATCCACCTTACTCAAGACACTTAAGTAATGGAGGATAATATGTTAGAATTTATGTTTATTGTACTAAATTTATTTGGGTTAAAACAACATCAGTGACAACAGTGTACTGTCTGTAGATGGTTACACCACAAGACATTAAGCCCTAGAAAAAATATCAAAATTACTTTTTCATGATAGAAGAGGTGTATTCAAGTAATTATTTTGTGTGAATTGCATTTTTATTTCTTTTTTTAATAATTTAATAGATCTGGATATGAATAACTAACATATAGTAATAATATAATAATATAGTATAAAAATGGGCATAACGTCACTGATCCACATGCTTTATCATTGTGTTTCTTTTAAAATGTACAGAGCTCAAAGCAGAGAGCAATAGGACAGAGTGCTACCTTGGCCAGGACAATAACAGTCTCCTGGTATATAAAGTTGAATCCTCATCTGCCACTCAATCAGAGGACAAAGTGCGGATGATAGCCATCGAGAGACAAGGAACCACTGAGGTTGAGGTGCAAGTTTGGAAAACAGTTGAAGGTAATGTTGTACTTTTGCTTTTCAGACAGATCAAAGACACTGCAAATATTGCAGCACCGGAAGTGGGTGCTGAGACAAAAAAAGGGGGGGGTGTAAAAGATCTTTCAACCAATGACGTGTGTATGGGACAGGACTATCTGTTTGTTTGACTTAAGACGGAGGTGTTTTTGTGGAAACATTTTTGTTAACTTTTATTTAATTACACACTTAAGTCTGAATATTTGATTTAACTTTTATTATTATGAAAATTGCTAACCTTGATTATCTCTTCACACTGTCTTCTGTTCCTTGCAGGTGTTTTGCATCTAATGGAAACAGGTGATGTTCAAAAGAAAGACCTCATAGAACATCCCGAAAATTACATCTTACTGACCACATTAGATGAGGGTATGTTTAGTCATAAGCCTGTAGTTCTTTTCATTTCAACACATTTGTTTTCCATTAGGAAAAATGTTTATTATGAAACAGGGAATGTCATACGATACGCATTACTGCATCAAAAAATCTACTGCATATTTTGATACAGTTTAAATTGAGTTTGAATTGAATACTCAGACAGATAACTCTGGAGAGCCCCTTATTGATGTTATAGTGAGTTAAAGGAAAAAGTATTCCTCTATGTCAACCAACATTATATTTAAAACAGTCCTGAAAACTGAGATTCTCTAAATGTTTGGGCTTAGAGCATTTTTATCTGTCAGAAAATATAAGACAGTAGAGGAGACCAAAGGAAATTGAACATCTATTATATATAAATAAAGGAAAGCTATTTAATTTCCTTTTTAAACATTTTCTGCCTAACTATTTCAGTCAGTCACTCTTTATGCATCTTGTGTGTGTTTGCTGTGTTTCATCTTAAAAAAGTTAGGTGCTAGACTTGGTAGTAATGTTGTATCTGACATATACCTGAAGTGTGTCATTTTTTCAATGTTGCAATACTTCATATGCAGAGACAACTATAAGTAAACCATTTGTAGATTCATCCTGACTCAACCAGTGGTGTGCATTTAAAAATCTTTTTGTCCATCCAATGGCAGATTGGGCCAGTGTTTAAGAAAACAGTTGTCATTATTTGGTGTTGCAATTCCATTTGGTGATGCTAGTAGCAGAGTCATTACACATTTTTCTATTTGTTTATTTGTTCTATGTTTTTGTACAGACACTTGGAGAAAGTTCAAAGAAGAGGAGGACAAGCAGAAGGACTTGAGTAAGAATAGGAGCTGTGAAGATGGAATAAAGGAAGTAGTGAAGTACTTAAACCCTGAACAGCTGGACAGTCTTTGCAGTTCTTAGTCTCCTCCCTGTTCTCTAACACTGCCATCCCTGTCTATGATACCCATTTTATTACCCGAAGAACACGCTCACCCCCACACAGTGTGCATGTAGTACAAAACCAGATGCTGCCAGCAGATAGTCTAAAGATCATTTATTTCTATGAGTCAGTTCAGCGCAAGTCTTAATGAGTTTGACAGCTCAGAATTCTTTGTAGGACCTTGCTTTTTTCAGAGGTCTTGAGGTCAGGCATTGCTGAAAATGTTACATTTGAGATGGAAAATGAGTGAATACATGCAAATGTCTCCGTAGGCTTCTAAGTGGGATAAAGTTGTAGGTGTGCTCAAGAAAGAAAGGGTGTAAAGCAATCATCATTAAAGGGATACTTCCCCAAAACGGAAAATTCTGTCATCATTTACACACCCTCATGTTGTTCCAAACCTGTAACACTTTCTTTCCTCTGAGCTGAATGACAGTCTCAGTCACAATTCTTTAATGTATGGTGAAAAAAAGGCAATGAAAGTGAATATTGACTGAGGCTGTCAGTCCCTAACATTCTGCCTTTTGTGCTCCATGAAAAAAAGAAAGTCATACGGGTTTGGAATGTCATGAGCACGAGTAAATGATTACAGAATGTTCCGTTTTGGTTGAACCTTTAAAAAGGAATGGTTTATGCTATTCTAGCAAGCATCCACTGTATGTACATAAAAGGAATAGCACAGGATGATAACAGCTTATTGGCCAGAATGCTTTTATAAAGTTGACATAGGCCACCTTTTTTTTTCCACTGTACTTAGTTACACATCAGTCATATATGTATCATGATTAAACTAAAAATACACTATTTATTGTACATTTAAAGCAGCAAATTTTCTTTAAACATAACTTTAATAGAATTATGTTTTTAATACAACATGTTTTTGCACTGGCATGCATGTAGCATGTATGTATATTCATATGTTTATGTATAATTCCTATGCACTTAAAATTTTCATAAATATATTGGGCTAATGTCTGGTGTGACACTAACAATACGACAGTTTTTATAACTGTAGCTAATTCTAAGTTACAATTCTATTGCTTGTTTGCTTGTTTTCCCAAGAGTTATAATGACCTTAAATGTATTAAAGAGCATTCCTACTAATGCCATAAATGTAGGTCAGAATTTGGAAGCAATGAGATGTGTTGATTGTTATCAGGTTTTAAAAGAATAGTTCACCCAAAAATTTTAATTCTCAAATTTTTTTACTCACCCTCATGTTTTTCCAAATCCACAAGACTTTCTTGCTGCTGAGGAACATAAAAGGAGAATTTTTGAAGAATCATATCTTGACTTGTAATATATTGTACAAGTCATGTGGACCACTTTTATGGTACTTTGTCATTTTGGAGTTTGACAGTCCAAGTTTGAGATGGGAATTTAACCATTCCGGTTCCCAAATGGGGATTATTTTAGGACTGGAAATAATGAATGCAGTTCTATTTGGATTTACCACTCTTAGCAGCCTAATATGATGAGATCATTTAATTTCAGACATGACAAAATAACGTTTTAGTAGACTTTCAATTTCAGTAAGTTGCGTTCACTAAAATGAACTGGCAAATAAGAGTCATTCAATCGAGAAGTAGCTCTCTTTAGTGGGTTAGATTCGAAAGAACCGACTAATAGAGTAATTTGTTTAGGAATCTGGCTACTCTGGTCATGCTGTATGTTTTGCACTGTAGATTCAAAAGAACTGGCTCATAGGAGTCATTCATTAAGTAATCGGACCACAGTAGTAACACTGTATATTTTGTGCTGCTGATTCAATAATGGTGTTGCTCACTGTCAGACTATTTTAGCACGGTGTCCAGTCCACATTATTAGAAGAATGCACATTCAAGAACCATAAACAGAACCAAAAGTAATGAAAATAATTTGGTTCCTGTATTTTTAAGAAAATGGAACTGGTTTTGAATAAGAACCAGCTCTTGGTTCCCAACCCTAGTCCAAGTCCACATTCACCTTTATTAGATGGAAAAGAGTGGCCAGGATATTTTTCAAAAATTCACCTTTTGGGTTCAACAGTAGAAGCAAAGTCATATGGTTTGAAATTACATGAATTATTTTAAGGTATCCCTTCAAGGGAACATCCACATGCAAATGCAGGTCATTAGTTCACACAGTCATTGTAGCTAACTGAGAGGGAGACATCTGGGATGTTTACTTTGAACAGAAATGAACAATCCATTTTGGGACAAATGAGTAGAAACCTGTTGTGGCACATCACAATGCCTAGTGCACCATGCCAGGGCTCTGGACACGGTTTTATTGGTAAATGCCGATGTTTTGGGAAGGGACGGCATGTGAATAGGCTGTCAACAGTCTTGTTTAGGTCACCAGGTGTGAAGTAATCCCCTTTTGTACTTCAGTCATGCTCATTGCAGTGAACTGAGAGTGGCCGACGAACCCAGATTGGGGCAGTTCAGGGAGTTGTGACTAACATCCACTCTCTCCAGATCCCAAAAGCCCACTTTCCTCTTCTTTCACAATGAGTCATTGTGTTGGCCTCACACATAGTGCCAGACGGTGCTGCTCATCTCTCACTGAAGGCCTGACAAAATATTTTGAAACAGAAGCCCCTCAGTTGCAGACCTTAATAGTCACACAATGAAGCTGTGAATTATTTCCGCTGGCTGTTGGATCTAACAGTTTCTGGCAATTTGTTCTCTTTGAGCGGCTTGGAGGGAGACAAAGGGGATTTTGGGCTGTGCTCCTATTTCATTTTCTCCCTTTGTGTATGTTAGTTTAAGAGGATGGTCGGACATTGGGTTTGATCCATACTCTCACCATTGTTTTTACAAAGAGAGCAATTTGTAATGTCAAGACCCTTTCATTGATTTACACCTTATTAACCCAGAAGAAAATTTTATTGCTCACACAATGCTCTTTCATAACTCAAGAAACTTAAAGTCATAGATAATGATAATACAATGTCTTAGTCATGTATAATATCTATGGGATTGAATATCTGGCAACCGCACCTGAATGTTGTTGTGCACCAGAATCATATAGGCAGCCACATTCTTACACAAATATTACATTCAAGTGCATGATACATTGTTTCCCAAGATTGTAATTGCTGTGTAAATACATTTATTCCCCCCAAAAATAACTAAAAGCACCCAAGTGTCAGTAATAAAAGAAGTAGAAAATACAAATAATAAAAAGGCCTAAATATGGAAGCAAGCCTAGTTAAAATTATTCATATACTACATTGTTGTCACAAGACCACACTATGATGCATGTTTAATTTCTGCAAGGAGCATCCAGTTATCATCTCAGAAATATGTTTAATTTGCATTTCGTCTCCAATTTTGTGTCAAAATGTATTAATCTGTGTCAGTCCAATCAAATAATGGGTTAAGAAGAAGATTAAAATAAAAACTAATGATAGCTAAAAACTATTCTGAACATTCACAAACAACCCTGCTTGGTTGCTACAATGGTCAAAGCTAGGGGCTTTAAAGTCTTGGAGGAACAGGCAACATTTTTCTTGATGGAAAATGGATGAGACTTTGTAGTTGACTGCAAACTGCCATCTCTTTGCCTTCTGCCTTCCATAAAAAAAATTAAAAATTCTGCGTCAAATTCCATATCTAATTTAACCCTTGAACAGGCAATGATTGAAAGTGATTAGCAAAAAAATAGTTTATGTCACTTTTTATATCATTTGGACTTAAGTAAAACATATCCAAAGGAATGTTTGATATATTTTGTATTTTACGTTGCTCTATTAAGGTAAAAAAAAAAACCATTAAAGTCATCAATATTTCTGTGATTTATTTGATGCAAAAATTAAAAGATTCTGACTTCCCTTTTATTTTAAAACATATACTTTTTGTGTGTGTTTGTGTTTGTGTGTGTGTGTGTGTGTGAGAGAGAGAGAGATAGAGAGTGAGTGTGTGCGTGCGTGCGTGCGTTTGTGTGTGTGCGTGTGAGAGAGAGCGATAGAGTGTGTGTGTGTGTGTTTGTGTGTGTATAACAAAACTTTTTGAAAATTTTTGCTTTAAGGTTGCATGTATGACATGTGTTAAGTGTAATAAATGTGTATGTGCACTATTGTGGATTAAAGAAATGAAGGAAGTGCTAAATTCATGAAATTACCTGACAAATAGCTAGCTGGCTATTTAGACTCACTTAGATATTAATAGTGGAGATGTAGCAGTTCAGATAAGACATTGAAGACATATCACACATAAATCTTCCAATTGTTCCTTGCCTTATTAAATATGTATTCAAGTATTCTTGTATTCTGGATAAGTTATTATGCGATGTTTTGGAATACATTACTGAATATATTTAAGAGAGACTATTTAATATTCAGGCCAGAATATTTTAAGTATTCTGCCCAACCCTGGTCACTGTTCACTTTAATTGTATGGAGAAAAAAAAAAAAAAGATGCAATGAAAGTGAGCTGTCACTGAAGCTAACATTCTACCTAACATGTCATTTAATGTTCCAGGGTGAAATGAAAGTCCTGGGTAGGACCAACATCAGGATGAGTTGATGATTTGTTCTGTTATGTTTCATTTAAGTAGCAATTTTGCCTTTAAGAGAAGTTTCTCTTAAAGTTTCTCTTAAAGAAATATTAATAGGAACAAAAGGGACAATTGTTGACATATATTATATGGCTAAAGAGCTATAAAGCTCAGATAATTTGGTCCTGGAAGAATTTGATGAGCAAATGAGAGTTCATATTCAAATTCTGACTTTTGATTGCAAGTTTTGTCTTGATTAATCTGAGCACAGTTTGAGGTATCATTGCGATCTCTTCTGAAACTTTACAGGAGACCCATATTAGATTTCTGGTGTCTTTTTCTCTGGAGAATATCGGAGAAGCAGCATACACAAAAGTCTTAATTTAATCTCAGTGCTGTATAGAAGAGACAACTGATATATGAACAAGGTCTTATTGGAGATTGTTTTGTTCTTATTGGCACAGTAATTATTAAATCTAAGTTAATTTAATAGAGTTTGAAGTGATTTTAGCTCACTGGAGTTGAACACATGCTGCTAGAGCACAAATTTGATTTTAAATATTTGGCACCTACATGGTCTCTTAATTTTTTGCTAAAGGTTTTGAATCCCCTCTAAATAGCATTCAACTATGCATGCTTTGGCTTGGCTCTGGCAATTTGAACAGCTGGGGGCAGTCAGTGGGTATAAATCAGGTGAATGGGTCAGTTCTCTGTGTGAGTGTTCCTGTCTTGTTTCCTATTGTAATAGTGTGTGTTAAAGTGTGAATGGAGCTACACTGTTACATATGCCAATGTTATGTTCTTCAGTTATTTAAAAATCAGTTGGTGTTATTTGCCCAATTTTACTTGTACAGTGGCCCCAAAAAGTATTTGGACACCTAAGTCAAACTTAAAAATGTATTAATGTCAATGCATTAGATAAATATCAAAACAACATTTCAACCATTTACAATAAAGATAGATAGCAAAAGCACTCTTTTTAAGCAAAACATTTTACAAAAAGGAGTTTGGTAGTTTTCATACAAAATAACAACATCCACTTAAAAATTAAGAAAAAAGTATTTGGACACTTTCTAGTTGTTAAACTTAGTAGAAGTTGTCCATGCTTATGTAATGTAATTGCAAAAAAATAGCAATGAAACATCAAGGTCTAGCATAATTTGTTTGTGATTGTCACTTGTTTTGAAGTTATGTTATCTAATGACGATGACATTTTTTTAAGTGTTACTTAAGTATCCTATTGTGTGTAAATACTTTTGGGTTGCTGTAAATCACTGTTTTATTCGTCAAGTATTTGAAAGTCACTTGTTTTTTAGCTAAATTGTTCTTATATGTATCTGAGTCAAGGACTTCAGAACACTTCCGAAAAATGCTGCACAGTATGATGTCCTGGGTGATGGCAAGATGAGAAAACTCAATATGTAAAATTTCTGCCCCTGAACTGCTGCTCTGCACGGTGCCTTCCAGATCCACAGTCTCCAAGCAACTGAAGCATTGCAAATGAAAGACTCTTGATTCAAAGGGAGTTATACTGTGTTAAAGTAATTAACTCTGATGGATGTGTTTGCTTTCATAGCTGATTAAGGTGTTCATGTAACCTATGAATGAATATGCCATCAAAATTCTTCAGAAATCTTCTAATTGTGCTGCTTTTCTAGACCCTCCCTCTCAGCTTAATTAAGCTGCCCCGATCATTCCAAGGCAATGATCTGAATAATATACATATGCTGACAAATATAAGTTGCCTTTCATGAACAAATCTTAAAATAAAAATAACCTTAAATTAATGTTTGTGTTTGAAAAACTATACTGTTTATTATGAAATATGCAATCTCTCTGACCCACCTTCATTTAATATGAAAATGGCACTAAATTTTAACGCCATTTAACATTTAAATTATATCAGATAATGCCTTAACTTTGCAGCCCTGCTACATAAAACAAACCAAAAATGACAATTTTCTCATGATTCACTCACCTTTAAGCCATTACAGATGTGTGTCTTTCCTTCTTCAGCAGAACCGATATGAAGATATTTATAAGCACATTTCAGCACTTTTTGTCCATATGATGAAAGTGAATGGGTGCCATGAGGCAGCTGTTTGTTTGAAGGTCCAAAAGGCATATTTAGGCAGCATAAAAGTAATCCAAATGACTCCAGTCAATCAATAAATGCCTTTTGAAACAAATCGATAGGTTTGTGCAAAGCCCTATTCGGACAGCAATTGTTTTGCAGGGTGACATCTGTAAAAGTACATTTTCATAGCTCCTCTGTGATAAAACTCATGCTTTTGGATGATAATTAAATTATGGGGGACAAGCGAGACTTTTTGTCAATCACATGATTGCAGTTGCACTTGTTATATGGAAAATTCATCAATCCACCAACTGTGTCCTCTGTAATTACGAATTACGCTAAAGTGAAAATTAAATTTTTAAGGCATGAGGGAACCATGCTGCAAAGTGCTGTGGACATATACAGTGTACATTTTCACCTACGGAGCAAGCCAAACTTCTTGCGAAGAGCAATTAAACAAATCAAGAAACAGTAGAGACAAGACTGTTTATCAACGCAGACAAATAAATCTGTCAATGGGGGTACACATTTTGTCACCATCTCATTTGAATTAAATCTTTCCTAAGCACACGCAAGGAGATATAGAAGTCGCACTGATCAAGTACAGTAAAGATAGTTAAAATAAAATTTGAGGAGCTATGGTAAAAGTGGTTTTCTTATGTTTTATCTATCAAAATGATGGACATCATTTGGAATTATCTGTCAGTGTTTAAAAACTGGAGGTGGTAATTAAACCTTTTATATAAGATAGACATTAACCTGGCAACTTTTCTGGGACTACTTGACCCATATATGAACTAGTCATGCAAGCCCTATGCATACATGTATTTAGTAAACATTTCTACATTATAATGTGATATATTAAAAAAAATGTATTACATTGCTGACATAATAATGGACCATTTCAAAAGTTTACGTGATCTGGCTCTCGTTTTTCTCTACCTTCAACTTAAGAGTAGGCTACCCACTCACTGTGGTGGAGTGGCGACATCATTTTATTATTGTGAATTATTAAAAAAATTTCTGTTACACAGTCCTCCAACTTTCACAACTGTCCATTACCGCCAGAGCTGTTACCACGCAAAGCGCAAACATATGGCATACTTTGCAGTGGTCAAAAAGGATTTACAAAATGGCTTTTGAATTATAAACTCAGAGATGTGTTTCTAACAGTAATTAAATTACCACACAACTTTGGTGTTTGTCAAAACAGTAGTTAATTTGGCCAGGAACTTTCTCGTGGGAGATGGGAGAAAAACACTAACATTTCGAATCACTAAATCACTGATTACCCCATGTAAATGCTGGAATTACCTCACATCCCCATGTAAAATAATTGCCATCCAAAAAGGGCTTGAGAAACAAATTGATAATTGAAATGATTTAACTTTAAACCATTGCTTCCACCCACCACTGTATAACTGTTTGAAATTACCTAACCCTCACATGACATTCGTTCCTGTTGTGCACAATGCGTGCACTTCAGACGTTTTGTGTGAACTTGCCATTGCTCTTACATCACGCAACAGCTCCATGATGGGTCGACTGGTAGCACGAAGCATTATTTAAAAGATAATAAAGTTTTAATTATCTTTTTATTTTTTACACATGCCTATTGATTTGCTTCAGAAGTCATTCATTGATCGACTGGAGTCGTGTGGATTAATTTTATGCTGCCTAAATATGACTTTTGGACAATCAAACACCCAGAGCATCATGGCACCCATTCGCTTTCATTGTATGGATATACAGATCTGAAATGTGCTTATAAAAATCTTCACTTCAGTTCTGCTGGAAATGGAAAGACACACATCTAGGATGGCTAAACAGTGAGTAAGAATTATCATTTTTGGGTGAACTAATCCATTAAACACACAAAACTATCAACATGATCGCACAGGAAGTCGGAATATTGCTTTTGAATGTTCCATTACCCAGACATCGGCCCTGTTTTTGCGAAGTTATTGACAAGCGCCATCTGCCATCAGACATTTTTGCATTGGTTCCAACTTGTTTACCTTCTTTTATGGAGTGACTTGAAGTGCGTTGTGTCAGCAGCATTGGAAATCCAGGTCATTTGGCATTGAAACAAGGAAGTAATCGCATTCACATAATCAGTGATGAGCAGGATTCAGATGTTTCATTTTCCCTCTAAGATTTATTTTTTTACAGGTTGAGGGTTGGGACTTTGGGGAATTTGGGGGAATAAATAAAATATGCATTCATTGTATTACATCCTTTACAACTCTAGTGCCCCTCTGTGGGCATTTTACCCGGAAACTGGAGCTCGCATTCGCCCCTTCTTTCAAAAAATTTCCCACTTCGGACACTGATTTTGAATCATATGCTATGGTAAACCCGAGTCAGAATAGCCTGAAAGCCTGTGCCAAGTTTGGTGGATGTAGCTTTAAAGCTCTCTAGGTAGATTTAAAGTCAAAAATGTTTGTCTTGGTATAGAGAATTCGATAAAACCTTAACCAAAATCTGTAGAATAAAAGTATGTTGGTTTTAACAAGCCAACAGAACCTTAAACATTAAGGTATATATACATGCCAAATGTATTGCCCAAAAGAAAGCAGATATGAACCAGATGGGTAAATAGGTTTGACAAGACAAACATTGATGTTAGATCATTTAAAATGTTTTTAGTACATTTATTGAAGGACAGTTGCAGTTTGAAGAGTCTTAGCCAGTTTGAACACTGTAAATGCAGATTTGGGATTTTGGATCAGTCAGTATAGGAAATCCATATGATCAGTTAAAAATGTCATAGCAATCCAGAGTCAGAACATTCTGAAGGTCTGTGCCGTGTTTGATGGATTTAGCTAGAAAGATCTGGGACAAGTTACAGTCAGAAATTTTGCTCTTGGTTCTAAAAAAATTCATAAAATCCTAACCAAAGTCTGTAGAATAAAAGTACAAAAGACTAAATTTTACTCCTAAAAGGCACTTAATTGAGTGAGAACAGACCAAGTATTCTCTGCCATGCAAAACAGTAATTAAGCCACAAGTAAATGCCATATAAGCCCATGATAGATGTGTGTCATATGGCCTGTTAACTGTGACATGGTGATGAATGATGAGGCTAGGTGTTTTAGAGATAATCAGGGCTTGTTTTGGCTTGTATTCATGCCAACTTCAGCACATGCAGGGATAGTGTTTCAATGCATTTTATAATATTTGTATTGATTTCAAGACAGGTCCAGTTTTGAGGCATCACAAACACTAAAAATATTCCCTAAAACATCAAATCCCAGAAAGGTGATGCATGCTCCACCTTCTTACAATCAAGTCTTGCATATTTTCCTGTTCTGACAATGAATAGCGGTTCTCCAGCCAAGCACTGTTATATCACCCAGTCAGACGACCATGTGTAAAAATCTGCTTTCAATTAATACACAATGATTTATTCTTTAAGAACTCTGCATGAGAAAAGTGAGGGGGATTATAGAAATAAATCACTGCTGAATGTTTGAGTTTGATGTGTTTTGTTGCCATTAATCTACAAAGCAAGACTCTCACATGCCCTCAAGGAGAATTCTCTTTTGTCCTCACTTTAAAGACATCTTCAGTATTAATTGTTTTACACTAAATAAACTTTTATGATGGTCTATAAAACATTTCAAAAGAAACTTAAAAAATTACAAACATCTTGACTAAATGTACACTAACAGTCACAAATTAGTCCTTGTGGACAATTATCCTTGTGGAAAATATTACTCTGAGTTTTAGTTATTCAGAAGAATACTTAATTTTATTTCAAACAGTGTTAAGGGTCACATGGGTAAATATGTAACTAATTAGATGTGAATTAATTAGCCATAAAATATGTGTGTGTGTGTGTGTGTGTGTGTGTGTGTGTGTGTGTGTGTGTGTGTGTGTGTGTGTGTGTGTGTGTGTGTGTGTGTGCGCATTTTCTCATTTATATTTAGAAAATGCCTATTGATTTATTCCACCTGGGCTGAAAAGTGCATTCCACGTCTGAGTAGCTATGCATGAAGAAAATAACTGAAAAAGTACGGTGGCCAAAACCCTTGTAAATGATAGTACAGGTATAATACTTTGGTAATCAACAAATAATAGATTTGATAATACATTTTTACAATTTCTTTTTTAAATATTTTTTTAATTTAAACCAGTGTAATACTGGACTGAAAAAAAAAAAACTGATTTTGTGGGATTCTTTGCAGTTTAAGATGGAAGTATTTTATAATAGCCCACCTCATCAGATGATGGAGCTCTTACAGGAATGTAGATTAGCACAAAATAATAAAATTATTTTAAACCAGCTCCTTGTATATAGAATGTTTACATGTTGTGGCTATACATTTGAAACTGTGCATTTAAACATTGGGTGAGTCAAACATTATGCCACAAATGCTGTTGATTGAGCTTAAACTTGTTCTGAACCTGGAACATTCCTTAAAACTGAACAGCCCAGTAACCAGCCATTTAAAATGTATTTGTAGTTATCACCCTCCAGAGTCTATTCTGTAAGCACAATTTCACTATCAATCCAATAATACAGTATTCTCAAGATAAGATCAGTTTGGAAATGTATTTTAAAATGCAGTAAATGTTCCACTGTTATTACTGGATTTTATTGGTTCATATGGAATCTTTTTACATAAATTTCCATAAGTCATAATGTTTACAATTCCCAACAGGTAGCTGAACAAGTGCACCTTGGAAGACTGAAGTTGAACCTGGAAAAAGTTATTCACACAGGAGCATCACCATGCCAAAAGCATGGCTCATTTTTCCAATGATAGCTATGCAATCGAGCACAGGAGGAGGCACCTACAATTTTAAATGTCTGTTTGATAAGTTATCCAGGACAGGCACCTCACCAAAGTATGAGTGCTCAGAGAGAGAGGCCTGCATGGGGTATGCAAAGGGAACAACTATCAAATACCTAACTGCAAAACAAAACAAAATAGTTTTCCTTCTTCACAGCATGCAGTTGGATTAGGTAAATTGGGTTATTTTATTTTTTAGATATCAAACAATCACAAAGATTAAAACAAATCTGAATACTTTTACTGTAACTATACCTAGGAAATGGGATAAAGTCAGAAAATTACTTATCCAGACCTCATATTTGAAAGCACAATATAAATGTTTTACAATCATATAAAGCACACTCTGTTCTTAAATTTAGTCACAAACAATTCTGACTTTAAATGCACACTCTGAAACCCAAGGTTAGTAACTTTTCCTTCTGGAAAAAAGTAAGTTTATGGGGGAATAATGTTTTGGCACAAAATACTCAATTTCTTGTATGTGGCACCAGATCAGAGGAGCTTGGATTGATCTTGATATGCATTTCCAGAGGCATGCCATTCCACACAGTACGTTTTGTTTTTATAAATCAAAATGTCCAAGATCAATGCAAATATGGTGCCAGGGACTGATGTCATGTAGAAATATGAAGCGTAGAGGAGAAAACAACTCATGTTTAGCAAATACTCATAATGTACCAAGACATCAGGGACATTTTTTTTTTTTTTTAAATTGATCATTTTCTGGTATGGCCTTGGCTTATTAACTAATGAAAGCCAGAAAAAAATCCTGAATTCCTGGCTAAACAAATTGGCATGCATTTTCAAACATTTATAGAAAATCTGTTACAAGCAAGAGGGAAATTATTCTGATGTATGATTTATTTTCCAGAAACCTTTTAAAAATGGTCATAAGTGTTCAAACTTTTTTTTTTGCGATCTTCTGAATATTGATTCCACAAAGTCCTTATGTAACACAAATTTGTGAGGAAAGACTGTTTCCAGGTGAGTATGTTAATGATCATTACGCAAACATGGTGAAGTGTTGATTGTTCGCCAATTGCAGACTGACTTATGTTAAAGGTATCTGCTAGCTCGGCATGACCACAACATTTACAGAATGAAATAGACAATCACAACAGGCCCAGGACTGAATTCCAGCATGTGAAGTTGGTTGAAGAATCAACACATAAGGTTTTTCATGTATACGCAGAAATCCACTCTCGTCTTGTCTCTGGAGAGTCTTTCAGTGAAAAAGATGACATATATCATGCTTAAAACATCATCTGTGTTTCATGGGAAACAATGCGAGTAGGTCACTGAAAGAGAATTAAGTGCTTAAAAGTCCATGAAAGACAAAATTCATTTCTTTTGGAAAAACCCCATGATGGATGGCTGTTTGGTTGCTTTATTAGCTGCAGTGCTCTTCTTCTGACCCTTTTCATTTTTCTCTTCTCTTTTCCAAATGACTGCTTGAGTGAGCTCGAGTCCTTGGCTTGACTTTTGGGTTCAGATTCTTTTTCCAAAATACTTTTTACAGGTTGTTCAGTTTACTTGATTAAAATGAACTAAAATAACACAATTCTAGAACATTTTGTTTACTTAATCCATTTGAGTTGGGATTATAATACCTTTTTATAGATTAATGATACTGGGCAGGGGATTTCCATTTTCCAGCATGCTTTGCATGGGACTGGATGTGATGAACAAATATTGAAATTAAATGTTTTTTATGCATGTTTGAGCAAGATGAGTACAGGAGGAGGTTTATTCATTATTAATGTTATATTATATTGGTATTTAAAAAGAGTTTTGGGGGTAACCACTGTTGTGAAGATTGGCGTTTATCTTAGGTTTAGAATGGACATGTACTCAGAACATTAAGTACTGCTTAACTCCATAAGCAGTTGCTATCAAACTGACAGTTTTTTTTTTTTTTTTTTTTTTGTGATGGGGGACAGAACTAGAACGATTTCTACCTTATAGTTTATTTTACACTTAAATATATTAGTTTGAGATGGAGAAGCTTAAATCAATTTCAGTTTGTTAAAGTAACCAATTCATTTGAACTTCCTTTAACCAAATTAAGTTGGACCAACTCAATTACATTTCATTGCATGCATGTAAACTAAGCCTAAAAAAAAGAAACATCCTCTCACTTTCAACTGCTATTATTTTCAGCAAATTTAATGTATAAATATTTTTATGAATCAAAAGTAACAGTCTGTATCTGGTGTGGCCTCCAGCTGCATTAAGTACTTCAGTGCATCTCCTCCTCATGGATTGCACCAGATACAATGTTTGTACAGATTGCCAGTTCTTGCTATGAGATGTTACCCCACTAAGGCACTTGCAAGTTCAACCTGGAGTGACCAATATGACAGCAGGTGTAATCAATCTGGTCCCAGCAATTTGAAAACAGAGAGGAACTTCTTTTGCCAACAATAGGGCTGATTTCATGGAGTTTGTTCATGATGCATTGATCCCACTCAGTTTGCCATTTGTTTTTAATATATTAATTTATTATGGGTTTTAGGTCAGTGGGCGGTATTGGACACTTTTGAAAATCTGCTGATAAAGCCTCTTTGAAGCAGTGTCTGCTTCCTCATTTCCTGGGATTTTACAGTGTCCAAGTACCCAGAAGAAGAAGATATTGAAATTTTGGGCCTCCAAATCCAGCAGTTTGCATAGAATATTTACAAGGATTGGGTAATCATTTTTTAAAGGTGACATTGCTTGAAGACAAGATTTTGAATCTGAAATTATCAGAAAGTTTCTCTGTTGCATAGACTTTATGAAGTCCAGTGATAAGATGATAGCATTTGCCTCTGCTGTAAAAATTGAGCTGTGGTTAGGGATGGAAATTCCTTTTTTTGATGGTTGATCACAAATGCAGATGATACATGATCCTCAGATTTTAATCCATCTGTAAATATTGGGTTGACGTCGTGCCGAAGAAGCGACACTAGGTGTCTCTCTTGAGTGCCGAATATGCCTCTGATCTATGAAAAAAGGCCAATGAGAGTTGGCGAACAGTATTTGCATACCCCGCCCCCGGATACGGATATAAAGGCGAGGGAAATATGCTCGTTCATTCAGTCATTTTCTTCGGAGCCGATGGTCGTGTATGCAGCCAGCAGCAAGTGACACAACTGTTTCCTGCTTCTTTCCTCTGATGCTCTGCTTTGCTGTTGGATCTACGGCGCACTTCAGTGGCTTTTCTCTTCTCTGCACGGCATGCAGTTTGCCCCTGGGCACTTCGACAGTGCAGAGTTAAAAGAGTTTTCCTATAAAGAGTAATTTTCTCTGTAAAATAGTTTAATTCTCTGAAAGAGCAATACACAGCGGCGTTGAACGTCCTTTTCAGGACGCGTCTTTTTAAAGATGCCATTCAACCCCTGTGTAGTTCCTGGATGCGGTAGAGTGCTCTCCGCTTCAGACGGCCACAGGCGCTGTCTCGTGTGTCTGGGCGCCGATCACACCGAGGCAGTGTTTGTGGATGGTTCATGCTCTCACTGAGGTCGCGGCAGGCTTTCAATAGAAAGCACGCCACTCCAGCCGCCCCCCGTGTCGCTCCTTCTTCCCACGGGATTGAGGATGATGTGGCTGGCAATGGAGGCGATTTGGGGAGGGCAGCGGGTGCATCTCCGCCGGGTATGCCACCTGGACCAACCGCCCCCCGACAAGCTCGTTGACCCCTGTCCGTGCTCGAGGCAACAACGACTCGCCTCCGGGCCGGTCTGCCTATCCTCTGGAGCTCGAGGTGGATGAGCTCACCGCTCCATCGGAGAGCGTGGCGTCTGATGCTGATGCCTCCCCTGGGCTGCCGCCTTCGGGCCAGCACGCCCAGGCTGAGGCTGATGCGCAGATGTCTGACATGCTTGCCCGGGCCGCCGTCAGTGTGGGGTTGGATTGAAACCCTCCATCATCCCCACACCCGTCACGGCTGGATGACTGGTTCCTGGGGTCTGGGCGACGCTCACAGCCACGCCCCCCCCCCGGTCCCGTTTTTCCCAGAAGTACATGACGAGCTGACGTCTTCATGGAGAGCCCCGCTTTCCCTTCGTCAAAAGCCCTGCTCGTCCGCTCTCGCTACCCTCGATGGCGGAATGGCCCACGGGTATACAGTGATTCCCCAGGTGGATAGGGCCGTTGCGCTCCATCTATGTCCCAGTAACCCTACCACCTGGCATGGGCGCCCTATACTCCCTTCCAAGGCCTGTAGGACGACATCCTCATTGAACACCAAAGCCTACAGCGCTGTGGGACAGGCCGCTTCCACCTTGCACGCCATGGCCATCCTGCAAGTCCACCAGGCCAAGGCATTCAGGGATCTGCACGAGGGTAGCCCTGACCCCGAGGTGCTGCAGGAATTGTGCTCAGCGACCGACTTCGCCCTCAGAGCCATGAAGGTCACCGCGCAGGCACTCGGGTAGGCAATGGCCACCTTTGTGGTCCAGGAACGTCATCTATGGCTCAACCTGGTTAAGATGCGTGAGGCCGACAAAGCTCGCTTCCTCGACTCCCCTGTCTCCCAGTTTGGCCTCTTTGGCGACACCGTCGAGGACTTCGCCCAGCAGTTCTCTGCGGTGAAAAAGCAGACGGAGGCCATCTCACATATCCTGCCGCGCCGCAAACCTGCCGCCCCGGCCACGGCCCAGTCTGCTCGCCGAGGGCATCCCCCTGCGGCCAATAAATCTGCTCCACCTCAACCCTGCCCCAGCTCTCAGCCCCAGCGTCGAGCACACCGCAGGAAGCAGATGCTCCCCGTCTCTCGGACCCCCTTGGACCCGTAAGGCTCCCAGGCGCTCCTGAGATGGACGACCCAGCGACAGAGATGTTAGCTCCGGAGGTGGTAAGACCACTCCGTCCCCCGGTGGAGGGCCGGGAGGAGAATCTTTTGTTTTTAAACAATTGCCCCACTTAGATGGGGTTGCGTTACCCACATTCTCAATAAAAGAGCTATTTCCTATGTCTCTGGGTCACCTGGCCTGCAAATGTCATTCTCACGGCACTTTGGCACCAGATCTCAACAGTCCCGGTTTCCTGGACACGGACCACCCGTCTCCAGCCTCACGATTGTTCCCTGGCCGGCCGGTTCCGATGAGTCTAGAGGACGCCTACCCTGGACCTCCTCCTCAGTCGCCAACCCACCCCCTGCCAGGTTTACGGAGCAAGGTAAGTGCTTTGAGTCTTTTCTCAGCACCCCAGCCTCGGGTCGCCCTGTCGCCGCTGCCCTACCTGCTCCGCCCCGCTGTGAAGCTCCGCCGGGTAAGTCAAAATGAATCATCCCTTTGGTGCCCCTGGCGCAGAGGTTGAACGCGTGGCTTTCACTTCCCGACCCATCTTGCTGGCTGGCCCGGACCATTCGACTCGGTTACGCAATTCAGTTTGCCAAGCCCTCGCCCCCCTTCATGGGCGTTTGTTTTTCCGCAGTACACGGCAACCATGCCCAGTCTCTGCGCACGGAAATCTCTACTCTTTTGTTCAAAGATGCGATAGAGCCTGTCCCTCCAACCGAGATGAAGAAGCGTTTCTACAGCCCTTACTTCATCGTACCCAAGAAAGGCGGCGGCTTACGACCAATCTTGGACCTGCGAGTTCTCAACCAAGCGTTGCACAAACTCCCGTTGTTTGTTTGTTTGACTTTATTGTCTGTTCAGATTAACTGGACAGAAATTCATCTTTGACACCGGTATCAAGACATAAAAACATAAATGATTGAGCACTCATACATGAATAAACAAATTAATACAACGTGTACATGTTCACACACCTATCGTACCCGCCTCAATTGTGAATTTGATTTAAAACAATCACCGCCAATGGAACAAATGATCTTTTGTAAATGTTCCTTTTGGCAAATGGTATACGTAGCCTCTGCCCCGAAGGAAGGACCTCAAAGCAGGAGTAGAGGGGATGAGTCTGATCTGAATATACTGCTAGCACCCTTTCCTCCATGAAATGTGAGAACAGCTCTTGCAATGTACTCTGTTTTTGGCTGACGATTTTATTTGCCTCATTAATTACTCGTGTTAATTTGTTTTTCTGTCTCACTGTTAATTTTCCGTACCATGATACATTATTATAAGTTAAAACACTTTCAGTCAGAGATCTATAAACAATAGTTAAGATCCTCCTATCAATGCCAACATTTCTAAGCTTCCTGAGTAGACTCAAACGCTGTCTAGTTTTCTTATGTGTATGGTCCACATTCTCCTGAAACGAAAGTTTGTCATCAATGATTGTACCTAGATATTTAAAATTTTAGACTTGTTTTATCTTTATACCCTTTATAATAACTTGTTCATATGGGGGGCCAGCTATACCTTTCCTATTTTGATTCTCACAGCATAGTTCCTTTGTCTTCTCTATGTTCAACCGTAGATGACTGTTGTCAAACCATTGTATAAGATTTCCAATACACTCAAAATAGGTAGAACAATTCTTATCTGTTTGGCAAGAAATTAAAACCAAATCATCTGTGTATTTGATCAGGGTGAGATCATCCTTACTACACCGAAGATCGTTAGTATAGACAGAGAAAAGTATAGGAGATATTACGCAACCCTGTGGTAACCCTGTATTTAAAACTATAGTATCAGAAAAAATTCCATTGACACAGACTCGTTGGGGCCTATTACTTAAGAATTTCTCAGTCCATAATATTAACCAGATACTTACACCTAACTCTCGCAACCTTTCTTTCAAGATTTGTGGCTGTACAGTATTAAATGCTGATGTAAAATCCATAAAAAGTATTCTGACATGAGCATTTGTTTTATCTAAATGATGCTGAGCCTTATGTAATAAGGTCAAGGAGGCATCAACTGTGTTCCGTTTTGGCATGTAAGCAAATTGTAATGGGTCTACAGAGCCGTTAATTTGTGCTAAAAGTTCCTTGCTCAATATACGCTCCATGCACTTGCACAGCACAGATGTAAGGGCAATTGGGCGAAGGTCCTTAGGAGCTCTGGCATTAGAAGTTTTAGGTACTGGGATAACAGTAGTGTTTTTCCATACCACTGGCACAAAACCAGCATCTAAAAAGATCTGAAACAACCTAGTACAAACATGCCCAAGTTGTACTGTGCATTCTTTTAAAACAATACCCCTAAGGCCATCTGGACCGGTAGGCTTATTTGGTTTGATTCAACAGAGCACTTTGATAACCTCCCCTACCTCTATTTTCAAAGGTTCAGATTCTGTCATAGTGACATTATACTCAATGCCTACATTGTAATCAAATCTTGAATAAAAAGCATTTAAATTATTTACAAAGCTGTGGGGGTCATCATCAGACAATTGTGCCCATTTCTTTTGTTTGCCAATCAGTATGTTGAATCGACAAATTCATTGTCAATTTTACCTTTACAGATACCTAGACGAGCATGGCACCGCTGCACGCACCGTATGACAATCACCTCCGCCTGCCGCCAAACATTCAAACCCTGGACAGACCTCTGTTTCTTACGGGCAGGAGTACCCTTACAGCAGGTGTCCCGATGCATCCTGGTCACGACCGACGCCTCCAGATCGGGTTGGGGCGCCGTTTGCAACAGGCAAGCAGCAGCAGGCCATTGGAAAGGGGCCCAGCTGCGTTGGCACATCAACTGCCTCGAGTTGTTGACCGTCCTTTTAGCCCTGCGGAAGTTTCTCCCGTTAGTTCGAGACAAACATATCCTGGTCAGGTCGGACAGCATACTGCGGTGGCATACATAAATCGCCAAGGCGGCCTACTCTCCTGCCACATGTCGCAACTCGCCCGTCGTCTCCTCCTTTGGAGCCAGCAGCGACTTAAGTCGCCACTCACATCCCCGGCAACCTCAATGTGATAGCGGACGCGCTGTCACAACAACGCTTGTTGGCGGAGAGTGGAGGCTTCACCCCCACTCGGTTCAGCTGATCTGGGGACGGTTCAGCAAGGCCCAGACAGACAGTTTGCCTCCTGAGAGACCTCCCACTGCCTGCTCTTGTACGCCCGCTCAGAGGCTCCCCTTGGGGCAGATGCACTGGCACACAGCTGGCCAGTGGGGCTGCGCAAGTATGCATTTCCCCCAGTGATCCTTCTTGCACAGGTGCTGTGCAAGGTCAGGGAGGATGAGGAACAAGCCACTCTTGTGGCTCCTTACTGGCCCACCCGGGTCTGGTTCTCGGACCTTGTACCTTGTAAATGGTGAATTCCCCTGAGGAAAGACCTTCTTTCTCAGGGACGGGGCACACTCTGGCATCCACATCCAGACCATTGGAACCTCCACATCTGGTCCCTGGACGGGACACAGAAGATCAAGCTGGTCATACGGTCATAGCCACAATCAACCAAGCCAGAGCCCCTTCTACCAGGCAACTCTACGCCCTGAAATGGCATCTGTTCGTGAATTGGTGTTCTTCCCATGCAGAAGACCCACAGAGGTGCGCAGTTAGGTCAGTGCTCCTGTTCCTACAGGAGAGGTTGTAGGGGAGGCTGTAAGAGGTGCCCGGAGGCTAAATCCCTCCCGGCCAAACCTGTTCCCCTCCTGGGATCTCTCGTTGGCAGACACATATGTGATCCTAAGACCTCGACCGGGCTATGTGCCCAAGGTTCCTAACACACCCTTCAGAGATCAGGTAGTGAACCTGCAAGCGCTGCCCCGGGAGGAGGCAGACCCAGCCCCCTCACTGCTGTGTCCAGTACGTGCTTTGTGTGCCTACCTGGAACGCACCCAGAGATTCAGACGCTCTGAGCAGCTCTTTGTCTACTTTGGGGGACAGCAGAAAGGGAACACTGTCTCCAAATAGAGGCTGTCCCACTCGGTGGTGGATGCCATTCTGTTGGCCTACCACACCCAGGTCGTGCCACCCCCCCTACAGGTTTGAGCCCACTCTACCAGGAGTGTGGCATCCTCATGGGCACTGGCTAGGGGCACCTCCCTAGCAGACAGAGTCAGTCTCGTCCCGTGTTTTCTCAGGTCCGAGCCCGTAGAACTCGGTACACGTCGACGGTCTGACCTGGTGAATCGCTTGCATCCAGTGCCCTTTCCCTCTGCCGAGGTAAAACAGTGCGCCTTCTTCCCAGGAGACCACTTTAGGTTCCTAGTCGATTATTCCCTAGCCCTCTTGGGTCCGCAGTTCAGCGGAGGAACTCACTGACCCAGTCCACTACGGGTACCCCAGGCTACCCCTACTGGAATAGATGCTCCACAAATCAGGCCTCCTACACGGACTCCTCCTGTGTGCACTTCCGCGGTATGGTCACCTTACGAGCTGACCTGCGTCTCCCTTAGGTAGTCCTTCGCTGCCCTCCAGTCACCGTGTTGTAGCAACTCCCCCCTCCTCGAGGCTGGATCTACCACCGCGCTATTCTTCCCACATGTGACCGAAGAGATGTGATGTATTTTGCCACCTTTACCTCCCCTTTCGGGCGGGTGTGACCTCCGCAGAGTCTTTTCCCCCTGAAAGAATAGGAATTCGGGTAAGACCCCCTTCCCACGATGCGGTAAGGGCCCCGGCTGCTCTTGCTCTATGCCGAGAAAACATAGAGAGAAAAGAGGCCCAGCCAGGCTTGGCCTGTTCCCTTGTTGGAAGCGTTGCCTTGTTCCCCTCTAGGGTAACCAAAAGGATTCCGACGACGTTCAGTCTGAACACAGTTGGTCGCTTGTGCACGTGGAATACCTGCCCGCTTCTGTGTCAGCAGCACACGTACACGGCTCAGCGCATGTCGTGATTTGAAGTGGACCCCTAGTGTCGCTTCTTCAACACGACGTCGAAGTCAGTTACGTATGTAACCTCCGTTCCCTGATGGAGGGAACAAGACATCTTGTCTTCCCTGCCACGTCGCTGAGCCGAGCCGATAGGTGGCCGGAACACTCCCGGCTCCTCAGAAAAATCCTGAATGAACGAGCGTATTCCCCTCGCCTTTATATCCGTATCCTGGGGTGGGGTATGCAAATACTGTTCGCCAACTCTCATTGGCCTTTTTTCATAGATCAGAGGCATATTCGGCGCTCAAGAGAGACCCCTAGTGTCGCTTCTTCGACACGACGTTTCTTTCCCTCCATCAGGGAACGGAGGTTACATACGTAACCGATACGTTATGTGATGGAAATGTTTTTCTAATGAAAAGTAGTTGTTGTTGAAAGACATTTGGGTGGGTTTCGGATTATTTGTTTCTTGTTAAAACTACGATTATTTTTGGTTTTTTAAAGATCCGGGGGGAATTTTACTTAAGTTTGTCTGTTCCAGTATGCTCAGATCTACTTTGATATTTTGTAAATGTGGTGCATGCTGGTTTAAGACCATCACTTAGAACGATTATACGGTGGTTGGCTCTGAATGTGGAATCACATGTGACACATATGACCTCTTATGTACTACAAACACCCCGACAGGCTTCCATGGCCATATTTGACACACTTGCGAAAATACAGTGATCTATTTGTCTAAATGAATGGCTTTTATGTCAATATTTGGTAAAAGTTGACAAGATCATGAGGGCAGAGTGTGTGTTGATAATTTGCCACTCAACACATATCCCTAACTTCTGCTTCCCTGAGAGAAAATTACTGCTCTGTGTGTTTAATATACAGTATGGAAAAAGTTACAGGGTTCCCATATCTTTTGACCAATGAATTCCCATAGTTCACTCACAAAGAGCAATTTCTAGCCAATGAAAAATGCAATGAAAAAGAGTGAATATATTACTATATTCACAATAGAATTTTCCCATGATGTTTCCCATGACTTTCTATTTCAGGCCTGGAAATTGCAAATTAAAAAATTCATTTACTAATTAGCCTAAAGTTAACAATTAATAAAGGGTTGATGACTCACTTCTTGGTGTGAAACAGGCTCTCTCTTCACTTGAATTTTGGGGCTGGGAGTCTGTAAATTAAGCAGAGGAGGTGGAGAATCTGGAACAACTTAAAAAGAAGAGTGATGAGAGACATATCACACATATGCATTAGGGCTGTGTCGATACAATGAAATATTTGTTACGTTCCATATTGTCTTTTGTTTATTTTTGAAATTATTGTTAAGTTTCTGTCCCCCTGTTACACTCCATATTGTCTTTTGTTTATGCACTCTTATTTTGAAATAATTCTTATGTACCTGTTTCCCAGTCTTGTCATGTCCTGTTTTCCCTCCATGTTCATGTCTCTGGTTTTCATTGGTTCATTGTTTGATTGCTTTATTATCAGTTCTAGTTTTGTCATTGGTTTTAGTTAATTTCCTTATTATCTTGTTTAGAGTTCTGTTTGCCCATTGGCTGATGTTTCCCCTTGTTCATGTATTTAAGTCCTCATGTTTGCTTTGTCTCTCGTGGAGTATTGTTGTAATCCTGACATCTGCCTGTTGTTACCCCATTGTTTCCGTAGTCTGTCCCTGTTCCAGTTCATGTTCTTGGTTCCTAGTCTAGTCATCGTCTCCAGTTCCTGTGTCACCAACATTTTGTTAATAAATCTGCACTTGGGTCCTTCATATCGTCTTCATCATTGCCTTGACTGCTACCATTCGTGACAGAATACTCCACCGACAATGGACCCAGCAGCCCTGACAGCCCAGCAGGCGAATCTCCAGCTTCTCGGACTCAAACAAGAGGACCGCCCAATAGAGGCCCACGTCTGTGAGTTCTTGAGCTGGCCAATTTATCTGACTTCCCGGAGTCTCTCTTGGTCGGTTTCTTCAGGGCCAATCTTGACAGTTCGCTAAAGGAGCGGTTGCCACCAGCGACCCCTTGCTGGATGCTCCTTGACTTCCTCGAAGAGACCATGAGGATCTGTGGCTCTCCTTTCACTGTGGGTGTTGCAGAGGAGGACGCTACCTCTCCTCCCACAGTGGTCACCTCCCAGCCTTCCATAACTCGTTCCTCCACGCCTGCCACGGCCAACGTGCCCCCAGCCTCGTCTGTCCCAGGGCCAGCATTGACAGCCCCGTCCGCCAGGAGGAGGAGGAGAAGAGGGAAGGCTTCCGCTCTCCAGTCTCCGCCTACCACGGCCAACGAGCCCACGCCCACGCCTGCCACTAACAACGAGCCCACAACCACACCTGCCACGGCCAACAAGCCTACGCCCACGCCTGCCACGGCCAACACGTTGCCAGCCTCGTCCGTCCCAGAGCCAGCGTTGCCAGCCTCGTCCGCCCGGAGGAGGAGAAGAGGAAAGGCTTCCGCTCTCCAGTCTCCGCCTTCCACGGCTCCGTCCTCAGAGCCAGAGCCAGCGCCTGTAGCCTCGTCCATCTCAGAGCCAGAGCCAGTGCCTGTAGCCTCGACCGTCCAAGAGCCAAAGCCAGCGCCTGTAGCCTCGACCGCCTCAGAGCCAGAGCCAGCGCCTGTAGCCTCGACCGTCTCAGAGCCAGAGCCAGCGCCTGTAGCCTCGACCGTCTCAGAGCCAGAGCAAGCGCCTGTAGCCTCGACGGTCTCAGAGCCAGAGCCAGCGCCTGTAGCCTCGACCGTCTCAGAGCCAGAGCCAGCACCTGTAGCCTCGACCGTCTCAGAGCCAGAGCCAGTGACTGTAGCCTCGACCGTCTCAGAGACAGAGCCAGTGCCTGTAGCCTCGACCGTCCAAGAGCCAGCGCCCCTCGAGCCTCCCATGGCTCCGCCCCTCGAGCCTCCCACGGCTCCGCCCCTCAAGCCTCCCAGATCTCAGCCTCTCGAGCTGCCCAGATCTCAGCCTCTCGAACCTCCGAGATCTCAGTCCCCTGAGCCTTCCACGCCACAGTCACCTGAGCCTTCCACGCCACAGTCACCTGAGCCTTCCACGCCTCAGTCACCTGAGCCTCCCACGGCTCTGCCTCAGAAGTCCGCCATGGCTCCGCCTTCCACGACGCCAACCCTTGGCCCTTCCACTCCTCCGGAGCCTCCCACGCCTCCAGACCCTTCCACGGCTCTGCCTGTGCCTGCTCCGCCTTCCACGGTTTTGCCTGCGCCTGCCCCGCCTTCCACGGCTCTGCCTGCGCCTGCCCTGCCTTCCACGGCTCTGCCTGCACCTGCCCCGCCTTCCACGGCTCTGCCTGTGCCGGCTCCGCCTCCAGACCCTTCCACGGCTCTGCCTGCTCCACCTGATCCACCTTCCACGGCTCTGCCTGTGCCACCTTCCACGGCTCTGCCTGCATCCGCTCCACTTTCCACGGCTCCGCCCGCTCCGCCCGCTCCGCCTTCCAAGCCTCCAGAGCCTTCCAAGCCTTCCAAGCCTCCAGAGCCTTCCAAGCCTCCGCCTCCAGAACCTACCTGGTCTCCCCCCTTCCATGGCTCCGCCCCTAGAGTCCTCCTGGTCTCCGCCTTCCATGGCTCCGCCCTCGGAGCCTACCTGGTCTCCGCCTTCCATTGCTCCGCCCCCAGAGCCTACCTGGTCTCCGCCTTCCATGGCTCCGCCCCTGGAGTCCCCCTGGTCTCCGCCTCCTGCGGCTCCACCCTTGGAGTCCCCCTGGTCTCCGCCTTCCACGGCTCCGCCCCTGGAGTCCTCCTCGGCTCCGCCTACAGAGCCTTCCGCGGCTCCGCCCGCTACCCCTGAGACTCCTCCCAGGCCTTCTGACCCTGTCCTGTGGCCTCCTCCCAGGCCTTCTGACCCTGTCCTGTGGCCTCCTCCCAGGCCTTTTGACTCTGTCCTGTGGCCTTCCCCTAGGCCTCCTGACCTTGTCCCAGTCCTGTGGCCTTCTCCCAGGCCTCCTGACCCTGTCCCAGTCCTGTGGCCTTCTCCCTGGCCTCCTGACCCTGTCCCAGTCCTGTGGCCTTGTCCCTGGCCTCCTGACCCTGTTCCAGTCCTGTGGCCTTCTCCCAGCCCTCCTGACCCTGTCCCGTGGCCTCCTCCCTGGCCTTCTGACCCTGTCCCTGCCCCGTGGCCTTCTCCCCGGCCTCCTGACCCGGTCCCTGCCCTACGGCCACCAGCCAGGCCCCCTGACCCAGTCCCGACCCTGCAGCTGCCTCCCAGACCTCCTGACCCAGTCCCTGCCCTATGGCTGCCTCCCTGGCCTCCTGACCCAGTCCTTGTCCTACGGCCACCTACCAGGCCCCTGACCCAGTCTCTACCCCGCAGCTGCCTCCCAGACTTCCTGACCCGGTCCCCACCTTGTAGTCGTCCCCTTGGTCCCCTGGGCATCTGCCTGGCCTCCTTGGTCTCCTGGCCGCCCTCCTGTTCTGTTATGGTCTCCCTGTCCTTGTCTTGTATCTTTGTGCCCCCTTGAACTGCCTGTTTGCCCCTGCTCTCCGAGGATGTTTTGCCTTTCCTTTTTTGTTTTGTTTGGAGCGTCTGGACTCCGCTCCTTAAAGGGGGGGGCTCCTGTTACGTTCCATATTGTCTTTTGTTTATTTTTGAAATTATTGTTAAGTTTCTGTCCCCTGTTACACTCCATATTGTCTTTTGTTTATGCACTCTTATTTTGAAATAATTCTTATGTTCCTGTTTCCCAGTCTTGTCATGTCCTGTTTTCCCTCCATGTTCATGTGTCTGGTTTTCATTGGTTCATTGTTTGATTGCTTTATTATCAGTTCTAGTTTTGTCATTGGTTTTAGTTAATTGCCTTATTATCTTGTTTAGAGTTCTGTTTGCCCATTGGCTGATGTTTCCCCTTGTTCATGTATTTAAGTCCTCATGTTTGCTTTGTCTCTCGTGGAGTATTGTTGTAATCCTGACCTCTGCCTGTTGTTACCCCGTTGTTTCCGTAGTCTGTCCCTGTTCCAGTTCATGTTCTTGGTTCCTAGTCTAGTCATCGTCTCCAGTTCCTGTGTCACCATCATTTTGTTAATAAATCTGAACTTGGGTCCTTCATATCGTCTTCATCATTGCCTTGACTGCTACCATTCGTGACAATATCGATATATTGCTATACTTTTTCTTATGATATTGTATCGATACTTAGATCCATGTATCGTGATATTTTCAGTGCAGTCGGAGACGCTTCTATGAGGCACGAAAGAGACTGAAACTGATCCAGCAGGATTCACAGTTTCTCTCACAGATATGCTGGACCTCTCCCAAAAATTTGGATCTAGGACCAAGCAAAAATATTGATTTTCTAATTAATCTCCGTTTGTACAAACCCAATATCAATTCTTAAAATGCCAAGATCACTTTTTTTTCTCTCTTTGCAATCCCCTACAATCAGATGTGTGTAAATACTTCCCATATACTACAACAAATGTCTGTGATTTGCCACACGTAATTGTTTAGATTTCACTCACCAGAGTTTGAGTGGTGTAATGGCGAGGAAGTTCAGCACAGACATAGTTTCACTGCGAGCTGACAATAAAAGTTTTGCATTTTCTGTATAATGTTAGTCCAGAGACTAGATCCAAGCAAACCATTTGTTATGCAATATTAATTTGTCTCTTTTAATAACAACAAAATAAACATTTAATTCTAATCATGCATAAAATGGATGATGTAAAGAAGCCATTCAACCAAACAAAAACAGTACCATTTTAGCACGTGTGTGTGTGTGTGTGTGTGTGTGTGTGTGTGTGTATATATATATATATATATATATATATATATATATATATATATATATATATATATATACGCTTAAGTTCAAATTTGGCATGCAAACAAACAAGTAACAATATACTGTATATGTGCAATATGCAATTTCAATACATCATGTTTATTGATGTAATTCATGGACTACATTTAAAAAAAAAAAAAAAGCTAAAATGTCAACAAAATGATTCAAAACTAATGATAAAAGAAAATTAGCAAAATGTATACTGTATGTCCATAATTTAACAAGTTAGATGGTCCCCAGTATAATGAGAAAAATGCTAAATGATCATTCAAACAGAAATATACCAATATTAAAAGCGAAATCAATATCGCATCATCATGATGTATCGCAATATTTCAAACTGTGACGTGTATCATAATAAGTATTGTATCGTGAGGTGGCTAGTTGTGCCCCGTCGTAATATGCATGTAGGCCTATATATAAAAAGAAAGAGGGAAAAGAGAGAAAAACAAAATGAATGTTATCAATTAGCTTTTTTTTTTTTTTTTTTTTTTTGTCCGGGAGCAATTTTTAGATTTCATTCAGAGGCTCTGCCTAGAGGCGGAATCTATTTCTATGTTTTTTTTTTTTTTTTTTTTTTCATTTTGGGTCACCGAGCGCCTCAACTGGATTACTTCAAATTTGCCAAGCATGATGCGAACTTTTTTCCCCCTACCATCATCATCATCACTGCTGTCTGCCTCGGGCTGCTTTATCCTCCGTCTCTTCTTTTGTTGGCTTTCCATCATCTTCACTGTCCAAAGGCTCAGGACACTTTGTTTTATTTATTAGGAAGTGAAGAACATTTAGATCAGCTCATGTTTAAGGAGGAGTAATGATATAATAATGATAATGAGAAACGTTTGACATTATTAATGGTTAAAAAATAAATAAAGCAAAACATCTGCATTGCACTTTATCAAGCAATTGAATCATCAAAGGGATCAACGGTAATTGACTAGACGGCCCATGGCCAGTGTGAGAGTTTTGTGAAGGGTTGATGGAAAGGTCACTTGTCCGATTTGGTCAGTGCTGCATAGTCACAACGTCTTCAGCCCGTTCACATCGTCAGCAGCATTGTCGCTTGGTGTCGCTAGACTCTGCAATTTGTCTCAAGTGTGCATTCCTACTGCTGCTGCCGCTCTAATGTTATTGGTAGACTGCACAACTGACTGGCCATAGTAGCTTTTGAAAATGCTGATTAGATGATATTCTAATCTGACAAGGAATGAGTTCTCATGCGACTAAAAATGAACATTCTCCAAGGGATTCTATATCATCTGCAGCAGTGTTTATGAACCATACAATTAACCAAGACGAACATTATATCAGTATATATATATATATATATATATATATATATATATATATATATATATATATATATATATATATATATATATTTATATTATATATATATATATATATATATATATATATATATATATGAATCGAACTCACTCAGAATGACATAGTCACACGCGAATTCAGTTCATTTGCAACATTCTCAACTTGTCGCTCGTCACAGCGATTTATGTTGCCTGAATTCGCTGTGCTCTTATTGGAAGTGAATGATTGTGTGATTGTGATTGTGTTGCACGATGCCGCTGGTGGTGTAAACGGGGCTATTCCTTTGAGGATCAAGTAGGCCTATATGTGTTTTTATGTCTTGCGAAATAAAAAGGTTTTAATGTGTTGAAATAGAGAGAATTTTTTGAGATCGTCATAATCCACGGTGTGCCATTGTTTCCCTGCAAAATGTGTTCATGAATATATTGCAATCATGGAGCAACAATATAGTTGTAAAAATTCCAGATATGAATGTAAAAAAAAAAAAAAAAACCTGGATGTAAATTGTAGATGTCTTTATTTTGTAAAAAAAAAAATATATATATATATATATATATATATATATATATATATATATATATATATATATATATATATATATATATATATATATATGTATGTATGATGGGGCAAGAAAAAAGTAACTAAAGGCAATCATCCTTTTTGTTGTGCCATAGTAGTATATATTATATACGTTGTGACAAAAATTATTTATGGCCTAATTGGTGTACATTTGACCTTTTGATTCCTGCTTTTATTTTAAGCCATAGTAAAAAACGAATTACATTACATGTGCTTTTCAGATTTGAGTAGCCTCTCCAGAAAAACTCCGCCCCATTTAAAACAGAATGTTGAGTGTTTTGTGATCATCTGTCACTGCAGCGCCATTCAGGATCATATACAAGACGGCAGCATGTGTTTAACATGTCGCATTACTCTTTAAAATGGCATTTATTTTCAAAAGTATGTGTTGCTTGTACGATGATTTTTAAAATATTTGTGCTTTACAGGTTAAAAAAAAAAAAAAAAACGTACATTTTGACGATCATGATAACTTGGATCGCATTGATCAACTAAGTTTACGTAAAGATCATTTTTTTCATGTATTTATATATTAGAAGTGTTTAGACTTAAACTGTAAATATTCAGTTTTAAAAGCTTCCATGTTCCACAGGGAAGAGTAGAGGGTCTCGGAAAAGTCGAACAGAGCATTTTGGCCAATTACAGGTCGAGGTGCAATAATTCTCTGGCACAAGCCTGATTCAAAAGATCGCTATTCTGACCATGAAATGATTCTTAAAACCTCCTTAAATCCTGTAAAATTAGCCTAAAACACCTAATCAAGGCATACCCAAAGTAAATTTAAAGCTGTTCTTGAACCCTTTGGAGTACATGCATGGTTTTGGTCTCTTATGAAAGGTGACACTATGAAGTTTTTTCCTCAGCAGACAGAATTACTGTAAGTGCTACTGATTTTGAGTAATAGAAGTTTGAACACAAAGAAATAGAAGTTTGTTTTTCCGCCTGAATTTTTTTGCATACAGATGCCTGCAGATGACTATAACTTGTAGCTATTAGCTTGAAAACATAATGGGATCACAGCATGAAGCCTTACCTTGTCCAAGTTCAAATTTCATAACAATACCACAAAAAATGAATATTGTACACTTGTTTTTCTAAGGGTACACCCAGGCGTTTTACAAAAGTGCCTTTTGGATACTCCAAAGGACCCTTGGTAACCATGGCCATATACCTAGGATAAAAAGGCTACTACTTTTGAACGCTTCAACGTACAGTCATAATTTTGGGCTCTAATGAAAGATGACACTTAGAGCTATCACATTCCAGATCCAGATCCACTATTAGTTTTGCTGACACAGAGTAACTGATGCATAAACACATTTGAGTGTCTTTTCCCTTCTTGAAACTAAATGTTGCGCATATAAAAGAGTCAAAACTAGTTCTATGGTGGAAATTTGTTTATATAAAAAATCCACATCTAACTATTTACATACATTTTTACAAAAAGTATTTACAAACAATTATGCAATTTTACAAGTTTCTAGCAACATGCCAGTCATTGTAGCAGTCCCGTTTTGGTAAAAAGCACAAAGGCACATCACAGGAAGAGCACTTCACTGGTGTCTTTGCATGACACTGCCTGCACTTCAGACAACCAGCGGTGCTAGATTCAGTGATGTGCACCGGCCTGTGATGTCCTCTTTGTGGAGCAGGAGGTACGGGTCTGGCTGTGGAGTGAGACCCCAACTCTGCCAGCTCCTCTGCAAGGGTCTCTCTGAAAACCTTCTGGTTCATTGGGACCTCTACTTTTCCTTTGGTGATCCTTGGTCCTCTGCCTCTTCGTCTTCTCCTGCTGGCAGAACCTCTCTTGGGAGTTTGGAGATGGGGTTCCTCTCTTGAGGTGCTGTCCTGCTGCTCCACTCTATGTGGCCGCTTGCTGAGTGGGGGAGAAGTATCCGGCTCCCAATCGCTCAGATAATTGCCTATAGTGAAAATAAAGAAATAAATGTCACTTACAAAGCTAGACAAAATGTGTCCATCTTTTCTGTATTCTACCTTTTTACAGCTTGCTTCCTCACATCTCAGCAATTTACACAATGAAACACACACACACACACACACACACACACACACACACACCTCCCCCAAACTTATATTCTTATATTCAACTTTATATATATATATATATATATATATATATATATATATATATATATATATATATATATATATATATATATGTGTGTGTGTAAATATATATTCGTGTATGTATATTTACTGTAAATACTGTATGCTTTGGCAATGAAAACATCTATATACCACGCTAATATAGCTAGATCGGCATCAAACAATGAAACAAAGGCTTAAGAAAAAAGCGCACACGCACAATCACAATCTCATATTCAACGTGTATATATAGTTTTTCTTTTCAAGTATGTAAATATATATTCGTGTATGTATATTTACTGTAAATACTGCATGCTTTGGCAATGAAAACATCTATATACCACGCTAATATAGCTAGATCGGCATCAAACAATGAAACAAAGGCGTAAGAAAAAAAGCGCACACGCACAATCACAATCTCATATTCAACGTGTATATATAGTTTTTCTTTTCAAGTATGTAAATATATATTCGTGTATGTATATTTACTGTAAATACTGCATGCTTTGGGAATGAAAACATCTATATACCACGCTAATATAGCTAGATCGGCATCAAACAACGAACTAAAGCCTCACACACACAAACAAACAAAGAAATACAAACAACTCCCCCAAACAGTTCAAACACTCACTGGGGAAACACGCGACAAAAGGTAAAACAAAATGTGTATTCATTATTCAAAATTAAGCTTACAAGAAAATATAAAATACAAGAAAACACTTACAGGTGCTGGTCATATAATTAGAATATCATCAAAAAGTTTATTTATTTCAGTAATTCCATTAAAAAGTGAAACTTGTATAATGTATACATTCATTCCACACAGACTGATATATTTCAAGTGTTCATTCCTTTTAATTTTGATGATTATAACTGACAACTAATGAAAACCCCAAAATCAGTATCTCAGAAAATTAGAATATTGTGAAAAGGTTTAATATTGAAGACACTTGGTGCCACACTCTAATCAGCTAATTAACTCAAAACACCTGCAAAGGCCTTTAAATGGTCTCTCAGTCTAGTTCTGTAGGCTACACAATCATGGGGAAGACTGCAGAATTGACAGCTGTCCAAAAGACAACCATTGACATCTTGTACAAGGAGGGCAAGACATTGCTAAAGAGGCTGGCTGTTCACAGAGCTCTGTGTCCAAGCACATTAATAGAGTGTCGAAGGGAAGAAAAAGATGTGGTAGAAAAAAGTGTACAAGCAATAGGAATAACCGCACCCTGGAGAGGTTCACAAAGAGTGGACTGCAGCTGGAGTCAGCTGGAGCATGTGCATCCCCCACAGATTGGTATTCGATGACATCTGTGTACAGGTACATAATGTAAAATCCTCCGTTTATGTCGGCTTGGTGTGGTGCGTACACTAGTGTAAAATTGGTTTCGTTGCGTTCATTTCCAGTATGCTCATTTGCAGATTCCAAGGGTTTCTCCGGTATTACACCCAAAATAATGGCTAGTTTACCGTGGAATGTTAAAGATATTCCTGGTGCGCTGTCATGTACATTTTGTTTTTCACATGATTGTAATCGAGACCTACATGTTGAGGTAGCAAAGCATTTATCTCCCAAATTACAAGCAAATCTTAATCATAATATCCGATTCATGATCTCAAAATATCTTTTTCTGTCGTTTCTAACCTCTCTGAAGTGGAATTTCGCATCATCATCAGTAATAGTGTACCATGATCTAGGGTAATCAATTTCCGCTAGACACACCTCCCACTTGCCTTTTAAGTTTATATTGTCTGGCTAATCTTGTTCTGTAATTTGAAATTCGTTTTTTGGGATAAAAAGCTAATGAAGCATTGCATGGCAATGTGACATAAAACCCTGCTTCATCCATGGCCGTTTACTGCAGAAATGAACTCAGGTGACAAATGAATATTTGTATATGCTTTAAGAGCTCTGTAGATCTACAACATCTTTTTCATTAACCCAACTCTCAAACTTCGGAGACAATCCCACCCACCGTATGAGCACCACGGTTCTTTTACCGTGCTTCTTCTTGTCTAATATCTTTTCCACTTTAAAAGCTTTGTCCTTGTACACAATAATTTTTCTAGCTCCTCTTCATAAAATTATCCATCAATAACGTCACCATCATAATCAGATAGTTTGTTGACTGGTGGTTGACGTGGTATACATTCAGTTATAGTGAAGAACTCATCTGTGTAGTTTTGTTCATACCCCTTTGTAAAAGGCCCCCTCATCTTTGATATTCTAACCACGTCGCCGATTTTGTATTTAAATACAGGTGTATTCTTACACACATTACCATACAAATTGTCAAGCGACAAACATGTAAGCAGAAATTTAGTATTATCATTTTCCATAGAATATATTGACATATCTACCTGATCCATTTGAAACTGTGTATCAATACCATAAACAATGACCCTATTCCTTTTAAAATTATGGCGTTGTGGTCTGTGGAGTGTATAAGAATCTTGACTGGCTAACCAGTCTGAAACTTCTTCATCACTTAGCAAATCACCACTTCCCTCTAATACACCACATTTTAATCTATTCACACCCCCTAAAGAGCCAGGGTTTGATGGCGTGTAGTACACCTTATGCAGTTGCTCAGTCATGTTATCAGATCAGACACCACGTAAATAATGAAACAGTGATTCTATAAAAACACCCTTTTATTTTAAATCAGGGTTAATCACACAGCACAATGCATGCTTAAATAGTTAAAATAGAAACACCAACATCAAGCAATGTCGAGATATTGTAGGAAATTAGCACAAGTATCTGCATTTTTGTTAATCAGGTAATTAACCAGAGTATCAACATTTTCAAAAAAATATCTAGCATTCTGATCGTTTCTTGACAATAACATCACACACATATCCGTTACATATGTACATAAGCATATCATGTCAGCAATTTTACAGACAGTATCGCGTTCAAACAATGAATTTATAATGTTTTTAAACAACGCACAGGGTGAATCATTCTGGCAGGCATAGAGTTGAATCATTTCAGTCCAGTTGTTTGATAGACCTCTGACTATGTCCATGTGCTTCTTTAGACAAATCAGCCGTTTGCTAATATAGGGTTCATTTACAAGCTTGTTTTGTCCAGAACGCTCATCATTAATGATCTTATACATCATATTGGCTATTTCACATTGAAGACGATGTCTCAGAATAAATTTAATCAGTCCAGTAGCTCCGCAGCAGTTACCCAATGTTAGCGTCAAAATAAGGAACCAGCCGAATATCGTTTCCACCCGTCCACAGCGTCATAGACAGCCTGTTCACCGCTATCATTCCCCAGCTTCTCACGGATTTCACGCAGTCTCTGTAGAATGTGTGGCTCCTCTCTTAATTCACACAACACGCCTTCGACAACTCCATGGATTCTCTGAGGATGCGGTGTCAACCCAAATGGTTTCAAAGCCTGGCCGATGACTTGATTTAACACAGCTTTAAACAGTTTACAGGAAATTTCTTCAAAACGTGTGTAAAGGAAATACTTGTCAGGATCATACAAACACGTGTGCTGGATCTGACTGGGGTGATCCACTTCACAACCGTAGCACAACTCTTTTAACTTTATGTCTATGAGATAATCCAGAATGACCACTATGACTGCTTTTATAAAATTGTAACCCTTTACACCAATAATGCCATCCGTGTCATCATCTCCCTTAAGAGTCGCTGCATCCAGAAGCGGGCATCCAGATCAGTGAGATGAAATGAAGGTTAGATTGTTATAGCCAAGATCCATGCAAAACTTGTCGAGTCAATGGCCGATGTCAGGATTCCATACAGGGTCATGACCCCTTGTTGAAGTAGCCGTGTCATCGGGTGATGCAATGGGCCCAGGAAGGTCTGTAGTAAAGTCTTGAGACATGTTGATTTGAATGTTGGTTTGAAATACGGTCGGTCACCACCAGCTTTTAAGGTTTATAGTAGGTGGGCGGTGTTACACGGTCACTCCTGCAAACTCTCCCACACATTTTGGGGTCAAACATCCTGACCTTAATTTTATTTTATCGGTCATATGCATCACTCCATTTAAACAGTTTATCTATCTTTGAAAAAATATAATTCAGGATAGGAACATCTTTCCACTGAAACAAAAACTTAATGTGGTAACATTCATTGTGCTCTGTCTCTGGGGAAGGATACACTTTGTCACTGAGACCCAGTTTGTCCTCACTGGTAAGTATGTAGACATGGTCATCCATCCTCTTGTTAGTGTGGTCACCAAACAAACGGCAACGAATAATGGGTCATCTCCAGAATCATTCAGGTCCCCCCAAACATGATTGTAAAATACATCCCAGTCCTTTTCTGTGAAATACAAACAACGGTCTTCATCCATTGCATCACCCCTGTTGAATAACTTAACAGAACGAGATGTTCTGTTAAAGTCGTACACACACAAATGTGTGCTGTCTAGATACAATTCAGATTTCAGATTTCCTAACGGTTCATGGTTATGCATGGACCATATCCTTTCCTCGGAGCCCAACATAATTTAGCAATTGTTTCTACATCATTTACCAATGGGTTTTTAGGACTTCTGGGGGATGGCATTGCTCAAGTGGAAATCACAAAATACTTGCTGAATACCTGCAACGAACAGACCTAAACCCTTTTAAATACACAGATGGTCTCGGCTACAGCGCGGGGATATCAGAACAGCTGACCAAACACGTCATACCACAGCCTGTACAACTGCCGGAGGGAGGGGAGGGACAGGGAGGGGAGGGGGGGGGGGCAGGATTCAAAAGGTCAAATGTACACCAATTAGGTCATAAATCATAGGCCATAAAACATTTTTGTCACAACGTTTATAATAAATACTACTTGTCATAAAGAGGGCATGTCAGGGCCAAGATACCAACTCCGTAGCAGCAATCTCGCTTCTTGTTTTTTTCATCTCAGGAACTCTTGGGAGCCCTCTGGGTCCTGGTAGTGGTTCATGAGACAGGGGCGTCAGCTACCTACGGGGAGCTCTACGCTGGGGCTGAGTGCTGGGCCTATGTTGCAGTGGAGCAGGCTGTCGTTTAGAAGATACAGTGGGATGCCCTCAGCGAGCAGACAGAGCTCGGCGAGCGCTGGAAAGGCGGTGAGGCATGATGTTTGAGATGGACTCCGTCTGCGTCCTCACTGTCGAAGACTGCTGGGCAAAGTCTTCAACGGTGTCTCTGAATAAGCCAAAGACGGAGGCATTGAGAAAGAGGGTTTTGTTGGGGTCCCGCATCTCGACCAGGTTTAGCCACAGATTTAATTTCTGGACTACGAGTGTGGGTGTTGCCCGTATGAGTGCCGGTACTGTGACCTTCGTTTTCCAGTCCAGCCCCTTGCTCATGGTGGCCCAGGCAAGCATAGTGGACATCTGTGTATCAGGCTCAGACTGGACGAGCAGACCCGAAGGTGGCAGCACAGTTGAGTCATCAGCATCAAATGACATTGTGATGCTCTCTGATACAGCAGCGAAATCATCATCCAGCTTGCGGGGTCCGATGGAGTAAACAGACTGGCCATGAGGCGAGCCACTCTCACCTCGAGCCCGAACGGAAGCAAACGAGCATGCTGGGGAGCGGGTGGTTCGTGGGGATGTACCCGGCAAAACCAAGCCTGCTGCACTCCCCAAATTGCATACATCGCCAGCTGTGTCAGCCCCAATCCCATAGGAAGGAGGCACGGCGCTGGGGGGGCGGCTGAAGTGGCTTTCTCTCGGAGCAAAGAAAGCCGCGACCACAACATGAGAACTGAGCACTGAGCACATGAACGATTCATAAAACGCTGCCTGTGTGTGAAGCTCTTATGAACATCAGCAACGGAGAGATATCTGCCGCATACAGGAACTACACAAAGGCGGAAAGACATATTTAAAAAGATGCGTCTTTAAAAAGACGTTCAACGCTAATGTGTATACTCTTTTAGAGAAAATATACACTTTTACAGGTCTATTTGCTCTTTAAGGAAACGCTGTCGAAGCGCCCAGGGGCAAAGCTGCACTGCCACGCAGAGAAGGAGAAAGCCGCTGATATGTGCCATAGATCCAACAGCAAACGCTGTACAGAGGTGAGTGGAACAGTAGTGATCTCAGCTCGCTGATCGCACAACCGCTCAGCTCAGTAGAAGAAATCTGAATGAACAGATGCACGATTCCCTCCCTTTATACAAGTATGTCTGGGAGAGGGACATGCAAATTCTGTCTGCCAAATTCTCATTGGCCTTTTCTTAAGTTCAGAGGTAACCGAGGTCTTCAAGAAAGTCGCCTAATGTCGCTTCATTCGACGCAACTTCGAAGTAAGCGACAGATGGGAAATATCAGTTTTGTGTCTAGCCATACCCCCATATATCTGATCACATTCACTTGTTCTAAGGGTTTGCCATATAGCTGCAATCTTACACTAGGACATTCTCTCTTTTTTTGAAAAACAAATAACCTGTGATTTCGACACTGATAAATGAAGTCCCCATTTATCAGTGCATTTTTCCACCTCATTAATCTGCATACTTTTAGCCACATACGAAAAATTCCTTCCTCTCTTCCACAGTGCTCTGTCATCCGCAAACAGAGACATTTCAACTCCTGCACCAACCTGGGAAAATATTTCATTAATCATAGCATTAAATGGGATGGGGCTACTTGAGGAGTACCATTTTTGATATAATATGTTTTGGAATACGATGATCCAACCCTGACTTGAATAGATATGTCAAAAAGGAAACTATGAAACCAATTAAACATTCTCCCTCCAATACCCATCTTATCCAGTTTAATTAGAAGCCCCTCTTTCCATATCATATCATAGGCTTTCTCCACATCGAGAAATACCCCTACTAAAACTTCCTTGTTAACTTGAGCCTTTCTAATGTCAGACTCTAGACATAAAACTGCATCCATAGTGTTCTGAACTTTCCAAAACCCACTCTGGAAAGGAGAAAAGTATTTTTTGTTTCTAGCACATGATTTAATCTAAAAATAACCTTTCTCTTCATAATTTTGCACAGATTAGATGTTAAGGCAATGGGCCTATAACTAGATGCTACTGAATGGTCCTTTCCTAGTTTTGCAACTGGGATAATTATCCCATGTTTCCAATTAGTCGGGAGAATCCCTTTTCCCCCAGATCTTATTAAAAAGACATAACAATATGTATATTGATATATCTGAAAGATGTTTTACCATTTGATAACACACTTAGTTTACTAAACTCCAATAACAGCCCTTTTTAGCTTGTAAAAGGAAATGAAAGTAGAAATGAACATCCTGAAGGTCCCCTATGAAATAATAAGTCTGGATTGTCTCTTAAACAACTCTCTCTATACTTTCTCATATTGACTGGATTATTATCAATACTATGCACTTTTACAAAAGCTTTGACTAGAGCTTCAGCTTTTTCAATGTCCAAAACAGGTGGTTTATTTTCATTAATAATAACCAGAATGCTATTATTTCTTTGTATCCCATTCATCTTCTTGATCATACCGAACTGATATCGGTTTCTTCCCCTATTCTTTCACAATACTATGTCCAATAATTTGGTTTGCATCTTTAATTACTTTACGAACTATTGCTTGTTTCCTTTTGTACTCAATAAAGTCATCAAAGGCATATGTTTTCCTGACCTTTTCCAGTGATTTATTTCTACGTTTTATTGCTTTGCTACACTCATCGTTCCACCAAGGAACTGCCTTCTTCCTACTACTTATTTTACCTTTCCCAATTGCATCCTCTTCTTACAAAGAGTATTACTTATTATATTGTTTAGTTCGTCACCCTCCTCTACAGATTCTCCTATTTCTCTCATCATGATCTCACTAAGCTCCTTAAATTTATACTAGTCAGCTGACTTAATTTCCATCAAGGCATTCTTTCCTCTACATTCACATCCAAATCCATTCCTATTTTGCAAGTAATTGGAAAATGATCACAACCTATTAAAATTTGATCCAATGCACCCCCCACACACACCTCCTTGCCAGTTTTCCAGTAACAATGGTTAAATCTAAGGCAGACTTCCCTTTTGCTTGTAACAGTGGCAGCCCATCAACTTTCAGAAGTAAAACAATTTCCTCTGTTTATTTTATTTATTTGTTCGGGTGCCAGACAGGCCTTTAATCCTGTCAATAAATAAACTCCAGATATCTTATTAAAAACCTCCAGTTACATATGAAGGACTTAAAAGGAGGGAGAATCAAATTAAACACAGGAAAACTCCAATTAATTAAAATTATTTTAGTGTCAAATTCACTTAAATCACACCTCTATGGGGATCAAGACAATAAAAAATAAAAAAAACTTCAAAGTACAGTCCCACAACTTGAATATGAAGGCTGCAATGGTGTTTCCTCCAAGTTTTGGCTTACTTTCATATATTCTGTCTCAGTCCCAAATGTTCATAACCCCCCCCCCACAAAACTCATTTTCACTTTTATACATTTTACACACTAAAGATAAACAAGAAAAAATAAAGATTGCGTGTTTAGTATGGGTGGCGTGTCGGTTTGTATGACATGCAAGGCATGTGCATGTAATGTGGGTGCGTACCGCTGGTCTTCAGTTGGGGTCTCAGGTAAGTAAAAGGAGCTTCATCTCACGTCACAAGTTCACTTCTGATTCCCTCGACTTTACAATATCCCTCTATAAATAGTTAGTCAAAAATTATCTCTAATTGGTCAACAGTGTAACAAAATAGAGTGGCTAATGGATTCCGTTCTGCCACATGCTAAATCAACTCTTGTTGCCCTTCCATCATTTACACAAACTAAATCACATCCATCTAACATATCTTCTATTATATTTCTGATAAAATCTCCACACCATACAAGTCTATGATGGTTCACTCTAATTTTCTCTAGAATATCTCTGCTTAACCTTTAACCCTACGCACATAATTATAACCCAGCAGTTTAAAATCCAAATGAGGCTTAAGCCAAGTTTCCTGAATACAAATTACATGTGACTTGTCACTCTGTTGTGCGATACATTTTTTATTATTATTTGATTATTATTTATTAAGCTCCTTGCATTCCAATGCAAGATCAGTAGCACCATTGTGACCCATCACATGGTGCCTGAGAACTTGCCATTTGCATCTTTCATTTATCATTTATCTGTTTTACTGATACCACTGAATTTTTCTGCTGCACTAATAATAATTTTAATCCTCTTTGTTCTACTCTCAGTTTGCACTGAGCAATTCACTACCTCAGCCAAAAATGAAATAAATGGAAACTTGTCAACTACCAAGAGTTTTCCATTCATATTTACGCTAGTGCCTGGTTCGTTAACTGAAAGACTCAATTCCAATCGGCTGTCAGTCTTAGGTTTTGACATCTGAAACTTTTTAAGAGCCTCTGCATAAGTCAGACCTACTGACGCTCTCACACTCTGAACTTTCACAGCTTCTTTCCTGTACTGGCATCCCCCATAGCATAAGTCAGACCTACTGACGCTCTCACCCTCTGAACTTTCACAGCTTCTTTCCTGTACTGGCATCCCTGTGCTCCCCACCACAATTACAACACTTTGGCTACACATCATGTTCACATTTACCATACTTATGATTTCCTCCACATCTGGCACATCTTCGTTTCCCTCTACATACAGCAGCAACGTGTCCATATTTCTGACATTTATAGCACCTCAGTGGTGGTGGAACACATGGTCTAACTGCATAGCTTAGAAATCTGATAAATACTCTTTCGGGCAGTTTATCTTCCTCAAAATGCAGCATAACTGAAAGTCCGTCAACCCTTTCTTTGTCCCCAATACACTTCAACTGTCTCACCTCTTTAACCACAGCTCCATTTATATAGATTTTTTCAACCAAAATATCAGTCGGAGCTTCATATATTACTCCTCTAACCCCCTTCTTTCTTTCTACTACTGTCCAAATGACCTTCTGACCTGGCAATGTTTTTAGTCCAAGCACTAACCTTTGTTGACTACTTTCCTTACATATTATAAGTAATTTACCATCCCTCAAATTTTTTTTTACTCCAGCTCTTCTTCCTTTTTCGTTTTTCCACCACCAAACATTTCAAATTTCTACCACCTCTACCTTCATCGCCATATGCTTCACCTTCCATCTACGAATCACTTCTGGACACTACACTACTTCCTTCCATCAATGAACCACAAAACGTTGTTTTGCCCACTAACTTGTTTAAAAGAGTAGCTACTGGCTGTAGCATTGTTTTCGGAGAAGCCAGTATTTTAACTTAGCATGTTTAATAAATCTACAATAACATGATAATGTTACGCTTTAGTACAGTAAATATATTGCATACTGCACGTTTAACACTAAATTATGTTGATCATCCTAGTTTCTTTTAAATAATGTAATAGACTCCCTAACCTGATGGTAAATAATTTTTTTAAACTCAGTTCTTCCACTCCAAGCTTTCTGATTTCCCTCTAATGTTTCTCGTTCTCAAGAGTACTTTTGGCAGTGACAGATGACATGCTCCACTGATTCCTCTATTTCACAGTGCTCACATATTCCTGAGGGATGTTTATTAATTGCAGTGTTTTATTAAGCCTGGTATGTCCTACCCTCAACATTGTTAAGATGTTCTCCTCTTTAGTGCTCCTTTTAGTTGTCCTCACTGTGCCTGTATCCGAACAGTGCTGCCACTCTTTAATGATGTTTGTTTTGATTATTCCTTTTGCTTCATATTTACTGAGTGAAATGTCTATGATGTTCTCATGTTTCAGAACCTGTTTAGCTAATGCATCGATTTTATTGCCCTTTATCCTCTGGTATCCACATAAATGTTATCATAATATTCATTTAAATATGTACAGAGCTTTATATATATAATTAACTATACCCTGCCTACTGTGAGATGTAAATGACTGCAATGACATTAATGCAGAACACAAATTCACTACAAAGAACAACCTTTTTAGCTATTCTACCCACTGCAATGCTGTTGCAATTGCCATCATCTTGGCTATGTACAAGGATATATGATCTGATGTTCTTCTTTTAAAGAAACTAAGGATGGAATGCTAAAAGCAAAACCTCTGCTTCCTGTATTAGGATCCTTGGATCCATCAGGAACAAACATTTGATATAATGTTTGTAACCTATCTACAACAAAGAATGCTATATTTCCAAAACCTTTATGTACCTGCATTTACTCCAGAATATAGAAATCAACTGGCACTGAAGGAAACAGCCAGGGTGGTGTTGCTGATAACTGTACTGTGGGAATATATATTTTATGATTTAATGTCATGTCTCTGGCTACTTTCTCACTGCTCCACGCACACTCAGCACGTTCTCTCTCCCAACAGAAGGAGAAGTAGGCCCTATGTAGGACTGAATGTCCTTGATTTACCCAGTAGTTCATCATTAACGTCTAGTTTACGGATGTAACCTCCGTTCCTTGATGGAGGGAATGAGATGTTGTGTAGAAGTGACACTAGGTGTCTCTCTTGAGAGCCTTTTGCTTCTCTGATCTATGAGAAAAGTACAATGAGAAATTGCAAGACAGAAATTGCATGTCCCGCCCCTGGACATATGGCTATAAAGGGAGGGAAATGCGTCTGTTTAATTCAGGATTTTTCTGAGGAGCCCACAATGAGGTTCGGCCAGGTGGCCGGGAGGACACAACGTCTCGTTCCCTCAATCAGGGAACGGAGGTTACATCCGTAAACTAGACATTCCCCATCTGTCGCTCACTTCGGCGTTGTGTCAAAGAAGCGACACTAAGGGTCCAATTTAAATCATGCCATGCGCTGAGCCGTGTACGTGTACTGCTGACACAGGAGCAGGCAGGTATTTTACATGCCTGTAATGAGTGTCTCGACTGGACGGGGGGGAAGAAGGACACGGTGACAGGCTGGTGAACTCAAAGGTAAGGGTTTCTTTTATTATTATCTAGGAGAAAGGTGAACATAAACTCTTGACTGTATGGTCTTTAAATAAAGCTGCCAACACTGGACTGGCATCGCGCCCCGACTGGCGGTGTTGTGGCTCTTTTATGCCACTCTCCCCGTGCTCACTGAAATTAGAGACAGGTGTTAGACATATTTTAGCTCAGGTCTAAGCGCCCTTACCGCTCTCCCTCTCCGGACGGGCGCTTGACCACGCCCCCGCTGCCACATACCCCCACCGCCCGACTCAGGCCGGGGCGCCATCCGGCCTGCCTACCACTCCCCCCCCCATTTCTGGAAAGGAAGTCGGCGACAGCCATCTGCACCCCCGGTCTGTGGACCACCTCGAACTTAAAAGGCTGGAGAGGCAAATACCAACGGGTGATCCGGGCGTTAGTATCCTTCATGCGGTGGAGCCACTGCAGTGGGGCATGATCTGAGCAGAGGGTGAAGGCCCGCCCCAGCAGGTAGTAGCGGAGTGTGAGGACCGCCCACTTGATGGCCAGACACTCCTTCTCCACGGTGCTGTACTTCGTTTCCCTCAAGGAGAGCTTCCTACTGATGTACAGCACCGGGCCCTCCTCCCCCTCCACCACCTGCGAGAGTACGGCCCCCAGCCCCCTGTCTGAAGCGTCCGTCTGTAATAAGAAAGGGAGAGAGAAGTTAGGTGAATACAAGAGCGGCCCCCCACAGAGTGCGGCTTTAATTTGTGTGAACGCCTGTTGGCACTGCTCCGACCACTGGACCGGATCTGGAGCCCCCTTTTTAGTGAGGTCAGTCAGCGGACTGGTGACGTCCGAACAATTAGGTACAAACCTCCTGTAGTAGCCAGCCAGCCCCAGGAACTGCCTCACCCCCTTTTTAGTCTTGGGCCTAGGGCAATTCGCAATCGCCGCGGTTTTATCAATTTGGGGGCGCACCTGGCCATGACCCAAGTGGAACCCCAGATACCGTACCTCCACACGCCCAATCGCACACTTTTTAGGGTTTGCAGTAAGCCCCGCCCGCTGCAGCAACTTCAGGACCGCCCTCAGATGTTGTATATGCCGCTGCCAGTCATTACTATAGATAATAATATCATCTATGTAGGCAGCGACGTAAGCAGAGTGCAGCCGGAGGTGCAACCTCTGCTCACTGGCACGGGGAGAGGTGGTCTCCACAAATGACCGGGGCATTGAGATCTGGTTTTGGGTTTACCTCCGGTCCAAGCTCCGCCCTCTCTGGGACCACCGTAGCCAACGATACAGGGACCGCCTCCCTCCATAATTTAAGGAGGTTGAGGTGGTAAATTTGACGCGCATTCCCCCTATCGGTTCGCTTAACCTCATAATCGAGATCCCCCACTCGTCGTGTGACCTCGAAGGGCCCTTGCCACTTGGTGAGTAATTTGGAGCTCAATGTGGGAAGCAATACAAGAACTTTATCTCCCGGTGCAAACTCCCTCAGCTGCGTTCCCCTGTCGTACAGCCGGCATTGATGTTCTTGGGCTCAGAGCAAATTCTCCTGTGTTAGTTTTCCCAAAGTGTGGAGCTTTGCTCTGAGGTCAAGAACGTATTGAATTTCATTTTTGCTATTCGTAGGTCCTTCCTCCCAGCCTTCTCGTAAGACATCTAAGATGCTGCGCGGGCATCGCCCGTACAACAGCTCAAATGGAGAGAAGCCGGTTGAGGCTTGCGGGACCTCTCGCACTGCAAACAACAGGGGATCGAGCCATCTGCCCCAGTTTTTAGCATCCTCGTGCACGAACTTACGAATCATGTTTTTGAGGGTTTTGTTAAAACGTTCCACTAGGCCATCTGTTTGCGGATGATACACGCTAGTGCGAATCGATTTAATGCCCAATAGATCATAGAGTTCTCGAAGTGTGCGTGACATAAACGTTGTGCCTTGATCGGTGAGGATTTCTTTTGGAATCCCCACCCGGGAGATTATTTTGAAGAGTGCCGTAGCAACACTACGTGCTGAGATGTTGCTTAGAGGCACTGCTTCCGGATATCGCGTTGCGTAATCCACTAGGACTAACACAAAGCGATGTCCGCGTGCTGTCCGCTCTAATGGCCCGACGAGGTCCATTCCAATTCTCTCGAAGGGGATCTCGATCAACGGAAGAGGGCGCAATGGCGCTTTTGGGGTGGCCGGTGGGTTTACCTGCTGGCATTCATGGCACGCCACACACCACCTGCGGACGTCACCGCTAATGCCCGGCCAATAAAAACGGGCTATTAGTCGGAGAAGTGTTTTCCTTTCCCCTAGATGACCCGCCATGGGATTATAATGAGCCGCCTGGAATAACATTTCCCGGCAGCTCCGTGAAATCAAAAGCTGTGACATATTTTCTTTAGTCTGAGTGTCCTGCGTCACTCTGTACAGCCGGTCATTTATAATTGTAAAATAGGGGTATGCGAGAGTGATGTCTGGCTGAAGACGCTGACCATCGATCATTTTCACCTGATCAAAGGCATGCTTGAGGGTTTCGTCCCGCGACTGCTCCAAAGGGAAATCCTCGTCAGGGAATTCCCTGCGAAGAGGAGGGGCAGAAGCCTCGCCCCTCTCCTCGTCATCCCGATTTGGAGCAGCCGAGGACGGCCCCGGCTCCGCCTCCCCTGCCAAAGCATCGCACATCTCCCCATTATAGTGCAGGACCCATCCATACAAACTCCCCCTAGCAAATATTTAAACGCTGGCCAATCGGCCCCCAAAATCAGAGGATGTGTGAGGCGGGGACTAACCGCTGCCTCCACTCTATGCTTTTTTCCCCGGAAGTTCACTAACAAGGTCACCATCGGGTACTTGTGTATATCCCCATGCACACACCTCACCCTCACCCGTTTAGCTGTGCCTAAAGCCCCGGGTTGAACCAAGCGTTGATGGATGGTGGTCTGATTGCAACCGGTATCCAGCAATGCTTGGTGTGTACCCCCCTGGATTCTTACCGGAATCCGGTACGCTCCAGCCCGATCGGGGGCAGCATGCGGGGGATCGGAGACCCGAACCACCGTCCCCACTTCCATCATCGGACACTGATCACGGAAGTGGCCCGGGTCCCCGCACCTCCAACAGGCTGGCCCAGGCACCACACCCGTACCTGCGTCGGCGGACGCCCCCACCTGAGGGGGAGAGCGCCTGAATGTTGCGGGGGGGGGGGTGTGCGATGCCACCGTGGGTCTCTGCCAGGCTCCTCGCCTGCGGGGGGCAGGAACAGACCCTGGAAGGAAGACAGAGCGAGAGGGGGGAGGGGGATGGGGAAGAGCAGAAAAAAACACAGGGGGAGGGGAGGGAGAGAGAGAGAGTGAGGGCTCATCCGCCCTCGGGATCGCCGCCATGTGGTCCTCCGCGAGCTGCACGGCTGCCTCCAGCGACGTCGGGCGGTGGCACTGGACCCACTCCGCCGTTCTCTTGGGTAATCGCTCCCAATGGCCCATAAAATCATCAAAGCCTTCTGGTTCTTTACCCCCGACAGGGGGGAACAAGGCGACGTGCCAAGCATGGGAGCAGGTTATGCCAGTCGTGCCTTTTCTCTCTATGTTTCTCGAATAGAGTTAAAGCGGTGGGGCCATCTTAACACTATCATACGCATCGGGGAAGGCGATCTTTCCCAGTTTTCCTATTCTTTCAGGGGGGAAAAGACACTGCGGAGACCACACCTGCTCAGACTGGGGGAGGTAAAGAGTGGTGAAATACATCATATGTGCTTTTAAGTCACATGTGAAGAATGGTGCGGTGGTAGATCCTACCTCATTGGGAGGGAGGAGTTGCTACAAACACAGCAACCGGGGGTCCCGTGAGGACTGGCCCAGGGAGACGTGGGTCCGCTCGCAAGGGGACCATACCACTGAAAATACACACAGGGGGAAAAGTCCACATGGGAGCCTGTCCTGTGGAGCACCTATTCCAGTACAGGGTAAATTGAGTACCTGCATTGGTCTTGGTCGGCGAATTCCTGGACCAGACGGCTAGGGAGGAGTCATCCATGAAGCCGAGTTAGTGGGATCTCCTGGGGTAAAAGCACACGGTATTACCTCAGTGGAGGGAAAGGGTGCTAGGTGCAAGTGGTCCACCCAGTCAGTTTTCACCGCGTTACCGAGTTTCTACCGGCTCGGCCCCCAGAAAATACGGGACGAAACCGACTCAACCCTGAAATTGTAAAATCTCGTAAAGGTATTGGCTGTTGCCCAACCCACTGCTCTGCAAATGTCAGTTAGGGAGGTGTCTTTGGCCAGTGCCCACGAGGATGCCACACTTCTTGTCGAGTGTGCTTGCACTCGCAAGGGGGCGGGCACAGCCTGGGTGCGATAGGCCAATGCTATGGCATCAACGACCCAGTGGGAAAGCCTCTGTTTGTAGACAGCATTCCCTTTCCGGTATCCACCAAAGCAGACAAAGAGCTGCTCAGAACATCTAAAGCTCTGCGTGTGGTTCAAATAGATACGCAAAGCACATACCGGACACAACAACGAAGGGGCTGGGTCTGCCTCCTCCCGGGGCAGCACTTGCAGGTTGGCCTCTGAAGGGAGTCATAGGAACCTTGGGAACGTAGCCACGTAGTTGGCATAGGAACGTAGTTGGTCACGGTCTTAGGATCACATGAGTATCTGCCGGACCGAACTCCAGGCAGGTGTCACTGACAGAGAATGCTTGCAGGTCCCTGACCCTCTTGATGGATGCGAGTGTGATCAGGAGGGCCGTCTTCAGGGAGAGAGCCTTGAGTTCAACTGATTCTAGCAGCTCAAAGGGGGATCTCTGAAGGCCCGAGAGGACCACTGAGCGATACAAGGAGGGGAACAGGCATGGCCGGGAGGGATTCAATATCTGGGCACCTTATAGGAAACTGATAACTAAGTCGTACTTACCCAAAGACTTGCCGTCTACTGTGTCGTGGTGGGCCGCAATAGCGGCTACATACACCTTCAAGGTGGAGGGGGACAGCCTCCCCTGCAACCTCTCCTGCAGGAATGAGAGCACTGACCCGACTGCACACCTCTGTGGGTCTTCAGTGCAGGAAGAACACCAATTCGCGAACAAGTGCCACTTCAGTTGCCTGGTAGAGGGAGCTCTGGCTTGGTTGATCGTATCTACAACAGTAGGTGGTAGACCAGCTAAATCTTCAGCATCCCATCCAGGGGCCAGACGTGGAGGTTCCAGAGGTCTGGGCGCAGATGCCAGAGAGTGCCCGTCCCTGAGAAAGAAGGTCCTTCCTCAGGGGAATTCGCCAGGGAGGAGATGTCGCGAGGAGCACAAGATCCGAGAACCAAGTACGAGAGGGCCAATAAGGGGCCACCAGAGTGACTTGTTCCTAGTCCTCCCTGACCCTGCATAGCACCTGTGCAAGAAGACTCACTGCTTCCGTGGTGGTGCTGTCTGATCGGATCAAGACGTGCCCGAACTATCAGGAGAAACCTAAGCAGGGCAAGAAGTACAGCCAAAAACTCTATGCAATTGATGCGCCAGCGCAGCAGGGGCCCTTTCCAACAGCCCATTGCAAAAGGTTCCCCAACCCTGTTTGGAAGCGTCTGTGGTGATCAGGACACGTCGAGACACCTGCTGCAAAGGGACTCCTGCCTGAAAAAAACAGAGGTCTGTCCAGGGTTTGAAAGTTTGGTGGCAGGCGGGGGTGATAAAGACATGGTGCGCGGAGGATGCCATATGCCCCAGGAGCTTTTGGAAATGTTTTAGAGCATGGGTCACCAAACTAAGGCCCACGGGCCGAATCAGGCCCGCCACCCCCCTTTGACTGGCCCCCCAACCCCTCTGCCCCCCACTACTTGAACTGGCAATCCCCAAAAGTTGTCATGGCCTATTTTTTTTAAATTGCTTTTTGGAAAATAAAAACATGTCTGCATCTGGTATTTTGTTGATTTTTTTCAGTTAAAAATTGATATTTAGTTATAAAATGAACTATATTTGCCGAATTTTCGTAACCCGACATGTTCGAGATCAAGCAGTGACAGACAACGCACGTGCAGAGAACTACTCGGTTACCATCGTAACCTCAGTTACCTCAGAACGGTCACTGTCAGACAGCAAAATGGCTAGCGTTAAACGAAAAGTTGATAGAGAGTGCAGAGTTTTCAAAGAACAGTGGACCAACGATTATTTTTTTGTTGTGTAAGGACCGTGCAGTTTGTATTATATGTAAAGAAAGTGTGGCGGTTTTCAAAGAATATAATCTGCATCGTCACCACGAAACCCGCCACAAAGAGTATGCTAGCTTGCGAGGGCAAGCAAGAGAAGACAGGATTCGGAGGATGAAAGGAGGACTGGCTGCACAACAGAATCTATTCCTTCGCCAAACTCAGGTCAACCAGGCTGCTGTCCGAGCTAGCTATAAGGTAGCTCACCTACTAGCTACCCACGGAAAGCCGTTTACTGATGGGGACTTTGTTAAAGAATGCATGCTTGCTGTGGCCGAGGAGGTGTGTCCCGACAAGAAGGATGCGCTCAACGCGGTGAGTCTCTCCGCACCTACTATGACCAAGCGAATCGAAGATTTGGGGGACAATGTGTATGACCAGCTGAATAAGAAAGCGTCAGAATTCGAGTTTTTTGCTTTGGCCATGGATGAGAGCACTGACGTGCAGGACACAGCACAACTGCTCATTTTTATTCGTGGAGTTAGTGCAAGCTTTGAAGTGTCTGAGGAGCTGGCAGCTCTGAAAAGTCTCAAAGGTACTACGACAGGAGAGGATATTTTTGTCCAAGTGTGCAAAACAATGGAAGAGTTGGATCTACACTGGTCTAAATTGGCCAGCATCACTACGGCTGGCGCACCTAGTATGGTTGGCACAACAAGGGGGCTAGTAGGGCGCTTGAACAGCGAATTCGAGGAACGAGGTCTCACCCCCCCACTACAAGTCCACTGTCTGATTCACCAGCAAGCACTATGCTGCAAAGTTCTTAAGTGGGCATCTGTCATGAAGGTGGTTGTGCACTGTGTCAACTACATCCGAAAACATGGGCTGAAACACAGACAGTTCCAGGCCTTTCTCTCCGAGCTTGAGTCTGCCTACAAGGATGTGCTGTACTACACAGAAGTCCGATGGTTAAGCCGAGGCAGAGTGTTGCGCCGTTTCTATAACCTGCTACCCGAAATCAACACCTTCCTGCAGTCTAAAGGTGAAACGGTACGAGAGCTGACCGAGCCAGAATGGAAATGGGACCTCGCGTTTTTAACTGATGTGACTGAAATATTGAACCACCTTAACGTGCAGCTCCAAGGAAAAGGGAAGCTAATCAGTGACATGTATTCCCACATCAAAGCGTTTGAGGTCAAACTAGTGCTGCTTGTGCGACAGGTCCAAAAGCTGGACTTCACGCATCTCCCTGCCACCCAAAGCTACTGCGCTGAGAAATTAGCTGTCCCGTTCCCAGTCGAAAAGTGCAAGGATGCACTGGAAATGCTGCAGGGAGAGTTGAGTGCGCGGTTCCGTGAGCTTCATGTCAACGGTAAAGGAATACGCTTGTTCCAGAACCCCTTTGCTGCCGACATAAATTATGCCCTTCCCTCTCTTCAGTTTGAACTAGCCGAGTTGCAGAATTGTGATATCCTTAAAGACGCGTTCAAGTCTGGCAGTCTCATTGAGTTCTATGCTGCGCTCCCAGAGGAAACCTACCCAAACATCAATTGAGTTCTATGCTGCGCTCCCAGAGGAAACCTACCCAAACATCAAACAGCATGCAATGAGGATGTCCACAGTTTTTGGCAGCACCTACATCTGTGAGCAAACCTTTTCCCGCATGAAGCAAACCAAGAATCCAACAAGGAACAGACTCACAGATAAGCACTTGCATCAGACCTTGAGACTGGCTACCACTAGACTGCAACCAGACATTGAACTTCTCACCAGCCAGAAGCAAGCACACAGTTCACACTGATATGGTACGCACACTGATTTTAACAATTACTGATTTTAATTGCTATAAACATGAAATATGAAGGCTTTTAATTTTAATTTTTTATTTAATTTTAATTTTTAATCTTTTAATTTGCTACATATTTTTTAAAATTATGTCACAGAGAAAAGCAGACAGCAGCACGTCTCGCCATTTACTGAATATGGTGCTTCTTGTGTTCAATCTGTCATCCCTCCATGCCAGGGCTCCAGAAGGCACCCTGAAGTGAGGAGAGGAGATTGCTGTTGCTGACCCTATCCCAAAGACAGCACAATTCATCACTCATTTCATTTTCACCTTGACCTAAAAATGTTTTACTGAACATGCTCACCTGGATAGGCATAAGAGCTGACTAGTTCTTCTGTTACTCATGTTATTATAATTTCAATGTTTTATTTATTTATTTATTTATTTATTTTATAGGCCTTTATTTATTTGACCTTTATTAAGTCATCCATCCATCCATCGTCAACCGCTTATCCTGTGTACAGGGTCGCGGGCCTTTATTAAGTGCTGCACACAATTATTATTAATATTATTATTAATATCAACAGGCCTACCTATAATTTATAATTTTTCACTCACCTTTGCCAGTGTCAATCACCTCAACTAGGCAGATGTTTCTTACCTTGACAGCTTTGATGTTATTTTTATTCGAAAATAAATAAATGGAATATCGGTGGTATTTCAAATTAAAACAAAGTGTGAAGACTCAATTACTACTTTTGCAAACAACTAGTAAAGATAAACAAATATGGCTGTGCCAGGCTAGTAATCTCTACTACACAATGAGGCCTGCTGGTGGTCAGTTTGGTCTTGGTCATACAATTCTATGTTATATAGCTGACCCGGCCCCGGCCCCGGCCCCCCCATCACAGTCAGGAACGATAATGTGGCCCCCAGAGAAAAAAGTTTGGTGACCCCTGTTTTAGAGGGACCCACATGCCTAGCCTGAACAAGGTGAGGCGCGTGCTCGTTGGTGAGGCGTGCTGACATTGAGACTGTGTCTAACTCCATGCTGAGAAAAGAGATGCTCTGAACCAGGGCGAGCTTGCTCTTTTCCCAGTTGACCTGAAGACCTAAACGGCTGAGGTGCCTGAGCACCTGGTCCCTGTGAGCGCATAGAAACTCTCGGGAGTGGGCCAGGATAAGCCAGTCGTCGAGGTAGTTGAGTATGCAAACACCTGCTTCCCGAAACGGGGAAATGGCTGCCTCTGCGACCTTCGTAAAGATGCGAGGGGACAGGCACATGCAGAAGGGGAGGACCTTGTACTGATACACCTGGCCGTTGAGCGCGAACCGTAGAAAGGGTCGATGTCGAGGCAAGATTTAGACGAGGAAGTACGCGTCCTTCAGGGCTACCGCTGCAAACCAATCTAGATGCCGGATGCAAGTTAGAACGTGTCTCTGCCTGAGCATTTTGAACAGGAGTTTGTGCAAGGCCCAGTTGAAAACTCACAAGTCCAAGATTGGTCGTAAGCCACTGCGTCTTTTGGGTACGATGAAGTAAGGGCTGTAGAAACCCATCTTCATCTCAGTTGGATGGACAGGCTCTATCGTGTCTTTGAGTAAGAGAGTCACGATTTCCACGTGCAGGAATTTGGCATCTTCGCCACGTACTGTGGTAAAGCGGACGCCCCCGAAGGGGGGAGGAGGCCTGTCAGACTGAATTGCGTAACCGAGTCAGATGGTCCTGGCCAGCCAACGTGATGGATTGGGAAGTGAATGGGGACGATTACTTTTGACATACCCGGCTGGGCTTCACAGCGGGGCGGAGCAGGTTATACGTCGTCGGGAGGCAAAAGCACATCCCGAGGCTCTGGTGCTGAGAGAAGACTTGAAGCACTTACCTACCTCCGCACACCCGGCAGGGGGCGGGTCAGTGACTGAGGAGGAGGTCCTGTGGAGGCGTCCTCTAGACTCGTCAGGACCAGCCGGCCGGGGGGCAACAGTCATGGGGCTGGAGGTGAAGGGTCTGTGTCCAATGTGCCGGGACTGTTGAGGTGTGGCACCTGCATGCTGTGAGAATGGCATTTGCAGGCCAGGTGACCCAGAGACAGAGGAAATTGCCCTTTTATTGAGAATGTGGATACCACAGCCCGAAGGGGGTGCCGCAAAGTGAATAAACTTTACTGAGGATTCTCCTCCCGGCCCTCCACCGGGGGATGGAGTGGTCTGCTTACGAGCTCCGGAGCAAACGTCTCGGTCTCTGGGTTGTTCGTCTCAGGAACGCTTGGGAGCCTTTTGGGTCCTAGAGGGGGTTCGTGAGATGGGAGGAGTGTGCTTCCTGTGGGGCGCTCGATGCTGGGGCTGAGAGCTGGGCCCAGGCTGATGCGGAGCTGCACGATTTTTAGAAGCTGCAGGAGGACGCCCTCGGTGGGCAAACTGGGCATGGCCCGTGCAGGAAATGCAATGGGGCATGATGAGGGAGATGGCCACCATCTGCTTCTTCACCACTGAGAAATGCTGGACGAAGTCCTCGACTGTGTCGCCGAAAAGGCCGAACTGGGAGACGGGCGCATTGAGAAAGCGTGCTTTGTCTGTTTTGTGCATCTGAACCATGAGAGTGGTCATCACCTGCCCAAGTGACCGCGCTGTGACATTCGTGGCCCTGAGGGCGAGGTCGGTCGCTGAGCGCAGTTCCTGCAGCAGGTTGGGATCAGGACTACCCAAGTGCAGATCTTTAAGTGCCTTGGCCTGGTGGACTTACAGGAGGGCCATGGCATGGGGGGTGGAACTGGCCTGTCCAGTGGCACTGTTTGCTTTGGAGGTCAGTCAAGACATCATCCTACAGGCCCTGGAGGGGAGCACAGGTCGATCCCGCCAGGTGGCGGTGTTCTCGGGACATAGGTGGATCACAACCACTCTGTCCACCTGGGGGACCGTCATGTACCCGTGGGCTGCTCCGCTGTCGATGGTAGTGAGAGTGGATGAGCGAGAGGCACGATGATGGGCGGTGAAGGGTGACCTCCTCTCCGATGCAGCGGCGAGCTCATCCGGTTCGGGAGGGCTCAAGAGGAAAGGCATGCTGGCCGTGAGGCAAGCCGCTGTTGCCTCGAGCCCAGACAGAAGTCAACGAGCGTGTCGGGGGGCGGGTGGTTTGTGTGGACATACCAGGCAAAACCGAGCTCACTGCCATCCCCAAATCACCTCCATCGCCAGCCAGGTCATCTTCAATCCCATGGGGCGGTCGAGTTAGATGCCGGACCACTCTCCGATGCAGCGGCGAGCTCATCCGGTTCGGGGGGCTCAAGAGGAAAGGCATGCTGGCCGTGAGGCAAGCCACTGTTGCGTCGAGCCCAGACAGAAGTCAATGAGTGTGTCGGGGGCGGGTGGTTCGTGTGGACATACCCGGCAAAACCGAGCTCACTGCCATCTCCAAATCACCTCCATCTCCAGCCAGGCCGTCTTCAATCCCGTGGGAAGAAGGACCGACGTGGGGGGCGGCTGGAGTGGCTTTCCTTCTTAGGAAGGAAAACCGCGACCGCACGTTGCCATGGTAAGATTCTCGCAGTGAGAACAGGAACCATCCACAAAAGCTGCCTCAGTGTGATCGTTAGGAGCGGAGAGCACTCTACCGCATCCAGTCCTGAAAAGGACGTTCAACGCCACTGTGTATTTTGCTCTTTTAGAGAAAACAATTATTTTAGGGAAATAACTCTTTTAACTGCGCTGATGAAGCACCCAGGGGCAAGCTGCACTGCTGTGCAGAGAATGAGAAAGCCGCTGATATGCGCCGTAGATCCAACAGCAATCTCTCAGAGATGGGAGGAAACAGACTTTAACTCGCAGCTTGCTGCATACAAAACCGATTGGCTCTGAAGAAAATTTCTGAATGAAACAGACGCATTTCCCTCCCTTTATACCGTATATCCAGGGGCGGGACATGCAAATTCTGTCTGCCAATTTCGCATTGGCCTTTTCTCATAGTTCAGAGATGCAAAAGGCTCTCAAGAGAGACCCCTAGTGTCGCTTCTTTGACACAACGTCGAAGTGAGCGACAGACGGGGAACTGTTTGCATCTAATATGCAGAGGCATTTCACCCACTTCAATCTGAAGAGTGGACACAGGAGTCATTTTTAAACCACCTCAACAAAGTCTCAAAGCTTGAGCTTGCACAACCTCCAACTTCTTTAATGAGGTTTTTGTTGCTGAACCATATGCATTTCACCCATAATCTAACACTGATCTAATCAATGCTACATAAATATTTCTAATTTCAGATCTGCTTGCTCCCCATTCTGACCTATTAAACATCTCATCACATTCAATATCATTTTACACTTGGTGATTATCATATGAATATGTTCATTCTATGTTAACATTGCATCATACCACACACCCAGAAACCCAAAGACTGTCACTTGTTCAATAATTTGCCCAAACATCTTTATCTGTGTATCAACACCTCTCTTTCTAGTGAACATTACTGTTTTGTTTTTTCTACTGAAAAATTTAATGTTATGTTTTAACCACCAAACTACCTCTTGTATTTTTCCCATTATATGATTAATATTCTTTTCCCTTTTCCACAATGCTCCGTCATCAGCAAACAATGATCGTCCAATATCACCCTGGACTGAGAAAAAACCTCATTAATCATAATGGAAAAGAGTATTGGGCTAATGACAATGCCCTGGGGGAGTACCATTATGCCATCAATATGCAGAAAAATTACAGCCAGTAATATGTTTCCCCTCCTCTTGACTTAATATAAGACCGTATTTAACATTAAACAAAAAATAATTAGTTCAATGCAGGCCTGTGTTATTCCTGTGCTTTGGATTTTTAGTTTTTTAGGTCTGAAAAAAATGTAAATAAATAAGGTTTAGAGAATGTGTCAAATCATGTTATTTTGTGGCAAATTATGTTTTTCTGGGATGCTAGCCTGGGGTTCAGTGTCTTTCCCAAAGACATTTCGGCATGTGGAGTCATGTGGGCCTGGAATCGAACCGCCAACCCTGCGATTAATGGTCGACCTGTTCTACCACATGTACCATATGTTTACCTTCCTCTTGACTTAATATAAGACAGTATTTGACATTGCACAAAACATAATTAGTTCAAAGCAGGCCTGTGTTTTTTCTGTCCTTTAGATTTTTTTTATTTTTAGGTCTGAAAAATAAATACAAATAAATAAGGTTTAGAGAATGTCAAATTATGTTCTTTTGTGGCAAATTATGTTCTTCTATGGGTTTTGCTCCAAACAACACTCTAACAATGCCGAGATCATGGGTTCGATACAGGAAACACACAAAAAAATAAGTTTGTCACTTTGGATAAAAAAGTCTGTCAAATTTGTAATTGTCAATCAAACTTAACTGCATTCGTTAACGAATGTAAACTTATTTCTTAAGCCTTTTAAGCACAATCAAAAATTTGAATGATTGCTAATTTAAACAACTAAAAAAAAGAAAAAAAAAAACACAGAAAATGTGGTTCCCCGTCTGTCGCTCACTCAACGTTGTGTCAAATGAATTGACACTAGGGGACTTTCTTGAAGGCCTCGGTTACCTCTGAACTTCTGAAAAGGTCAATGAGAATTTGACAGACAGAATTTGCATGTCCCTGCCCCGAGATACGGGTATAAAAGGAGGGAATCGTGCATGTGTTCATTCAGATTTCTTCTTCGGAGCCGAGCGGTTGTGCGATCAGTGAGCTGAGATCACTTCTGTTCCAGTCACCTCTGTAGAGCGTTTGCTGTTGGATCTATGGCGCATATCAGCAGCTTACTCCTTCTCTGCACGTCAGTGCAACTTTGCCCTGGGTGCTTCGACAGTGCTTCTAAAAGAGAGTATACACAGCAGGCGTTGAACGTCCTTTTCAGGACGCATATTTTTAAAGTAGTGTGTAGTTCTTGGATGCGGTCGATATCTCTCCTGACAGTCAAAGACGCTGCCTTGTATGTCTGTGCTGCGATCACACTAAGGCGGCATTTGTGGATGGTTCATGTTCTCACTGCGAGATCTTAACCATGGCAACGTTGGAGTCGTGGATTTCCTTCCTATGAAGGCAATTTGGGGATGGCAGCAGGTTTGTTTTCGCCAGATAGATCCCCACGAACCACCTGCCTCCCAGCATTCCGTCCAGGCTCGAGGTGAGAGCAGCTCGCCTCATGGCCATTCTGTTTGCTCCCTCGGACCCGCTGAGCTGGACGATGAATTCTCCACTGCATCGGAGTGCGGCTGACATGTAAGATTCGACTGGACTGCCACCTTTGGGTTGCCTCACCCAGTCTGAGGCTGACGCCCAGATGGCCGACATCCTTCCCTGGGACACCATGAGAGTGGGGTTGGACTGGAACCGTCCGTCCTCACGGAGATACGATTGGTTACTCGGGCACTGGTCCAGGCACTGCTCAGAGCCACAGTGATGAGCTGACGAGTTCATGGAGGACACCTTTCGCAGCCCGCAACCAACCTCATCACTCATCTGCTCTCACTACCCTCGACGGCGAGGCTGCCCACGGGTACTCAGAGGTCCCCTAGGTAGACAGAGCGGTTGCTGTCCATCTATGTCCAGAAAACGCCACCACCTGGTGGGATCACCCGGTGCTCCCCTCCAAGGCCTGTAGGATGATGTTGTCACTGACCGCCAAAGCCTACAGTGCCACCGGACAGGCCGCCTCTGCCCTGCCCTCCTGCAATTTCACCAGGCCAAGGCACTTAAATATCTGCACTTGGGTAGTCCTGACACTGATGTGTTGCAGGAACTGCACTCGAAGACCAACCTCACACTTTGGCCATGAAGGTCACAGTGCAGACACTCTGGCAGGCCAAGGTCCACCCTTGTGGTCCTTGAACGGCACCTTTGGCTGAAACTGGTCGATATGCGGGAGGTAGACAAAGCCAGATTTTTCAATGCCCCCATCTCCCAGTTCTCACTCTCCTCATGACAGCCCCTACCTGGCGAATTCCCCTGAGGAAACACCTTCTTTCTCAGGGATGTGGCACCCTCTGGCATCCGTGCCCAGACCTCTGGAATGGGATGCAGAAGATCTAAGTGGCCTACCACCTGCTGTTATAGACACGATCAACCAAGCCAGAGCTCCCTCTTCCAGGCAACTTTACACCCTGAAGTGGCGCTTGTTTGCGAAATGGTGTTCTTTCCGATCTGAAGACCCACAGTGATGCGCAGTCGGGTCAGTGCTCTCATTTCTGCAGGAGAGGCTGGAGGGGAGGCTGTCCCCCTCCACCTTGAAGGTTTATGTAGCCGTCATATCGGCTCACCACGACGCAGTGGATGGTAAGTCCCTAGGGAAGCACAATCTGATCATCAGGTTCCTTCGAGGTGCCTGAACCCTCCCAGGCTGTGCCTGTTCCCCTCATGGGATCTCTCCGTGGTCCTTTCAGGCCTTCAGAGACCCCCCTTCGAGCTGCTAGAATCAGTCGAGCTCAGAGCCCTCTCCTTGAAGACGGCCCTCCTGATCGCGCTTGCCTCCATCAAGAGGGTTGGGGACCTGCAAGCGTTCTCTGTCAGATACACTTGCCTGGAGTTTGGTCCAGCAGACACCCATGTCATCCTAAGACCTCGACCGGGCTACGTGCCCAAGGTTCCTACGACCACCTTCAGGGACCAGGTAGTGAACCTGCAAGTGCTGCCCCATGAGGAGGCAGACCCAGCCTTTTCATTGCTGTGTCTGGTGTGTGCTTTGCGTACCTATGTGGACTTCACTCAGAGCTTTAGATGTTCTGAGCAGCTCTTTGTCTGCTTTGGTGGACAGCGAAAAAGGGAACACTGTCTCCAAACAGAGGATATCCCACTGGGTTGCTGACACCATCGCTTTGGCCTATCACACCCAGGCCGTGCCCGCCCCCTTGCGGGTTCGAGCACACTCGACAAGAAGTGTGGCATCCTCATGGGCACTGGCCAATGGCACCTCACTAACAGACATTTGCAGAGCAGCGGGCTGGGCAACACCCAATACCTTTATGAGATTTTACAATCTCAGGGTTAATTCGGTCTCATCCTGTGTTCTCTGAGGTCCGAGTACGTAGAACTGCTTGCACATAGCGCCTTTCCCCTCCACTGAGGTGATCACGTGCGCTCTTTCAGATCACCAGGAGAGTCCACTAAACTTGTGCTCCCTGGATGTTCTTCCTCCCTAGCACTCTGGTCCGAGGAAATCCCCGACCAGACCCACTACGGGTACTAATTACTCTGTACTGGAATAGGTGCTCCACAGGATGGGCCTTCTTGGATTAATCCCCCTGTGTGTATTTTCCGTGGTACATTCCCCCTACTGGCAGACCCACATCTCCCTTGGGCAGTCCCTGCTGCCCCACGGTCGCCGTGCTTGTAGCAACTCCTCCCTCGCAGCAGGTAGGATCTTCCACCGTGCCATTTCTGCTTGTGGCCTGAAAACCCATGTGACGAATTTTGCCACACTTTACCTCCCCCCAGCCTGGGCAGGTGGTGGTCTCTGCAGGATCTTTTCCCTCTGAAAGAATATGAGTTGGAAAAGAATGCCTTCCCTGATGCGTGTTATAGCGTTAAATGGCCCCAGCCACTTTCTCAGAGAGAGAAAAGGCGCAGCTGGCGCGGCCTGCTCCCATGCTTGGCACGTTGCTTTGTTTCCCCCCTTTGGGATGCCAGGAACCTAAAAAGTTTATGATGTTTTTTATGGGGTGTTGGGGAAGGGCACGTGCAGTCTGACGCAGCCTGTTGCTTTGGCACACAACTGCCTGCCCGCACTGCATCTGCTGCTCACGTACACGGCGCATGGTATGATTGAATAGGGACCCCTAGTGTCGCTTCATTTGACACAACGTCGAATGAATGACAGACGGGGAACATCTAGTTTACTGTTGTAACCTCCGTTCCCTGATGGAGGGAACGAGACGTTGTGTCCCCCTGGCTACGGCACTGAAACGAGACACTTTAACGGCTGAAAACTTTTCTCAGCTCCTCAGTACTCACCTGAATGTAGAGATGCACGATTCCCTCCTTTTATACCCGTATGTCTGGGGGAGGGACTTGCAAATTCTGTCTGCCAAATTCTCATTGGCCATTTCTCAAGTTCAGAGGTAACCGAGGCCTTCAAGAAAGTCCCCTAGTGTTGCTTCATTCGACACAACATCTCGTTCCCTCTATCAAGGAACGGAGGTTACAACAGTAACCTAGACGAATATATAATTTGAAGGTTTGCATACTATACAAGTCAAATTCACATTGTGAGATGTTTGAGCAGTTCAGACAGTACTTAGTAACATCCCATTTGGATGAAATCCTAGGGTTTCTTCTCATCCTTCTTTATAGAATGTTTTAGTAATGTTGTTGTGTTGTGTACAGTGCATGTTTAAGATCTATCCACATATTGAGTTTGATATATACATGTGTGTGTGTATATATATATATATATATATATATATATATATATATATATATATATATATATATATATATATATATATATATATATATATATATATATTAGAGCATCAACTTGTAATATAAAACTTTCAACTTTAGTTTTATCCCTGATACTGAGACATTAGTAACACACATTGATAAAATGGAAGAATATCCACAACTTTTTTTTTTTTAATTATTAGTAGTCTGATAAATCCAAAAATAAATAGCTAATTAATGTTGCATAACATTACATGTTACAATGCAACTTTTGCATTACAGAAACAGTTTGAGTTTGATTGCTGCATTAACTTCTTTAAACATAAACAACACAAAATTTGGCCAATTGTTCCCAGACTCGTATAAAACTGCATTTGTTAAATTTGAGGCAGTTAAGTAAAACTGCTAAAAATATGAATACAGAAAGAACAAATAATTTAGTGCTCAATGTTAAAAAATGGTGCTTGCCAGTGTGAATCTTACAGAAGTGTGGTGTGGCAATAATAACTTGTTAACAGAAGATGGCACCAAATATTCATATTGATGTCATCTTTCTCAACTGTTACAATATCTTTGTTCATAAGATCACTTAAAGGTGTTCTGTATGAGAAGAACACCTCTCATGTTTTTAAAGGCCTTAAAGATGTCAAATGTGAACCTTCAGACATATTATCCCCCAACTGCAAACATAAGTATTTCATGCTCTTATATACATACATATTTTTATCCCAGGCCTATCAAATCCAACATTAATACTACATCTTAAAATTAAAAAATATTTAAATAACATTAAGTATACAACATTATGCATTATGTAAACTAATCATTGTATTAATGCAGCAAAGTAAACCTCTAACTTCTATTTTCACTTGCACAATTGCCAGAAAGCTAAATAAATATATAATCACTAAACAGCCCATGCACATCATTTTATTGTGTGCCATGAACACATGAACTAAAAACTAAAAAAACACAACAAACATACACACTGTTCTAAGAGATATGAGACAAGCTTTTAATTCTTTTAATTTGGAAAACAAACAATATTTTTGCTCTGACATGACCTAATTTTAAACCATATATTATCAGATTAACAAAAAGGGGGATGGTCAGGAAAATAATAGACAAAAAAGTATTTAGTATGTGAGGTAATGGTTTTGCTCTAAATTCTGTGTGGAGAGAATAAAAAAGAGCACAAGCTATGTAGTTCAGAAAGGAAATCAAGTGTGGCACACAAGTGCTAAAGAACTTGTCTTGATTTAGTTTTGATTTTCTGCAAGCTAGAATTATTTTCAAATAGTAAATCAGTACAAAACTAACCAAAATAGTTATCAAAACAAACATTATCCCATTTAATAGACCTTGAACTATGTCTTGCTTGCATCCAAGATTCTGCAAGGTAACGTTTTCTATAAGGAAGACTCGCAGATTTGAGTGAAATTTAAGATTACATTTATTTGATGAATATAAAACATAAAAGTAATGTCTCTCTTTGGCGTTGGCCCCGTCTGGCGGTCCAAAGTAGTTATACTCGGAACCATCATATCCTGCCGGAGATAGGAGGCAGGGTCGAGGAGCCTATCCTCAAAAGAGAGAGAATGTAGAATTCTACCCCCAAAAGAGATGATCCTGTCAGGTACGAGCCAGGTCTTATTTCATTCTGAAGAAGAGGGGAGAGAAAAGAGATGTGAACACCGAGACTTGACATGAAATGCGCAATATCTCTGGTATTGTTGTGCAATACCTTTGCAATAGGGAAAACTGTGCGTTTTTTTTTTTTTTTTTTTGATTTTGTTCTTGTGCTTTTTTTTCTCTCCTCCTTGAGTTTGATTTTGTCCTTTTTTTTACCTTCTTCTTTTATTTGTCCTCGAGTGTGATTTTGGGCACTCCGTCGAGGGCCCCTGGTTGTGCAGAATCTTTGCCAATGACGAACAACGTGGTATGTGGCCCTACGTTAGGCCGGCATTGCTGTGCAGTATCTTTGTTGAAAGATAAACAACATTTGATTACGAAAACCCTGCGATGAGGGAAGAGTTGTTTGAGGTATCTTTGCCAAAAGGAGAACAGCGTAGCATAAAGCCATATGATTATGGCAACGTTGCATGCAATCCCTTCGTTGAAAGAACATGTGATTATGATACCCCTCCGACGAGGGAAGAGTTGTTTGAGATATCTTTGCCGAAAGGTGAACAACATGTGTAAAACCATACGATTATGGCGACATTGTGTGCAATCCCTCCCGTTGAAGTGTGAGCTTTCCAGCGAGGGCGGATGGCTTATGCAATACCTATGCAAAGGAACCATGCTTGAGATTATGGAATTCCACCCAAAAGTAAGCATTTACAACATGGTATAATAAATCATCCGTGGGGTATTTTGAGCTGAAAATTCACAGACGCATTCTGGAGACACCTGAGAATTATATTACATCTTGTAAAAAGGGGCATAATGACGTAACAAGATGATATAAATGAGCTTGACTCTGCACAGGTTTTATCCAATGATTGCCAGACCTACTTACCTGCTACTAAAATGTAACGTCCCTGACCATACACAAAAGTGAACGGCATATTGAAATGCTTTGATACTTAAAAGTAATGTAGTTGGGCTGACTGTTGAAATTTGGAACATTGATAAAGCCCCGATGCTTGAATGGATTGAAACGTGGTCTGAAAACAATTAGTGAATGAGTTATGAAGACATACCATACAAATATCTGCTCTTTGATGATGCCTGCATGAGTAATAATACATAAATATACCGTGAAATAGGAATTACTCCCTGTATGACATGATCATATGGCGATATGCGTTATGCTGGTAATTAAATCATCTGATGAATACAGGGATGTGGTGCGGAGCCTGCCACTAGGTGTCAAAGACGCGCCACAACAGTGGTGCTTCCGATGAGAATGTGGAAGTACATATAGAGTAAGAAAGCCCTGCATTTTAGGGATCGGCATTAATGTGCCCTTGGAGGTGCTCAGGTAGGGAACACTGCTTGAAATGTTGTACCGAACTAATTAAACAATTTATTTCACCAAGGAAATAATAAAAAAAAAATATTTTTGCAAGACTTTAGTGAAGACTATATTAAACTGTGCTGCCATGCTCCTTCGGTGTGCCCACGTTGTGAGCTCTGTCTTTCCTGGTGAGTAGGGCATAGGGATGATACATTTTATTGGCAAGCACCCACTACATGATTAGAACGAAGGCGACCAACAAAGCAGGGATATCTTACGGAGTGGAGTGATGGGACCCCGCCTGAATAATGATCTTAATTCCCCGATGGGGAACACTCAGGCATGCAACACGGTGAATGACATGCGAGTAAACCTTGACCGAGTTACCCTCATGTGATCATGCTGTGAACGTTTGATTGCCTGCATTATGAGAGCGAATGCGCTGTTGATATGAAATACTGGCTTTTGATATTGATGCGTTATGATGAGCAGACATCATGGCAACTTATGATAAATAGACAGCATGGCAACAGAAGGCCTAGACCCATGAATAAATAAGAATGCATTTGATGGATATAATAAGAACTTAGCTTATTTCTGATGGAAAACAGCTGCTGCCTGAGCAGATGATTTTGACGGACTTGGTGAGGAGTTCACTCCTTCCACACGGGGTTGTGTATACCAATTGAGGGTGTGTTGGCTTGATTGAGGGAGATCTCCTAAGTGAATGAGATATGGATGAAGATCTAGGTTTGCTGGTTGTTTACTACCCATGGGTTTGATATGGGCAGAAGTTGAGATGAAGTTATGACGTCGTTAAGGGATGGTGGGCTTCCTGAGATGTTCTGTGCACTTGTTCTCCTGTGGCTGGGAGAGGTCATAACATGTCTATTATGATTCCTGGAGGGCACGATCCCACTGAGAATCCAGAAATTTGCAGACGTGTGTTGTGGCGAGGACTGCTGCTACTGGATGAGAGGTAAGGAGCAGTGAAAAAGTCGATGTCCATGCTGGATGTTAACTAGTCAGAGAGCGAATTGGACTTGACGTCAGACAGTGCTATAGAATGATGTTGCCGTATTAGCACACTGAAACAGCAATGTGATAGATTGTGAGCAGATTGTGCTACATGTGATTGGCTGGGAAATACCCAGCTAATGGTGCAATGATGTACAGCTGCTAGTCTTCCCGCTAGAACCATGCTGCGCCTACATATCTATGCTATGTCTGCAAATATGGTTTTTAATAACCAATAAAATGGCCATTAGGCTTGTACAACAAGGAAATACCCAAATAAAAGTCACCAGCCATAGTACAGTTAAAGGTGACATTATACTATGGTAATGTAAAGGTCGGTATTGTACCTATGTACCTCAAATGCCATGACACTTAGATTTATGAATTCGGCAATTCCATAGATGCGGATGACAGTACTTTGCACAATGCATTCCTCAAGTGAAATCAAATTTGTTTCCTTGAGCAAATATGACAAAGCCCTTGGATAAAAACCTGTGATTCCACACATATCATTAATACAGAGATTACACAAGAAAATATGCATAGGCTCGTGCAGTGCTTTCTCAAAAGCAATCAGGATTAATATGGCAGTAAGAACAACAGTCAGAAGGTAACCTGGAAGGGCAAAAGCAAATACTACGATCTTACTGATCCAGTCACATTCATTTAGTGCTGTGACAGTGAGTATTGGGGCAGAGGAGATGTTATCCATTCCTTCTCAAAATCTTTCTCCAGATTGTCTCTTGGCCGACACAAACAATTTAGTCTTTCAATTACGTATCTTGTGTTGTCCTTTTGGAAGCTGTTTCAAGCATTTTAAATAATTAAAATGTTTTTTATCCTGTAATTCTAAAGGCACTGAAAATAAATAAATAAATGTTAACCTAAAAATATGCTTTGTGTTATCATTTAAATTAACTGCTTTTATTTAAGTACTAAATATGAATTAACTAGGGCTACAAATTTTAATCAATTTATTAAAATAAAAACCCAATTAATTAATCAACATCAAAATAATGAATTGCATGTATAATGATGTCTGAGAAATTATTATAACAATAATTCAATATATAATTATTAAATCATACATATTTTAAATAAAAAATATATAAATATTATATATATTTTTAAATATGATAATTCAGACTATTAAAATGCATTACACCGTTGTGGCATGCAAGTAAAGCATTGATTAGACAATACAAATTTATTCCATATTATTGAACATATTTCATTGACCTACAGTCCACAGCAATCCATTTTTCAGTTGAATTCATCAATCTGTCCAAAATAGAAGGGCTTTTCTAAGGATGCATCAGTGTACACATTTGTCAGATGGGTGCTTTTGGAGCATCTCACTTTGATTGCATGGTGTCATAAACAAACTGAAAACATTAGGTTACACCAATACAAATAATTTAAGGATTAGATTAGGCACACAGAAAAAAAATCTTAACCTAAAAAAAATTGCTTTGTGTGGTACAATCTATAATTGCTGGTTTTATTCAAGTCAGAAAATATTATTATTATCACTGAATCAACCTGATTACATTTGGTTACACCAACAAAAACTATGTAAGAATAGAATACTTAAAGTAACGATTGTAGGTTAAATTGCAGGTTAATTTTAAAAATAAGAACTGCAAATGAGCTTCACCGTAATTGGCAAGAACTGGTTTTCTTTAGAATAAAGTTTTATGTTTTTTTTTTTTAAATAGTAATTAGTTTGAACTTACATTGCCATGTGCCAGACATTTACACTTACTTTCTTCCACAGAAATCTCTCTTCTGTTTTTCTTTCTTTTATAAACAAATAACATATTTCATAAACATATGCTCATTATCTTGTAAAACATTTTGCCAGCTAATCTAATCTAATATCAATATTAAATATCAATATTGCTGTTTTTTATATAATATAAATTATTATTAATCACAAACTCATAATTTTTATTTAGATTTTAATTTTAACAGTCATGAATCACCAAGGAGCATACAGCCCCCATTTGCCATGTCTGTTGTGTAATTATTATTATTATTATTGTGTTATTAAAAATGTCTAATGTTTTGATCTTAATCTTTGGAACATATACTTTGCTTTAGTCCTAATGGGAGTTAGAACAATCCCGTATATTATGGGATTGACCAGAGGTGGAATAATCACAAAGGAAACTGACATGAAGTTTTTAAAAGCCTGCGACATACTGTTACTACCAAACCGTGTATATAAGCTATTCAAATGAGACCACACCACATAATTAAAAAAAGCTACCAAATGTGGCAGGCATGTAGTCATAAATTTCTTGTGATTTTGAACTGAGTGCTTACAAGCTATTATTATTTTTATGTAAGAGAAAAACACAAAACACTCCAGAGCATTAACAGAGCATGTTAAAATTCCATCGATCACAAACTGAGCAATGTCCTCCCTACAGGCCAGTCTCTCCAAGACCCAGGTTTCACAGTAGAGTTTGTCTATCTGGTTAATGCAAAATGGGAATCTGAGTGTCATCAGTAGTATCAGTATTGCAGTACAACATGGAAACATCCAAATGAAAGTCAGCAGCCTCAAAATGTTGATAGATGTCATAAAAGTTTGGTAGTATAGAGGTCTACATATTGCTAAGTACCTATCAAATGCCATTACACTCAGATTAGTAAACTCACCAACTGCATAGGTGAAAATGGCAAAACTTTGGATGGCACATTCTTCCAAAGTGATTATATTGGTTTCAATAAGTAAATAATACAGAAAGGTTGGATAAAATCCTGTGGCGCCATATAATCCATTTATACATAAATTACACACAAAAATATACATAGGCTGGTGGAGAACTTTCTCCAAAACAATTATAAAAATCAAGACTGAATTGACAAAAACAGTCATAAAATAGCCTGGGAGGGCAAAGGCGAATACGGTAATCCTGGTGGACCTGTTGGAGTCATTCAGAGCTGTGAGAAAGAAAAAGGAGGAGGTGATGTTGTCCATTCCAACTAATACAGACCAGAAACAAATGAAAAGCATAAAAATACAATTATAATCAATACTCATAACACTTTCTCACATTATTGTCTTTTTGTATAAACATACATACATTAATTGAATCAAACTATCAACTATCAAGCTGAAATGCTGCACAATCAAACGAGCATAAAGCAAGACAATTATTTGATGATAAAACTACTAAATCCCTCCAACAGATTTGCATTAGTTTTGACCTGAAAGAACAATTGGAAATGTAAGAGATGCTGAGGTGCTCTGAAAAGCCCTTCCTGTACCACTCTGACTTGGAAGGAGACTTCCAAGTACCCATGGCTGAATCACTTGTACAATTTTTATATAAAGAAGTGTCAGAGGTAGGGTGGGTTTAATCAGTCCTTTGATAATTAGGGCATCCTGTACATGCATGTCTGCAAAGTTTAGACACAAAAGGTGATGCCACTCCATATTGTCTTGCAGCACTTCTAATGTTGTTAACTAATTTTGACCAATGCTGAGTATATTCATTCTGAAATGTAATCTGGCAGACTGATCTCACAGTGAATTTGGAAACAGATACCCCAAACCCAATCCCTAAACCTAACCATCAGTAAAGTAAAAATGCAATCTCAGAGGGAAAATGGAACCTCTGAATCATGCTCATCATTAATTATGTGAACATAATTACTTTCTGGTTTCAATGCAGGATAAGAACCCAGGTCTCCCACTCTGCTGGTGAAATGTACTTCCAGTGCAAAAATGTATTAAATAATTTCCCCTTAATTTTGGGTCTGCGGTATTGCTGCTCACTTGGCTACCGACATAACACTTGCTATAAAACCAGCCTATTTTAAACTGTGGCATAGAACTATTAATTGGGATGCTCCCCCTCACTTTCTGTGTTCGCCCTGACACATTTTTTGTGGAAATTATACATAATATTTCATATATTTGGCCGACGCGCAAATAAATTGTAAGACACCTCTGCTTTTAGACTCATTATCCAGGGTTGCAGACATGGCAGTTTTTCATCAACTGAAAGAAAAGTATATTGTAATTTTTATAGTGTAACATTAAAATACTTCAAAGACTTTTCCTAGTCAGTGGCTGCGCCGATGAATGATTAATAGTTGTGTTTTCCTTATTACATGACGTGTTGTTCTGAAAGCAAAAAGAAACAAATGAAACACGGAATGTAGGCTGTCATTCGTGCAGTCTGACCGAAGCAAAGCGGGCGCATTTACTCACGCGATTAATCGAAAGAGAAGTGCTGCTGGCTCGTGATGTGCGAATGGCTTGCACGTGCAGCGTCAGTCTCATCACACTTTAATAGTGTTTAGCTTCCCATTCAGCTGATGAAAACACGCTGCGTAATCATGAGAAAGGATTACATCAAGGTGTAGATTGGAGTCCAGGTGCAGAATTTATAAAAATACAGTCTACTCCTCTCTCGCCGTTGCTGGCATGCCAATGATAACCCCTCCGTATGCCAATGCTGGCACGCGTGCCAAAGGTTGCCGACCCCTGTATTACACAATAGCCAGCATCTACATGACATTGGATGATAGCCTAATCAGAAGCCACTTTTCAGATAGTTCTGCACGCCTGAGTTCACAACGGTTATGACTTTTGTTAACTGTTTTGTTAACTTTTGCCACTCCTCAGTAAAAGGCACATGACAGCCCACCTGGTGTTTGCCAAAAGGCACCTGAAGGACTCTCAGACCACGAGAAACAAAGATTGAACTCTTTGGCCTGAATGGCAAGCATCATGTCTGGAGGAAACCAGGCACTGCTCATCACCTGGACAAGACCATCCCTACAGTGAAGCATGTTGATGGCAGCATCATGCTGTGTGGATGTTTTTCAGTGGCAGGAACTGGAAGACTAGTCAGGATCGAGTGAAAGATGAATGCAGCAATGTACAGAGACATCCTTGATTAAAACCTGCTCCAGAGTGTTCTGGACCTCAGACTGGGGTGAAGGTTCATCTTCCAACAGGACAATGACCCTAAGCACACAGCCAAGATAACAAAGGAGTGGCTACGGGACAACTCTGTGAATGTCCTTGAGTGGCCCAGCCAGAGCCCAGACTTGAACCCGATTGAACATCTATGGAGAGATCTGAAAATGGCCATGCACCGACGCTCCCCATCCAACTTGATGGAGCTTGAGAGGTCCTGCAAAGATGAATGGAAGAAACTGCCCAAAAATAGGTGTGCCAAGCTTGTAGCATCATACACAAAAAGACTTGAGGCTGTAATTGGTGCCAAAGGTGCTTCAACAAAGTATTGAGCAAAGGCTGTGAATACTTATGTAGGCCTACATGAGATTTATTTTCAATTTTTAATAAATTTGCAAAGATTTCAAACAAACTTCTTTCATGTTGTCATTATAAGGTATTGTTTGTAGAATTTTGAGGAAAATAATTAATTGAATCCATTTAGGAATAAGACTGTAACATAACAAAATGTGGAAAAAGTGAAGCGCTGTGAATACTTTCCGGATGCGCTGTTTATATATATATATATATACACTCACCTAAAGGATTATTAGGAACACCTGTTCAATTTCTCATTAATGCAATTATCTAATCAACCAATCACATGGCAGTTGCTTCAATGCATTTAGGGGTGTGGTCCTGGTCAAGACAATCTCCTGAACTCCAAACTGAATGTCAGAATGGGAAAGAAATGTGATTTAAGCAATTTTGAGCGTGGCATGGTTGTTGGTGCCAGACGGGCCGGTCTGAGTATTTCACAATCTGCTCAGTTACTGGGATTTTCACGCACAACCATTTCTAGGGTTTACAAAGAATGGTGTGAAAAGGGAAAAACATCCAGTATGCGGCAGTCCTGTGGGCGAAAATGCCTTGTTGATGCTAGAGGTCAGAGGAGAATGGGCCGACTGATTCAAGCTGATAGAAGAGCAACTTTGACTGAAATAACCACTCGTTACAACCGAGGTATGCAGCAAAGCATTTGTGAAGCCACAACACGCACAACCTTGAGGCGGATGGGCTACAACATCAGAAGACCCCACCGGGTACCACTCATCTCCACTACAAATAGGAAAAAGAGGCTACAATTTGCAAGAGCTCACCAAAATTGGACAGTTGAAGACTGGAAAAATGCTGCCTGGTCTGATGAGTCTCGATTTCTCTTGAGACATTCAGATGGTAGAGTCAGAATTTGGCGTAAACAGAATGAGAACATGGATCCATCATGCCTTGTTACCACTGTGCAGGCTGGTGGTGGTGGTGTAATGGTGTGGGGGATGTTTTCTTGGCACACTTTAGGCCCCTTAGTGCCAATTGGGCATCGTTTAAATGCCACGGCCTACCTGAGCATTGTTTCTGACCATGTCCATCCCTTTATGGCCACCATGTACCAATCCTCTGATGGCTACTTCCAGCAGGATAATGCACCATGTCACAAAGCTCGAATCATTTCAAATTGGTTTCTTGAACATGACAATGAGTTCACTGTACTAAAATGGCCCCCACAGTCACGAGATCTCAACCCAATAGAGCATCTTTTGGATGTGGTGGAACGGGAGCTTCGTGCCCTGGATGTGCATCCCACTGCAAGATGCTATCCTATCAATATGGGCCAACATTTCTAAAGAATGCTTTCAGCACCTTGTTGAATCAATGCCACATAGAATTCAGGCAGTTCTGAAGGCGAAAGGGGGTCAAACACAGTATTAGTATGGTGTTCCTAATAATCCTTTAGGTGAGTGTATATATATATATATATATATATATAATTTTTTTTTTTTTTTTTTTTTTTTTCTGGATGACATTTTGACTAACTATGCCAACTGAAGAACTTCCTGATTTATAAATGCAATTATTTGACTAAATATCACACTAGAAATAGTACACGAAATAACACTCACTTGCATTTGATAACAATTTAGTAATAAAGCCAATCTATCATAGCAATGGATGTGCATGTTCCTGTATACCTAATTAAGTTTTACACCTTTTTTAAGCTCTGAATTTTGAGTTTTGAGCAACATGTACTCTTGGTGCAATTAAATAAAAACTATTTTGCATAGTTATTTAATATTTAATCCATAGATAAAAGGATTAAAAACAGGTGAGACAATAACCAATTCTAAAGCCAAGAAATTGCGTAGACTCTCTGAAATGTCATTTGCAACATATCTGTGATACATGACATCAAAATGCAAAGCAAAGGTGAAATTTAAAAGTAAAAATATATGTGGAAAACATGTTTCAAGTCAAGTCAATTTTATTTGTATAGCGCCTTTCACAACACACATCGTTTCAAAGCAGCTTTACAGAAGATCAGCATTAACAGACGATAAAACTGTAATGTCTATAAAGTCGATGAATCATCATTGTGTAATTAGATAAAATGTTTGACAGAATTTCCTTCTATTCTTTAAAGATATTTTGCATGCAGCTTAATATAGGACACCATAATAACAACTACAAAGCTAAATATCTGACAGTAGTTGCATATTAAGAATGGGTGGATTTCTACTAAAGTCCACTATCATCTCCACTGTTTTGAGCATGTGCAGCTCAAGGATGTTGTGACCGCACCACACAGCCAGCTGTTAAACCTCCATCTGTATTCAGACTTGTCACCGTCTCAGATGAGGCCAGTGACAATGGTGTTGTCTGCAAATTTCAGGAGCTTGACAGAGGGGTGCTTTTCAGTAGAGTCATTTGTGTACAGAGTAGTGGAGAGATAACGCATACCTGAGGAGCACCAGGGCTAATAGTGAGGGTCCCAGGTGTGATTTTCCCCAGTCTCACAAGCTGCTGACCATCTGTCAGAAAGCTTTAGATCCACCGACAAATTATGGTTGGCATGGAGAGCTGAGTCTGTTTGGTGGAGAGAAGATCAGGCATGATGGTACTGAGGGCTGTACTCCACAAATAGGATCCTTGCATTAGTCCCAGTTCTGTCAAGGTGTTGCAGGATAAAATGCAGTCCCATGTTAACAACATCATCCACAGACCTGTTTGTTCGGTAAGCAAACTGAAGGGGGTTTAGCAGGGTCCAGAGATGTCCTTCAGATAGGCCAAAACCTATCTCAAATAATTTCTCAGATAATTCTCAGATGTGAGAGCAACAGGTCTGTAGTCATTAAGTCCTGTGATATTGGGTTTTTTGGGGACTGGAATGATAATGATGGAGTGTTTGAAGCAGCAGGGAACTTCACACTGCTCCAGTGATCTATTGAAGATCTGTGTGAAGATGGTGTCAGTTGGTCATCGCAGATTTTCAGACAGGCAGGTGAGACACCGTTTGGACATGAAGCTTTACTAGTCTTTTGTTTCTGGAGGACTTGGAACACAGTGCTTTTCAGCTCCCCAGTGCTTTTCAGCTCCCCAGACACACACACAGCTTTACCACAGATTTCTTCACTCAAGGGCAGGGTGAGAGACAGCGCTGCCCTCTATCACTGACCCTCTTCAATATTCAGACGTCAGGGAAAGAGACACAATTTCACCCTTGGTGTGACCAAAATTAAACATGCCACAAACTACACATATCTCGGGTTGAATATAAGTGGAAATCTTCAGCTTGGCCATGAATGAACTGAAAGAGTAAGCAAGAAGGACCTTCTATGCCATCAAAAAATCAATACAGTTTGATATAGCAATTAGAATCTGGCTCAAAATTTTCCTAAAAGTTATAGAACATATTGCATTAAATGTCAGTTAAGTATGGGTTCCACTTCTGAATCATGAATTTGACAAATGGGACAAAAACCTGATTGAAGCCCTGCATGTAGAGTTTTGTCAGAGTATCCTCAGAGTCCAGAGGAACACACCAAACAATTGCATGCAGGGCGGAATTAGGCCAATACCCTCTAGTGATTCGTACTGGGAAATGAACCATCAAATTTTGGAAACATCAAAAAATTAGCGACCCCAACAAATAATTTTAAAGCCCTTAAAATCCATTAAATGAATTCTGAAAAAGCCCCATAATTCAGATGGTCCTAAGGCTGCAAATACAGACTAACACGACTAACAACAGTCAACAGATAATTTGGTTAGGTCGAATATATATATATATATATATATATATATATATATATATATATATATATATATATATATATATATATATTGATCCAGCAACATAAAGACAACCTTTTCTATTTCTATGGTCTGGATGAAACGTGAATGGCATGGTAGGGTGAGTATGAAGAGAAAGGGATGGAGAATAATGTAAAAAGGGTTGAGATCAAATTATTGGTTATCAATCTTTTTATATCTTTTTATGTCTATTTAAAAAAAAAGAGGAATTATACTGCATCATCCAATGACATTTGTGGCGAAACTGCAGACAGGTAAATTGATCAAATATTTCAATTATGAAAATATTAAATATGCTTGTGATATACTTAGCAATTTTTTTTCTTATAAAGCCTATTTGATTTTGTTTATTCCCTAATGTTAATTAATGCATTAACTATCAAACATGTACTAACATATAACTAGATTAAAAAGTTTGAGTACAAACTTTAGGTTGGCTTGAGAAAGCCTAGCATAAAGTTTGAAGTAGTTGTAAAAGTTTGAAGATTTACGGTTTCTAGTTTGATGTAATTATAAGTAGTAGTTTTCAAAGTTCAAAGTTTAGAGATTATAAAACCATTCAGTCTATCAAATAGATTAGATAGATAGATAGATAGATAGATAGATAGATAGATAGATAGATAGATAGATAGATAGATAGATAGATAGATAGATAGATAGATAGATAGATAGATAGAGTATCACCCACAGATAGATAGATAGATAGATAGATAGATAGATAGATAGATAGATAGATAGATAGATAGATAGATAGATAGATATTGACCCTCAGATAGATAGATAGATAGATAGATAGATAGATA